>VDFB02252616.1:138539589-138597660 GCA_007258455.2 Sequoia sempervirens
CAATCTATAGTAAAACCAAATATTCTAAGGTTCTCCTATCCTACAAGTATACGTCATGGTCATGGTCCCCTACTATAACCAATTGTTGTACCCATACCAAAAAATCATATAGTGTCAAACCTCAAGTCAAATCCCTAATTTTTTGTTGAAACAAACAATCGTATTTCAAAGTCTTGCCTTATTGGTCCACATTGTGTTTTGTTGTTCCTCTTTTTATCTTTGCAGATTAGAAGATATGAATTTCAAAACAAACCCATCAAGGCAAAGAATAGAGGTTAATCAAAGACAATGAATTTCAAAGTCAAATGCAGCCCCAATGTTGAGTGGACACCTAACTGAGGGGATGCACCTTACCAAAAGAAAGATAGTTTTTGTTAGAAGAAATTGGCTAAGACAAATTGTCACGGGCACAATGCTATAAAGGGAAAACAAGTTCAAATTTACATATGAAATCCCATTGTTAGGTATGCACATGACAAAGTAGAATTTTGCTAAACAATTTCAAGTTAAAAGTTTGGACACAAAAGCTCGCCTATGTAAAAAGGAAATGATGTTTCAAGCAGTTTAACAATAAAAATCACTATTAGGTACATGTCTATGTAAGGTGAAATGATGTTTCAACTTTCAAAAGATGTTTTCCTATTATCATGTGAGCACCTAATTGAAGAGAAAGATTCGAAGGCAAAGATTTATGAATGTGTGGATAAAATGTGCACCTATATGAAGAAAAATTAGTTTAAAGATCAAGCTCAAAATTGTGTAGATAGGTGTGCACCTATGTGAAGAAAACAAATGTTTCAAATCAAGGACCAGATTTAAATACATAGGTGTGCACCCATGTGAGAAGAACAAACATTCAAAAGCAAAGATCAAATTCTCAATGTTGAGCATGTATCAAAGAAAGGAAAACTAAGAGCTAAAATTAGATTCACAAATCCCATATATGAGCACACCATTGGCTGAAGGAAAATCAAGTCCAAATTTCAAGTTCGAAATTAGCATGTATGAGTGCACCCCTGGCAAAGCAGAATGAGTTCACTTTTCAAAAGCTTCAAACACATGTATTGGTGCATGCCTGTAATGTCCCCAAACAAAGGGTTTGATTTATTTGAATTTTTTTTGTGTTTTCTGGTTATGAACAAACAATGAAACCAAAGCCAATCTACTCACTACTCCACACAAACTGATCCCTAGCATAAACCCTTCACGTGAAATTTGTAAATTTGCAAATCTAAGAAATGTTCAGAGCAAATCATTATGTATAATCTACTAATTCTGTGATAAATTTAACAACTGAAAATATAACAAATATTTCATTGTTTCATGACAAACATACAGCCCCAAATATATGTACATAAAACAAATTTCTTATTAATAGAATATGCAACTGGAATATTAACCAGCAACTTAAAAACTCCATGGATCGGCAAACAATTGATTGTCAATGCTTCACAGATCTGCAAACTATTGACTGGCCTATATGCTGCAACCACCCAGATGAATATTTTTTATGCTGGTCGTCCTAATTCAGGTTATAAAGGTTGTGAATTGATTAGATGTGAAGTGTCAGCAGTGTTGAATATGGAGTTGTGATGGAAGTGATTGTTGTCCCTTAAACACCTGCTGTCTCCCATTCGGATCACACCAACTATCACCAATCGGCACCCTTAGTGAAGCAATCTATGCACAATAAATATGTGTAATCTACTGTGAGCAGGTTATTGATGTTTGCTCTCCTATCTGATAAAATGAATACTTGAAATAATGAATAGAAGTCATAATGCATACTAAATAGAGAAGTAAGTATATCTTCTCCAATGTGAAGTTATTACAAAAGTAGACCATGGATGATTAGCTAAGGATCAAAGTTAATTCGACTAGATCATATTGCTTTTCTTGATGATACAAAATCTATTTAATGAACTTGACGGTTGCTGAAAGGAACACAGCCATCAACTAATTCTTATAACCATCTGAAACCAACAAACAATTAACACAGTCAGATAAACCATATTATCAAAACATAATAATAGGTATTGTACACTAACTACATCATCCTTGCAAAAAGAAAAAGTCTTCTAGATAACAAGGAAAACAAGTAAACATCAAGTTGCTTTAGGGAAGACTTTCTAAATTGATGACAATATTGTAGATGAAAACTTGTAGGCAAACTTGGAAGCATAGTTTGAAAACTAAGACTTGAAGAGTACTTGACAAATCAAAAGAGCTTGGTAGGGGTCTAGGGGCAATGCCCTCGGTGGGGTCAAGGGGCAACGGCCCTCATAGGATCTAGGGGTAACGCCTCTCCACCAAGCCCAAATTAAGACCTTCAAAACTATAGACCTTCATGGCATACATCACTTTCAATATTTTTTAGAGGCAAAAAACAATGCTTATAAAGCCAAAAAACAAAGATTTTGGAGTGTTTAACCAACCCAAATTCCCTCTAGAGAAGTCAAATTCCCTCTTTGGCAGCAATTCTATTAATTACTCTGGAAACACATCCTCGAATCCTCTAAGGATAGGGTAGTCATCAAGCACTGATTTCATCATATCCATATCACAAATGTGAACGGCATACATGAAACATCCCTTCCTTTGGGCCTTCTTTAGTTGCATAGCTGAAATTTTCCTAAGCTCCAAAGGTCTCTGAAAGCCCTAAATCTCAACATGATTCCCAAAGTTGTCTAAACAACTTACAATCTTATCCTCACAATTGACTATGGACTTGCGTTCCGTCAACCAATTGATCCCCAAAATCACATCATAGGATCCTAAGGGGGCTACATATAGGTTGACTTGAGTTTGAAAACTAGGAAGTTCAACTCACTACAAGAAACATGAATCTACCGTCCATGAATTTGCCATGTGTACTAGTCTAACTGGAAACTTGGAAATTATTTTAAGATCTACAAAGCATTCAGTTGCCCCAATATCAATTAATATAGAATCAGGGAGTCCATAGAGCTTACCGGAAAACTGGATGGGTGAGGCTTGAAATTTTGCTTTCCTGTTATCCACAACTACATGAATCTGGTGTTGAGGTGCTCCCTGCTGATTCTTTCCCCTTTGTCTCGTTATCCGCTGAGGGCAAACATTGGCATAATGCTCTCCTCCACACACAAAGCATCCATCGCGAGGTGCTCTTTGTCGTTCAAGCCTATCCTTCCTGTTATTGTTGTTGTAGTAATTAGGCCTTTTCTTGTTTTTGTTGTGATTCCCTTCCTCTCTGTCCTGGGAATTGTTGCCACGCTTTAGGTTTCGAATTTGACAATTGTTGCCTCCTTGTTGGTTATTGTTCTGAAATTTCTTTTTCCCAACCCAAGCGTCTCGGTTCTTACGAAAATTGGCCATTTGCTGAAGTTTCTGCTCTTGTTTGAATGCTTTCTCGAAAGCTTCATCCATAGTCAAAGGATTATGAATGTCCACCTCTGCTCCTATTTGGGGCCTCAATCCCAAGATGAACTTCCGGATGCGAAATCGTTCATCCAACTGATATGGTGGAGCATACTTAAGCAATTGGGTGAACTTCTCCCAGTACTGAGTCACTGTCAAGCTTGCTTGTATCAAGTTCAAAAATTCAGTAATCTTCTTGTCAAAGAAGCGTTGAGGTAACCACCTCTTCTTGAAAAGTGCCAAAAAAGTTTCCCAAGTGGTTTCTCCAAGCAACAACTTCTTCTCAGTTTTCACATTATCCCACCAAGTAGCTGCTTCTCCAGTGAGTTGATCAGCCCACATAGCCTTGGTCTCACCAACCAAATTTTGGAGCTCAAAGTATTTTTCCATCTCAATAATCCAAGCCTCCGCATCATCTCCGATGGTTTTTCCATCAAACTTAGGCGGAACAACCTTCTTGAAGTCCTCAGCCAATTCTTTTGCAATCCTTCCACGATTACATCTTTGGTCATCATTCTCTGAAATTTGTTCCTTTCGGTTTCCTCGGTCTTGCTTCACTCGGTTTCCTTTGACCCACTGCTCTAAGTTATCCATCCTGTTACTCATTTCAGTCAAGCAGTCTAGGATCTGATCTAACTTTTTAGGTTGATCATTGCCCGGTCCACCATGCTCATTGTTCCTATCTTGCACATTGCTTGGTCCATTGCTCCTAGTTTGCACCATGATTACTAATCAAAATCCTGAAAATATAGAGTTGCAACTTAGCGTTGTAGACATAAGGCCCTAGTGTTAAACCTAGAGCTCTGATACTAAATGTAAGGATCATGAACCAAAACAATCTCATAAAAATAATTAATAGCTCATTATCTCATAAACATGGAATAAAATAAATCAACTTCATTAGATAAATAAATGTCATAACACATCCTCATATCACATATGTGTAGTGCATATTCCACGTAAAAGCACATAATATACAATATACAAAAATACAACTCAGGCTCTCATGCCATATAGACATCTAAATATACAATCTGGAAATATAAATACAAATAATAATACAAGAATAATGTGAGGACATAAATACATAGTCTCCAACTGCCACTGACCCTCACAGTCATCCGCAAGTCAAGAGACAAAAAGAAGGCTCAAGCGCTTTTCCGCCCAACCACAAAGCTTACGCTTCCCCGGAATTCTTCCTCACATGAAGAATACCCGACCTCGCACTAAGTACCTAGCAACCTAAAAAACAAATAGCAGGAGGGAATCCCAATGCAAGCCTAATATATCTATATTCATTTATATCATGAACATGCAATGTCCTACAATCAGGATATGGCAGAGAAACATATAAATAAATTTGCTAGGTAAATTTCATCCTATTTCAATGAACACATGGCTTTAGCCAAAGCATTGAACAAAACGGAAAATCTTGAAAAGAGGATTGTCCTTCTCTGTTGACCCATATTCAGCACCCTATCCTGGAAGGTAAACCCAATACAAACATAGAAGACAATAACACGCATAATCAAAGATCATAAAAATAATTAAATACTCCTTTCTTTCATGCAAATGATTTTATGAACATCTTTCCTGATTTCCAATCTTTCATGCATATGACGGTAAATTATATATAATTGACATGCAATTTGTTTCCATTTAATGATATTACTCAATCATGATGCATCAATGAAAGTACATGCATTTCTTTACTCATTGTCATGCAAAATTTAATACTATTTTCCTTCCATGCAAATTGATCTTTGAGGATATTTCTAGATTTCAATCAAAACTAGTTTTATTTTTATGCAAAATAACTAATTTTAGATCAGAAATAAAATGTTACCGGTAAGAACTTAAAGGCAGTTACATGATGTTTGAAATTTATGCCTAAATTTACAAAGGTATTTTAATTTAAACTGACTGAGTTTTAAATTTTGATAACAGCAGCAAACCAAGGAAACACAGAAACTTTAAGATTTCCTACATGCTACTGAAACATGTGCGTTGTCCAACAACCTTTTGGTAATCAATTATATCCAAATAAAACCCAGATTTGGCTGTTCAGATTGAGGCACAGCTATGATTATGAACAGGTCGATGTTATTCATGTTTAAGAAACTCAATGTGCGCAGTCCATTATCAAAGCAGAATATTTTGAATATATGTGTTTTTATTTTTAATGAGACAATCCAAAACCAATATCTCTACAGCTACTGCTTTAATCTATTCACAATAAGCGAACTTAAACCAATATCTCTACGGCTGCTGCTTCAATCTATTCACAATAAACTAAAAGTAGATCTAAAAATATTGGAGTTTTAGCGCGTCTAGATCCTTGAGCTGGATGCAAGACTTTCACATCCTTTTAAACGAAAATATTGGGGGTTTAGAGCGACTAGATTATTGGAGTTTGACACAAGACTTTACATGCTACTAATACCAGCGCCGCCCCTAAAGCATATGGCTTTAATTTTATGCAAGTAAAAATAAGGTTTTTGCTGTTCAAGGGGAGGCGTGGGTAAGACATGCTTCACTAATATAGGCGCCCTCTATGATTTTGCCCAGTTTTTAAAACAAATGATAAAAGTTTTTCTTTTTTCCTTAAAAACATCATGCACAGGAAGAAGCTACGCTGGCATGGGAAATAGCAGACAGAATTTAATTAAAAGATTTAAAAAAAAACCTTCTTTCATGCTGGCGCCGCGGTTCCTCCTCTCCCTCCCCCTTCCCTAGACATTAATATCATTGCATAATCTACAAAATCAAAGCAAGTTTTATATATTGCCACGCCAGGCCTGGTAAAAAAGAGAGTTAAAATAGGCGAAAGAAGAATGGAATGGCGGTGCTAAGATTATTAACGCCAAGATAAGGTTAACAGATTTTGTGAACAGCTGTGTCCATATCAAAGCATGGTTGACTCTAAGTTTTTTGTGCTGGAAGATTTAACATTACAGGTAAAAAAATTATATGCAGGAAGAATTACTGAGCACCCTAGCTGCGCAAGTGAGGGAAATTGGCATATACAGGTTGACTTAAGAATTGCCCAATCAAATCTTTTTGGCAGACATTCAATACAGATTATATTAAGGTAAAAGAGTCCAATCCAGAGAAATTGATAATCAAGCAAAAGAGGTAGCACGATAAATACCTGATGCCCGAGCGAGTTGGAATACTGCTACCAAAATTCTGTCCTCTTCAATACAGTCGTGCCTGAGAAAAATGCTTGCTCTCTCCAGAAAAATAACAGTCCTATCCTTGCTATCTCTCCTTTTGTCGATGAATTTTTCCTTCACTGCGATTGATCTCCGCCTCTAATTGTATTCCCAAAAAGAAATCTGTTTTTTTTTTTAAATTGTTCTCTCCCTTTTAACATTTAAAATTCCTTATACAAAATAACCGAACTTCAGTTCTTTAATCATGCAATGCGCATTAAATTTTAATTAGTTTTTATTTAATTTTGATTTTTTTAAACAGCATTCGTTCAATAATATTCATAAATCTTTATCAATTTTAACTATTTATATTTTAATAACAAATTTAAATTAATTTTTATGCCGAAAAAAACGTGGGATTAAATCTGGGATGAATTGAAAATCGTTGATAATTAATACGCTGTGTATATCAAAACTTCTTTCTATGACGTTGTAGAACAAAACAAAAAACAATTAATAATCATTCTGTGTAATAATAATAATATAGGTAGTGGTAGTTAAATGGTGCGCACAAACATCTGCAGCCAATACTGAAATAAATAAATAGGATGTGCACAAACATTTGCTAGCCAATACATGGAAATAAATAGGATTCACCAACATGAAAGACTGCTGCTAGAATTGTGGACCTTCAATAAATATTAAATCCTCCAATTTTGATCACCGCCTCACTTTTGATAACTGCTCCAGCTTCTATATAAATGTAGTTAAACTGACTAATTAATGTGCACAATAACTCTTGGTGAGAAAGGCAATTACATCCAATACTATTGGTGTTGTCAAATCTGATACTTCCTTACTTCATTAATTTCTTTCTCGAGTTACATTGTCCACCCTTGTTGCCATATTTAAACTTGTTTCAGTACATTTCTTGATTTTCAGAGACATCCATTGATATTCTTTACAAATTATCCATTGTTATTGTGTATGTGATGATGAAGAACCTAGCTCTCTCATTGAGACACACTTCTACCCCTTGCAGAGACATTGTAGGCTGTCCATTCCACTTCTTGCGAGCTATCTACAGGCTGACGGGATCTAGCCCCTTTCCAGCTAGATGCATTGTTATATACCCTGCGATACCGGAGCTGATTTTTGTTTCTATGATTTTCATGCTCACCCTCGGCATTTTCTAGAGGAGGACCGTAGGATTGACTGTATGTGACAAACTTGTTGCCAGATCCTTCCTTACGTAATTACGTCCTTTTATCCACAAATTATCTAAATGCTCAACAACAAGGGCCTGAGTCTTTCTCCTTGAGATAGTATCAAACATCTGAGCTCAATTCCCACCCGAGAAATGCCGTGCTGAATGTTTCTATCATTAACACGATGAGTTCCTATCCCACAAACGAAGTTAAAAAAATTAACATCCTTGGACCGCATGCATATCTCTTCAAAAACCCCGTTAATGATGTTTACAAGCTCTTCTGAAGCATCTTGATCAAGTGTTACTTTCTATCATATTAAAATAACTATCCAAGGCCATTACGATTACTCCTCAAGGCCATCTACAAAACACCGAAAAATAAACTATCGTCTACTTTTTTCCTTTTTTTAAACAGTTATTTAATTTTAAATAAGGCCATCAATGACATCATGACATGCCCAAATGGTTGAGGGATCCTGGGATGCCATGACATCCCCATAGCATACCTAGAGGGAGGGACATCCCTAGAAATGTCCCCCAAATTTTAGGAATGCCTTCCCCATTCCTGAACTTCCAAAATGTTACATTGAATACACACAGCAAGTTTCAATAAAAAATGGAGTATATGGCACCTAGAAATTCATGAATGTGTAAACATGTAAATAGGTGTATGAGTAATAAATGACCAAGAAATCAAAGTGATAGACAAAGGCAAAAACAAAATCATCAAACACACAAAAATTTGGAGAAGACCATAAAATATGCACTCACAAAATCACCATATCAAAAACCTAAGCAAATATCTAAAGAAATTGTGACACGTGAAAATCAATTTGAATGAGAAGACTTTGTAACATTAGGTGTCAAGAAATGAAGGATAAACTACTTAAGCCATAAAATTGCCTACAGATGAAGACTTAACTCTGTTTTTGAGCAATCTTGGCATTTGATCCACTCAATACTTGCCTTCAACAATGAATAGTTTGGCATTTTTCCCCTGAACCTTTAAGAATGATCCTTATTAGAGATTACCTTAATAGTTTCAATTTCACCAAAGCTCAACCTTGTTGATGTCAATGTCCATATTTCTAACAACTGAACTTTTCAAAGTTGTGTTTGTCAAGAGAATAATATACTAAAATACCTAGGGTCCCCTCATTGCCTGATTCTTCAAGCCACACAGACAAAACTATTGTGAAGGCAAACTATTGTGACAGATACTGAGGTGAAATTATTGGGTTTTTATTGTTCATAAGGTAAGGTAACTTCTCAGGTAATTAGGTGTGAATACAAGGTCACCAAAATCACCTGGCCTTCAAAAACTGGCATGTAATTCCTGTCAGAAAACTTTCTTCACATCAGAGATATTAATTCAGCCATCCAATAAGCATGGGTTTCAATTTGAGCCCTATGCCTGACAAGCTTGAGACAAAAATCAATCGTGGTGGAATAAGCTCAAGCCATAAAGTCATTAGTGTGGATAGTGGATACAAGTCTCAACTGGATTAGCAATATCATCCACACAAAACATCCAAGATTTGTTTTAGGCTGCATTATATTTTAGAGTAGGAAATCTAATGAATGATCCTTAGATCCAATTTCTGACTTGAGACTGATGATTTTACAAATAAAAATTTCAGTAATGAATAGAGTAACGAGGCCAAGTTAGCTGCAAAATGAAAAAAAAATATAAAAATAACACCAACGTTCATTTAAAATCCTCCCAAGAATACCATTCTTGTACAGGGTTCTACTGTTCTCTAAGAAGCACACTGTTGAAATATTAAACTACAATTGTTGTCTTCCATATTGGAAAACAACCTTTCAAAAATATATTGGATACTGGAATTGGCAATGAGCTTTCTTACAAAGCCAAGTTAACCAAAAATATTGAAACAGTAACAAAAATAACACCTAGGGTGCATTTCAACTCATGTAACGTCCTCTAAAAGATACTATTCTTGTCCCTGGCTCTCATGTTCTCTAAGAAGTTCTCTGTTGCAATGTGTAGCTATAATTGTTGCCTTTCATTTTTGAAAACTTCCTTTACAAAAAAAGCTGGAAACAAGAGTTGGCTATTTATGGATTCTAAACAGAATAAGTGGAATTAAGCGTGTAAAAAGTAAGCAAGGTAATTATAAACAAATAGAACAACATATATCCATGTACAAAGTTCCAAACAAAAAATACCTCTGCCATAATGAATGACTCCAGAGCCTTCTGCATAGACAACGCCCTAGGATGCATCTCAAGTGTAGTCCATTTTCCATGTTTAAGATTTTTCATTCCATTCACCTGAATGTGATCTAGAATCTTTTTAACTGAAAGCTCATTCAAAGGAACACCATGCTTTTGTAATTCTTGCAAATAATCTAACTCAATAGGCTACAAAAATAATATAGCTTCCCCCTTTTGGCCCAGACGAGTTGTTCTGCCAACCCTACAAAGTATAGCGAATTCAACCAAATATTGAATTACAAACAAAGTCAGGCTCTTAAAAAAAATGTTGCTACAAATATCAAAACAGACAAAACGTCCCTTCAGAATGGTAAAATTACATACAAGCACTGTACAAGACTAAAAAGTTAAATTGCTCCTTGAATGGGATCCCCAAATCCCCAAATCTTCAAATGTGGGGTTCCTTGCCAAGCCCCCCAGTCTAAGGCGCTGGGGTTCTTTGGATATTCTTGGTGTTAATTTTACATTTCTCAGCTTAGGTGACAAACGTGAATTGCTATTGAGAATAAATGTTTATTCTCTCTACCGAGTTTATTTTACTAACTCTTATTGACTGTATTATTTCTTTGGATTTATGAGGTTACAACTGGTTAACAGAGGGTAATATTTCTTTCCAATGTGACATTAATTTGATTTCAATTTTAATGAATTGATGTTGCTGAAACTTGTTCCTAAAATAGTTTGTAAATTTGGATTACAAAATTACATCTGTATTTTAGTTACTCAAATTTGTATGTCATTCTGTATGCCTAGAATGCTGGCAATAGTATTTTGTCCCATCATTTCTGTGAACATTGTTGATCTCTGTCAATGTTGTTTTCTAAATAAAGAAATTTGACCTTGATCTCAATTTTCTGGTCCATGAAGTTCTGGCATTGATAACTTTTTTCTAGTATCTTAAGAGATGCTGAGAAAAAACCGGTTGCTGACTCAATCTCTTCCGAGGAAAATTTCTTGTAAGTTTGAGGACCCGAGGCTAGGGTGTTTTCTACATTTCCCCTCTCATTTGATCTCGTTATGGGTATATTCGAGAATAGTTCAGTATTGTAGGAGATTACCTCGACGATGGTTTACTATGGTAAATCATAGTTTAGAGGTCTTCATCTATTTGCTCTGTTAAATCAGTCTCCAAGTTCGAATGCACATCTGTTTTAAAGGGAAATCACTCTTTTCCAATGTTTGACTCAAATATTTGAACTGATAATAAGATGAATGTAAAAAACATGAACAAATACTATAATTAAAGACATCAAAAAAGGTATCCTTATCATATGATGACTCTTCAGCTCTGTCAATTCTAAGTAATTAACTATGGAATTCTCCTTAAAACTTGCCATGCTTAAAGATTTTCTAGCAGGCGGGCTTTTCGGTGCACAATCTAGAACTCGAGTTGTTATACCTTATCCATGATAAATTCCACATTAAGAATGTAAACATATACACTAAGCTTTTTTGTCATCTTTCTTTACACTCTGCCTCGGGCCAATAGATAACTTCGTTATCTTTCTTTACACTGCCTCAGGCCAATAGATAACTTAATCAGGGGTAAATAATTGTTGCTAGGACTCTATTGCATTTGACGACTGCATCTGTCAATTCTACCTACTTCCTTCCTATGTCTCCATTAGAATCAAAACTAAACTTATTAATTTGCCTTTGGATCTCTCTTTGACAGGCACACTTGACTTCTATAACACTCCACCTTGTGCTATCATTATTTGCAGTCTTCACAACATTTAACTGATAAAATTCTGCCTCACATTGTGCAAATGAATTTCCATGCTCTTTGATTGTATCACCCCAAAATTCAGCATTGCCTTAAACACCATGGATCTTCCAGACTGAAATCATAAATAAAATATCATTCCATTACTTCTGTAGAGAAAAGAAATCCCATAACTTGTACAATTAAATTAAAGCATATACAATCTCGAAGAGAAAAATAGAATAATGAAAAACAAAAACAATATTGCAGTATTTTCACCTGGAAAAACTCTTTCTAAACCAGCACAGTAAAAAAATGGCTATTACAAAAATTCAACTGTTCTTGAATATGATTATAAATCTCTTACTTCGTCTTTAAGTATAAATTGATGCACAGTATCAATTTGTTCCCAATATATAGTGTTGTTAGCCTTTAGGAGTTCCACAAGGACCTTACTAATGTAGCTGATTCCTTACATTTTACATTAACACCAGATCATCCTAACTTTGATTTAGATTACCAAGAATTATTTGGTTCATTTGTAACCCTTCATAAGTAAAGAAAAGCAAGAGATTTTAGGCAAATTTTGTAAATTTATAACCTTGAATCTATCTGAATATGTTTGTTTTGTCCATTCTAGAAAATGCCAATGATGCTTTTAATTTCTACTTTGTTCTTTATTTATATGTTCTTCAATTTACATATTTATTTTCAACAAACAAAGAAAGAAAATACCAGCAATATCCCAGAAACTTTACAAAGTATTTATCATTTCATTTTTTCTTATTGATATAATTTCATATTTTTATAGTTGATTTAATTGGTTAAATCCGACATATTCTATTTACATAATTCATTTATTCTTCAATAGACATTTTTACAATTAGTTATTTTAATTTTTTTACTTTTCTTTATATAGATTTCAATTTAAATTATTTATTAATATTTCATTTCAGTTTAAATAACATAAACCAAAATCTTTTGTTTTGCTTCTTCTGCAGTGTTGTTTTGTCCCCCTGTTGGTTTTTGGTTTTGCTGCTCTTTTGTATGGGTCAGGATCCTTTCCTTGCTTAATCAATCAAAAACATAAACCAAAACAAAACAAAAATCATAATTGTATATAAAGAAAACATATAATATTAAGTTTAAATAACATATAATAGCCTTTATTATATATAATAATATATCATTTCATAATTTATTGTAAAACATATATAAACTACTATGCATGATTGTATTTGATAATTAATATTATTAGCATAATACTACAAAATTATCTATTAATATAAATTATATATTTATATAATTAGAAATTATATATATAGTAACTATTAAATTATTAATAATAAATATATATTAATTGTTTATATATTAATTTGTAATATAATATTTATATAATTAATTATATATATGATAAAAATAATAATATATAATTACACATGCAAGAGGTGGTCAGTATAAATATAGAAAATATTCTATAAGTTTTCCACAACATATTGAACACATAGCAAAAAAATTACCCCATTATATTATAGATTTACCAATTATAATAGTTTGAATGAAAGATCAATGTGGCACAAATTACCACTTCACAATGAACAAGATCGTGTTTATAAAGCACTCCATTACAAAATCATGCACGACAAATTTTGCCCTGATGTCACAATTGATCCAAATGCTCTTAACAATTTACCTTCAAACTCTAACGAAAATATTTTTGATCAGTTATGAACAGTGCATATTCAATTAGATGCAGGTACAAGTGAAATTGTGATCCTTGGACAAGTGATGGATACTAATGAAGGTGATATCATTGATCACACTACATCAATTTCTTCTCAAACACTTAATGAACCAACAAAAATGGAGTTGATTCATGCATGGGTTAACAACCCAAATACAAATACAACAACATTTATTGATTGGACAACAATTGGTGCATCTCCAATAAATGAATATGTAACATCGGGATTACTTGATATGGCATTTCCAACCTTGTTTCCTAATGGTATATGTGATTGGTTAGAGCCACGAATCAGACAAATACATTTCCATGAATATGTAAAACACTTATTTCGATACAAAGATAATCGCTTTGCAAAACATCCACAATTATGATATTATATGACAAATATGATAATGAGACATTGAGCACAAACATCTACTGCAATTTTTCTCAAAAGAAACATGCATGACATATGAAAAATATGCTAGAATCACATCTTGCAGATAGACTAATGCAATATGGAACTTCTTTAAGAGGCACAAGATCATATCGGACAAAATGCCATGCAAAATTGATAGGTATGCTACATCAAATTGGAACACCTACAATATTCTTTGCATTGAGTGTAGTTGACTTGTATTGGCCAGATTTACACGCACTAATGTCAAGAACACCGCCAACAGACCCATGACATGCACAACTTTGGTGAAAACAAAATGTTATCGACTACCCTCATATAGTAGCACAATACATGCACTTACGCCACTCATATTTAAAAAAAATCCTTCAAAAATGAATAAATGTTAGAGATTATTGGTCCCGATAGGAGTGGCAACATAGAGGATCAACAGATATACATGGTTTTTTGTGGATATATGAAGCACCAAACATGGATAATATTGATTGGTCCAACAATGAACAATGAAAGATACTTCAACTTTATTGTTCACGCATGAAATCCTATACATAATATAGTTGGACAAAATTTACAAGTACAATATCAATATTCACAAAAATTACACATGTAAATACATTTCATATATCCTTCTAATACAACAAATTAAACAATTGAACTTTCTATTGCATGAATTCCAAAATATTGTTATGCATCCATGTCTCAAAAATACAAGGCAACTTGCATAAACAAATGTAGAAAAGGACTATGAGGAGATAACAAACAATGTGCAAAGACATGCAATTTGTAGAAAAGGTTCATGTCTACGGAAAAAAAAATGGGAAAATGATTTGCAAGTAAGCCTTAAACAAAATTTATATACATTAAATTATCAAAAATGTATTTTTCCAATTCATTAAATAAATCTAATTAAAAGATAATAATATGCCTTATAGGTATAATACTCTATGGCCACTAAGTTTACAAGGACCAAAATTATATGAAAATTTAGAAACTAGTGAAAATAAATTGAGCTTGTTAGAAATGACAAGAGGCTTAACTCACACAACCGCTACATTTTGCAACTGTGGAGAGCAAATATAGATTGGCAACCAATTATATCAAAACTTGTGGTTAAATGCATTGCAAAGTATGCAACAAAAGCATAGAGAGACTCAGAAACGTACCAAAAAATGTTAATACATCTTGCAAATGTAGAAAATCTAGATGATCTTGCTGCAAAAGCTTATAAGAAGCTTCTAACTGAAACGATAATAGAAAGGGATATTGGAGCACAAGAAACAAGCCATATGCTATTA
This sequence comes from Sequoia sempervirens, assembly GCA_007258455.2. Taxonomy (NCBI): domain Eukaryota; kingdom Viridiplantae; phylum Streptophyta; class Pinopsida; order Cupressales; family Cupressaceae; genus Sequoia; species Sequoia sempervirens. The sequence continues at coordinate 138,554,733 of VDFB02252616.1, forward strand.
GAACTTATGTTGGTGGAAAGCAGTAAAAGATTTATCAATCTAAATGTATCAACCAAGGTTTTCAAACATGTGGTATTACATCAAGATAATAACAATGAAGAACAAGTACTATCTTACATTGATGCATACAAAAATAGGCCTCTGCACATGGAAGTTGTCTCACTAATTAATTTAGCAAAATCATGGATATATAATGCTAAGTGCAAAAATGAAAACAAACGAAATCTAGAATAAGAGAATTGTGATCTCACATAATTCATTTTTGCTCTACAACCTAGGGTTTGTAGTTTCTCGGTGTGTAGATGGGGGAGACTTGGCCCTCCTCCACAAGGGCCTCAAAGTGGCGACGTCTTCTCTCCCTAGTTTCGCTAATGAGACCTGGCAAGCAGTCGGAGGAACTATGTTTGGAGATTTGGCCCCCCTAGATGGTGTTTCTAATAAACCGGTTCCTGAAGGCAGAAACCACTCTCAGCCGAGGTCATTCCGGGACATTGTGGCTGGCATGGAGACATCTTTCCTAGAGGGCACGGGTTTCACAGTGCAAGATGGTGGCAGCGAGGAATTTGGGGGGCGCGGAAGAGGTAAGTGCCCTCCTGGCACCCAAAAAATTGACATTATGGTTCCAAATGAGAAACTTATAGATGCTCTGTGTGAACAAGATAGTAAATTAAAAAACGTTGCTATTTTCTTGGCCGCCTTGGACATAAATAAGGTTCCGGCAAGAAATTTTATGGATGAGTGGTTGGAAAATGTATGGGGGAGAAAAATGGGGATTTCATTTTCTTTCTGTAGAATGATACAAAAAGGGCTTTATGTCATTTTTCTGAAGAATCATGAGATGCAGCAAAAAACCCTAAACAAGCAGTTTTGGAATATTGGGGATAACATTTTTCGGGTTGTGGCTTGGTCGCCTGATGCCTTGGAAGACGAAGTTTTGGCTTTGTCTAGCTCTAGATGGCTGGTCATCAAAAACGTACCCCCAAGACTATGGGCATTTATCCCTCTCCTTCTTGAACCATATGGAAAACTGCTAAGAATTGACAATACCATATCTGTTCTTCCCCATGCGGATGCCAGGGTCCTGATTTTGATCCTGCCCGGAGTGGATCTACCAGATGCCTTGCTTCTTAAACTAGGCAATGGAGACAAAATGTGTGGCCTAGAAGTGCTCGGCGGCCTGAATGCCTGTTATCTCTGCAGGAGAGAAGGACACATAAGGAGGAATTATCCTCTGATTGCCAAAAAAACCAGCAATATAAAGAGTCAACCAAAAAACCAAGAAAAAACTAGGGCACGCCATGATACCACAAGCCCCTGTAAATCATATGGTGAGGTTAGCAATCAGGATCATAATCACCCACCCGCCTAGTGTGGTTTTCAAAAAACAAATATAGATCATGAGGAAATTACACCAAGTTCCTCAAACCTTGAATGTGCTCGGGGGATAGAGGTTACTCTGGGTGGCAATGGAATAGTTGAAATCCCCAAAGATCTCTCGTAGCCATGGTCTGGAGACACAGAGGTCGGCTCTTGGGATAGTGATGACCTTTCTGAAACAACAGGTATAGACACAGACTGGGACATGGATCACAAATTGGAGAGAATGGAACTGGAAACACAAATCAAAAACCCTGTATCTTTGGACGCCTCAGTTCCCACGAAGAATGGAACCCTAGAGGGGGAGGAATATCAGCCCCCCTCCACTGGAAGGCTCCAAACTTGACTCCCAAGCAAGGGACAGCATAGAGAGGAGCCTAAACCAAGAAACTGAGGCACTATTTGAGGGCAACTCCAATCTGAATAAGACATCAAATAAGGAGAGGAAAAACACCCAGCAGCTAGCAATAGAGAAACTACGAAGTAGATCAAATGGGGGGGAAGGAAAGAATTTTGTCCCTAACAGTGAATCTTACTACTTTAAAAACTTCAGAATCTCTAAGGAAGACCCTGGAAAAAAGAAAGTATTGGGAAGTGCAGAAACAGAGCCAGGAAAAGTGAAAAACATAATTAATGCCTTGGAGACCAATCTGATGCCCACTTGCATCCAACCTGCCACCACTGATGTACTTGTTGTAAATCTGCATGTTGCCAAGAATGGTCTAGGTGATCCCCATTCTGGGGATGGTAAGAAGTGCACCAATGATGGAGAGTTTGGTGTAAGTGGGGGTGAGGTTGAACTACCCAGAAACAACAAAACCAACCCAGGTGATACTACTCTCTCTTGCCAAGAGGGTATCAAGGATCAAACAATGAACAGTTGTGTTACTCCAAATAAGGGCTCGGAGGCCACTGAACCTTTTGAGGTTACTAGGGAGAAAACTCCTACGGGAATCACTGAGGGAGAGGGTAAGGCGGACATTCCCCGTAGGTCAAGAGGAAGACCAAAGAAAGGGACTAAGACTATAATCCCTGAAGGAAAAGGAAATCTTAAACTCCTGACAAAACAGAAAAGGAAGAAACTGAGTGTCTTTACTACAAGCCCAATTCCCAAAAGATTGGAAGTTGACCAGAAGGTCCCTAAATGTTTTGAAAACTTAAAGTTTGATAAAGAACAAGCCTTAAATAAGTTCCCTAATGACTCTTAACTGTATTTCATGGAATGTAAGGGGCCTTGAGTCTCCAGATAGGAAGCAAATTGTCAGGAGATTACTCAATAGTTGCAAGGAAAAAGATGTGGTGTTGCTACAGGAAATCAAAGCTATTGGGTTCATGTTGGATACGAATCTCAGCTTCATATGGAGAGATTCAATCCACATTTTCACCCATCATGAGAAAGGTAGGGGGGTGCAGCAATCATCCTCTCTAGGGATTGGGGACAATATGTGGTCAGGAAAGGGGTCTCACCTTGCAATCGTGTTGTTTGGGTAATATTGAGAAAAGGAGACCTCTCGTTTGGCATCTGCTCAGTCTATGCCCCCAATGAATACAGTGAAAGGAGTAATGTCTGGAAATGGTTAAGTGAGCTTGACAGCCTCCCTTGGATTCTCGGGGAGGACTTTAACATGATTGAAAGACAAGAGGACAAACTTGGTGGAGTTGATATGGATTGGAAGGGCAACAAGAAATACTTCTGGCTAAAAATGAAGAATAAACTAAGATTGATAGACCCACTAGAGGGACAGAAGAAGGACTTCCCCAGCATATGGTATACCTCGTGTAACGCCCAGAAGGGCAGCAGAAGGATATATTCCAGGTTGGATAGATTCTATTTGAACAGAGATTTCTTCATCCCTAAGCCTCTTAGAGATGGGTGCAAAGTGGAGGTTCACCCCTTCACCCTATCTGATCATCACCCCATAAAAATAAGGATATCCTTCAGCAAGGGACCAGGGGTTGTGAGGAGAAAGGATGGGGGATTTTTCCTGAACACCAAACTGCTGCAAGATAAAGACTGTTGTGATGCCATCAAAACACTTAGAATATTAAACAATGGCCTACACAAGAGAAAAAGTGCCATAGAAAGATGGAATTTGAATGTCAAGGGGTGGAAAACTCTTTTTCAGATTGTTGGTAGAAAGAAAGCAATGGATAGCAGGAAGTTGGAGGGTATTCTGCAAGAAAATCTTCTACAAGCAGAAGCAGGGCTCCAAAAAGACCTCGAGAATGAGAACCTAGCCAGCAAGATGTCCTTAGCCAAGGACTCGCTAAGAAGGCTGCAAAATAGCAAAAGTCAGGGGCTGAAGGTTAGATCTAGGACTAATTGGTTGGCAAACGGTGATAAAGGCTCAAAGTTCTTTTTTAATCTGCTAAGAGAAAAAAAAATTAAGGAGCACATAGAACAGCTTTAGGTAGGTGAGGGAGCTTCTGGGGATCAAGAGGTAATTAAGAACCAGTTTTTCCTCTTCTACAAAAACCTTTTCTCCTATGAGGAAGGTGGAAGTGGCAGGGCCAGTGCAAGGAGGCTAATCAATGATATAATCCCAAGGAAATTAGAAGAGCAAGAGGTGGAAAAGCTGGGCCAAGAAGTGTCCAAAGAGGAAATTCTAAAAGCAATTGATTCCATGCAGAATGATAAAACCCCAGGTGCTAACGGTCTTCCGGCAGAATTCTATAAATCCTTCAAGGAGTGGATAGTGGAGGACCTCTTCTGTGTCTACAAGGAGGCGCTGGAGATGGGCTCTCTGGGGAGGGACATCAACAAAGGTATTATCAAGTTGTTCCCAAAGGATGGGGACAAGACCCAAGTGAAGAACTGGAGACCCATAACACTGCTAAATGTCTCATACAAGATTTTGGCAAAAAATTTGGCAAGGAGACTAACTAATGTTCTGCCTAAACTCATCAGTACAACTCAAACAGGCTTCATCAAAGGCAAATATATCTTGGAAAACCTCCTTACGAGCTGGGAAGCTCTAGAATGGGCCAAAAACACTAAGCAAGAAGTTGCTATCTTATTGTTGGATTTTGAGAAAGTGTATGACAAGATTGAATGGTCATTTATAAGGCTCAGTCTTGAAGCTTTTGGGTTCCCACATAATTTTTGTTGCATGGTAGTCACTTTGTTCAAAGATGCAGTTTCTCAGGTTGATGTAAATGGCTCCCTTACAGAAGAGTTTTCTCTTGAAAGATCAATCAGGCAAGGATGTCCACTGGCCCTAGCACTATTTGTGATTGCATCAAAAGTACTATACTATGTTCTCAGGACCGATATGAGTTCCCCAAAGGTAAGAGGCATAGTACTGCCAAACAATGATGAACTATTGAATGTCCAGTTTGCAGATGACACAACTCTTTTCCCCTTGCTGGAAGAAGAGAATATCTCCAATTTGATGAACAAACTGAACATATTTTGCAATGCTTCAGGCACAAAAATCTCTCTCTCTAAATCAATCTTCCTAGGTTGGCATGATAGGCCCCTAGATTGGATTGACAAATTTGGTATACAATGGGGAGGCCCATGCAAACAGGTGAGATATTTGGGAATCCCTTTTGCAGTGAGCCCGAACCTTAAGGAAATGTGGGAATGGATTACAAGCAAAATTGAGAGGAAGTTGGAGAAATGGAACAAGAATTATCTTACCTTGGCAGGAAGAATACAAGTCTGCCAAAAGATCCTCTCCTCTTATAGTTTGTATTTTGCCTCGATGTGGCTTTTTTGCAGCTACCAGGTAGATCAGATTCAAAAGAGAATCTGGGGATTCCTCTGGTCAGATGGAAAAGGGGGTAGAAAGAGACATGCTGTAAAGTGGAGCTGGTGCTGTGTAAGCAAATTTGAAGGTGGGCTGGGTCTTAAGGACCTGAAGATCCAGGGCATTGCACTAGCTGCTAAGTGGATCTTCAAGGCTTTAGATGGTAACGAGCCGTGGAAAGTCTTAGTCAGGAGCAATGTTCAAAGGGCAACCCCAAAGATCAAAAAAAGTTGGAGGAACCTCCCCCTCAGTGACCTCCTCAGTTGTCCCCTCCCTATAACCCCAGAAGGTTCAGTGGTTTTTAGGAGCATTTGGAAAGCGTGGGAAGTGGTAAAAGGGCACATTTGTAATGCTCAGGCCATACAGGGCAAGCTGGTTTATACTCATAGGTCTATCTGGTGGAATCTTGACCATAATGGGAAACCCCTGGCCCTCCTGCAGGGGTGCTCAGTGAAGGCCTGGAATTGCAAGGGTATTAAGCACTTTTCTGACATCTTGAACAAGGGCCACCTAATAGGTTGGGACCACTGAGCACTAAGTTTCACTTACCAACCACCCAATGGAGGACATATACAGTCTTGAGAAAAGCATGCAAAGGTTTGGAATGGTCGGTTAACACTAAAGACAATGTTAATCAATTCCAAGAGTTCCTTTGGACTAATGGCTCCAACATTGGGAGCCTCAATGCTAAAACTATCTATAATACCCTTGCCAAACAGCAAGAAACATATGACTACCTAAATAGCAAGTGGAATAAGAACCTGCATAACACTGATTGGTCCAAAATTCTTTCTAATAACTGGGTTAAAATAATTGAGCTGAGGAAGGCTTGTTTCAGGTGGCTTTTGATCTTCCACAGGTTACCATACAAAAACAATACTAATGAAACTGAAATTTGCAGAATGTGTAGAGTTCCAGAATCAATCTCTCATATTTTCTTTGAATGTATATATGCAAAAGAAGTTTGGAATTTGTTTTGTAACCAGCTAAATGTTTGGAGCAATAATGGCACTCTTAGAATGGATAGAACTATTCTATTCGACAACAGTAAATTTGGCAAGGAACAAACTATATTTTGGTCTTGTCTCTCAATAGAAATTCTATGGCACATTTGGAATTCAAGGAATAATGAAAGATTTAATGGGGACATGAGGGTACTTACTGAGTCCTCACGAGGACTCATCATCCACAAAATTGTTGTGCAGGTCACATTGGCTGTGAAGGCAACCAAGCTCAAATTTCTCAATTTCTTGGATGATGGTAGCGTTCAACCCACCATGAGGGAGGCCAGAGCTGGGCATACTTGGCAACTAGGGCAGCCCAACACATATATCTTTCTCCAAGCATTGGAGATCTTTCAAAAAGAGTTCAATAAAAAGGTTGCTAGAGAGGCACAATTAGAAGAAATTGAAGCAGCAGAGGTTCTTTTGGGTATGAAGGATCCAACAGGCGGTGAGGATGCAACAAACTAAGGACATGAAGTTGTTATATTTTTGTGTGGACTTGGATCTTTTTGGCAGGGTAGCCGGGAGCTCTTGGACAGACAGAGGTTCCTTTTTGTTGTAGGTCATGAGGCTGGTATTGCATTTTGGGCAGTAAAATTGCTATCTCAGTGGGACTGGTTGGTATCTTCTACTGTAAATCAGATCGAGGCTCTTCCTTCAGCATAGTGACTTTTGTTGGCAACCACTTGGACCCCTTTGTGCAAATTAGAAGGTATGTAATGATTATGTAAACAACCATAGGCTATATTTTGTAATGGGAGGGGCTTGATCCTGCTATTATCTGTGGGGGGGTGGAGCTTGTTGCTCCTTGATCTCATTGTATAACTTGATGTTCTTACGATTTTCAATACAAAAAAACGAATCCAAGGAAAACACCAACTATTGTACAATTCTTTCCTAAATATATATCTATTCCTACAAGGGAATCAAATCAATGGTTTGATTTTTTCTTCTCAAAATTGTTGCTCTACAAACCATTTTGTGACATAATCAGAGATATTGGTCATAATAATGATTTAGTACTATCAAATTGGGAAAAACTCAACTATAATCAATGGTATGTCGAGCGAAGAACATTTATAGAAATTGTTGAAGACAATATCGATTCTCAAACAGAAGACAACGACATTGTCCAAGATATTACATAACATGAAAGGGAAATCATATCAAGACTATAACATGGTCAAATCATGCACATTTTAGAGATAGATATGTTGGGAAGGAGAGATTTAGACAAACAGACAGATTGGTCTAGGGTCATCCCACAATAAAGGGTTACACCCCCTATATGGCGCAAGTGGGGGTTCATTAGAAGGGGGGGTTCATTTGAAGGTGGGGTTCATTAGAAGGGAGGGTTCATTCAAAGGGGTAAGCCATTTTATTTTTTTGATGGGCGTTTCTAATTTTTCTTCGTGCAAAAAAATATAACCCACTATTGTGGGTTTACCCTCTACAGACTTCAAAAGTGAACAATACACAAATGAAGCTATCAATTTCATTACCACCATGAAAAGTGTTAGCTCTCTAATTCATCATAATGTAGCACAATCTATCAGGTATGAAAATCTCAACAATGAACAACATAGAGCAGTTAATATTATCCTTTCACACTACCATGCGAATCAAAATAAATATCCACTATTTATGATTATTCAAGGAACAACAGGAACAAGAAATTCATATGTTATAGGTGCAATAAAAGAAGCACTCCAGAAAGCTTCACTTCCAAATCAATATCCCCTTCTACTCACTCCAACTAGAGTAGTAACATTCAACATTGGAGCATCAACTATTCATTCAAAATTAAAAATTCCAATAAGAGACTTCAAAGAACTTGAAGGGACAAGATTAACACATTTTCAATAGGAATTAGCTCATATTATATATATATTGATTGATGAAACAAGCTTTCTAGGTGAAAATTTGATTGAAAATATAGATTGTCGACTCTATCAAGCTTTTTTGCAAAATTTAGATCAAAACTTTGTAGGTATGTCTCTCACTCAAAATTAAAGCTCATCATATATCATTTCTTTTAACAAACTTGATTTCATAAGTACTACAATTTAATATTTATCACAAATAATTTTCAACACAATATTTATGAATTACTTTCAAGAATATCATTGATTTTGGTTGGAGACCTCAGAAAGTTACCACCAGTTAATGAAAAACTAGCATATAGCAGCAAAAGACGAGCTAGAATACTATGAGATGAATTCACAAATGTCATTACTTTAGATCACATTTTCAGACAAGATGGATTAAACAATGATCAACAAATATTTTGTCAACTTCTAGCAAATATTAAAGATGCAACCCTACTATAGATGATTGGATACTTCTAATGGCAAGAACTAATACAAGACTTGATGCAATAACCAATGAATATTTTGAAAACAATATTAATTTGTTTTCAACAAATGAAAATGTTCACATCCACAATAGGAAAAAATTATACTCACTTGAAAAACCAGTTGCATGCAAGGTTCCAACAAAAAATGGCACTAGCAGTGTAATAGAAGAAGGCACAAACTAGATATTGAATTATTATTGAGTATAAATGCAAGAGTTATATCAACATCAAAACCGTGGATACAAGCAAGCCTTGTAAATGGAGCTCTCGAATTGGTTCATCAAATTATATATAAACCAGGAACATGACAACCACAACCACCAACATATGTATTGGTCAAATTTGATAATTACTCTACAATACCTTTCGACAATCAACATCCATTTATTGTTCCAATCACAACAATTCAACAAGGAAGCTCAATATAAATACCATTAAGATTAGCTTGGGCACTAACAATACACAAAACACAAGGTTTAACTCTTCAAAAAACAACTATTGATATAGGCCCAACTAAAAGAACATGATTAATATTTGTGGCAATTTCTCATGTCAAGTCTATACAAGGACTACACATTATGCCTCCATGAACACGTTTGACATATATGAAAAAATGAAGACAGGAAAGAAAATTAAAAACATAAAAGCAGAAGAAAATAGGCTTAAAGCCTTAGAAATTAACTAATGTAAATTCTATACTTATGTTTTCAATACAATCAACATTTGCATAAATAAAATGCATTCTTCTTTATTTGAATAAATTAATAATTAATAATTCTATTTCATAATTGTTCTCCATTCAATACAAGTTAATCTCTCTCTCTCTCTCTCTCTCTCTATATATATATATATATATATATCTTCAATTACTATAAATTAAAATAAATCATTATATAAAACATTATAATACATTCCATTATTATTCCAATTAAAATTATATTTATTTTCATTTCATACAAAACAAAAATACATAAAATTAATTTAATATAAATTTCACTATTTCAACTTCTACGTAAATAATTTAAATAATAAAATACAAACAATAATGCATATATAAAATAAAAAATATATTAATAATATAAATACTCCCAAAAATTCATATGCTCCACTAAGATATCTCTCGGCGTTATTAAGATATATTATTGAATAAGATAACTAAGTTAGTATTTTAACAATAATACTCATGCAAATTTTTATTATAGATATGTCATTATTTGAATGTTACAATTTGACTAATGATTATGCTTTGGGGTTATTACGTTGTGAAAATTAAATAATTTAGGGGAAATTAAAAATATATATATTATTGAATAAGATAACTAAGCTAGTATTTTAACAATAATACTCATGCAACTTTTTATTTTAAACTATTTATAAATTTTATCTCTCTCTCTCTCTCTCTCTCTATATATATATATATATATATAGAGAGAGAGAGAGAGAGAGAGATTATGCAATTAATACCATCTTTTATTTTTTATTCAATCAATTTAATTTTCAAAAACATGAGACATATCTTTATTTTTCTCATAAATTTATTTCCACAAACGTAAAATCATGTCATATTTTTTTTAATTTCCCCTAAATTGTTTAATTTTCACAACATAATAACCCCAAAGCATAATCATTAGTCAAATTGTAACATTCAAATAATGACATATCTATAATAACACAATATAATTATTAATGCAAATATGAATCCAACTACATGTGTGTGTGCATGCATCGGGTTCCATCATACTATTCATTTATTAAGTGGTTAGGATACGTCTACTTCAGCCATGTTCTTGTCTTCAACAAGTACCTGCACTTAGTCGCACTCAGATTGTCATCAGTAGGTTAGTCTTGAAAACCATAGTCGAAGCACATACATGAAAATAAACTCATAATCATAAACATGATAGCCAATTTATACACACATACTGCTTGCAATGTAATGTAACATCAATAGAGGCAGTCAAATGGTGTTAGATTTCTTTAGAGTTCATAAAATGACTAGTTCTTATGATGACAGAAAACATATGTAACTTCTATTTTATTAAAATATAATATATATAGGCTATATGCCTTTTACAAAAAAAAAACAATTTCAATTTTGTTTCTATGCATCCAAATTAACCATCAAATTTTACCAATCACGCACATATAAGTACCAAATACGTAAACAATCATAAATGATGTCCAATAGTCTCATCAATATACTGAATAATAAATGTAGCATAGAATTGAATGTGACATAAAATCCCTTCGTTGTTTGGTTCCACTAGACCTTTATCCTCTTTTTCCATCCATTCTTCTTTGAAGTCTAAATCTAACACACATGAGGAAGTTGCTTCCTAGTTGATTGCTTGGTTCTTTAAATTGATTATATATTTCTGACCCTTGTTCTCAATTGAGATTATATTATTTTTCTAGTAGTGATTGGCTTTGGGTACTACCAACAACCCCAACCCAACAATGTGTCATATGCTTTCTTTTGTAATGAAATGACCAAAAAAATCAACAAAAGTATTTGGCTTCCAATAATTACCTTTTGGCCTAGTTGTACTAAGTTAGGGTGGTCATTTACAATTTTTTTTACCTTTGAATTAGTGTGCTTTAGATAAAACAATGATTTTTGGGTGCCATCAAATTTGATCTAGTGGTTGTTAATTCATGTCAACTCATAATGTCATCCTATGTGGTTGTATTCATTATCTTTAAAAATCTCTTGCAAATACATGCCCTAATATTGAATAGTGTTTTCCATGTGGGATTGAGTCACTAATGACCTTATGGCCATGCAAGTAGGTAGATGTGATTCTATATAAGGCAAAAAATTTCAAATTGTTAGGAGTCAAGGGTTGGGAATACCTCATACCACATGCCAGTTGGAAAGGTAGAGTATTGTGAATCATGGATGATGAATTCATGGAAATAGAGGGAAGTATAAACAAATAATCTTGATGAGATGGGAGATTGTTAGAAGTTTGGGGATCGGGGTTTAGAGATGAATCATACTTGGTACCACTTTGAAGGAAAGCCTACAACTCTAACTCCAATAGAATATATAAGGGAAGTTGTTGGGTGACAAAGTTGAGAGATGCACAAGGAAGAGTACCAAGTTAAAGGGATGGTTTAAAGTCTAGCTCTAAGAAAAATAATTAAGGAATTGATGAGATTTAAAATTTGGGCATAATATAAAACAAGCACATAGGTAGAAGGATGACTACAATGTTGAATTTGATAGAGAACTTAGTGAAAAATAACGAGTTGGGAATTGGGAGTTAGGGATGACATGGAAAGGGTACTCAAGGAAATGGGACTATAACAACTTGATAAGGAAAGATCAAAAGGCATGATGATATAAGGAAGTTCCAAATTTTGATGAAAATCAAAGACCTAAGTATTTAGTACAAACTTCCAAGTATCAAAGCTTGGAATTATAGGAAAATAGTTTTGGGGAAAGCTCAAGTCTAAGAATTTGGTGCTTAAAATTTTCTAGGGTATTGGGTCAAGGTTTCAAGGCTCAAATGGATGTTATGCCAACATGGGAGGATGGTTCAAAATATTTACTTAAGAATTTTATAAGGAAATTGATTGAGATGTTGCAATTAGGTGGAAATGTATGTTGAGAGTATGAAGTCTGCAAACCTAATAAGGACAAAGGGGAAGGTATATATGGATGGGATGCATACCAAGATGGACAACCCTATAAGTGTGAAACTTTGACAACTTCTAGAAACCAAATGTAATGACCCAAATAGACCCAACACTTAGAATTTTAGGAAATTTTTGTAGACTTTAACCCAGAGTGAGGACATAGGGGAACACTTGAATACAAAATTTATTCATGGAAAACCCACTTATACTATCTTACATTGGTTATAAAAGGTAGGCTAACAAAAATACATTGCAACACATGACAAAGAATAACATACTCCACTATTTTGAGGCTTATAAAGCTAGAATCTAACATTATCACTTGTTGGGGATGTGTGCCTCTTGTAGGCACAATGAGATCCCAATTTATCTTCAGGTGGAAAACCAAAAGAGAGACCAAAATAGGACTAGGAAAAACTATACTTCATCTTGGCCAACAAGTGTCAAGACTACACAAAACATAACACAATATGTACATGAAAAATTTGGTAGTTACCAAATAATGCTAGTCTAAAGAATTATGGATCAAAAAAATCATCATACTTTTGGCCAAACCCTTGAGGTGGTATGCAATATCACACACCCCTTAGAAAATTCCCATGACCATGCCACATGCCATATACTTCTATGTCTAGAACATCTGGCATGCAAACTACTCATAATTTATACACATCTATGCATAATTTTGGAGTGTTAATCCAAGTGCTCTATGTTGATTATAGTTCCATCTAAGGAGACAACTCTCATTCTTCAAGCTTTTTAAATTTCACTTATGTCTCCTAGACCATAATAAAAGGTGGATACATCTTTATAATTTACTTCATTGAATTTTGTTGTATTTGCATGTGCACCAATGTCTTCCTATGATGCACATCTCCATTTATCATCATGTAGGAACCTATTGTTAATATAAGAAATTTTTCCTTCCCATCTTCATTATAATGCCTCACCTCAATAATTTCACAAATTTGTATTGTCACAAGTTCATCAAGCTTAACACACATTTAGAACAACTCATTAGGATCACACCTCAACTCCAAGCCAACATAATAGAACTAATAGAAACTAGATACATTGGGTATGCTATCAAGGTTGTATTGATAATAGGTCACTTGATCCTCCTTCCTCATATCTGATTGTTCCTTAAGTTAATCCTCTTCAAACTATTCATACTTTAATTCATTTTACATAAATGATTATCTCTGCGCCAATAGGAATTAGAGCTTATGTCACTTGATGGAGCTGCAAGCTCATCATAAAGTATTTTTTCTTATGTTTATTTATGTCATAAATGCTTCTAACTCTTTAGCACAAGAATATAAGTCCTCATCAATATCAATATAGTAAAAATCATTACAATCAATTGAATAGTAGAGAAATAGACCTTCATTATCACTTACACCATCAACAAACATCATCTCTAAATATTTCTCTCAAAATTCACCAAATAAAAAAAAATCATACTTTGATAAACATGTATCCTTATTAGCATTTACATTAGTACACTCTTCACATTAATAAGAAGTCCCCAACTTATCTTCATGGGAGAAATTAGAACTAGCATAGATATAATCAAAGTCACTATTATCACAATCTATAGAACAAGGAATCTCCTTATGCATAAATTTATATTTAGGTTCCTCAAGTTAAGTGTTTGCACATATTTCCTCTTCCTCTTGATTTATATTATCATCAAGTGGATCTTTTCATATTTCAACTTCTGTGTCACACATTGTGTCTATACCATCTTCCTTGTAATCCTTTGCAACATGAACTTTGGTCACAAACTGATTACCCACTATGTTTCCTCCATAGTAGCATGCATCTTTATTTTTTCTACATGCTTCATTCAATTATTTTGGTATGGCACTCAAACTTTATTCATAATCCTCACAAATAAATCAATGCAATTTGAATCTTTGGATTTATGATGTGTAGGGATTTCAAATAGGGCATCCATAAACCTTGTGTAAAATTCATAGGTTGATTCTCCTTTATTCCTCTTAACATTAGAAAATGCTCCGATAAAATACACATGATCAACCTCAATAATTTTAGACATTTTATCTACGACTCTTGTTTAAATATCATAAGTTTTAATTTTTCATCATACTTCTCAGTTTTTGTTTAGACTTCTTCCTTCTATAATGAAGGAAATTTGAGTCTAAAAACAGAGAGCTAGGTTTCTTTGAGATAAAATTTCATTCATTACACTAAAAATTAATTGACTAAATTAACTTCTTAAAGGGAAATAAAGTGGTAAAAATTTCTACTAATAGAAAGATAAATAAAATTTAATATCTACATAAATGAAAAGTACAAACATTAAGGAACATGGGGTCAAAATATGAAGGTCTCTACCTTGGAAACTATCACGTCATGTGAACATCCTTGCATCACATTGTCATCCTATACCAATCATGCTAGAAACTCCCATAATGCATGGCTTGAGTTCTATAATCTAACTAACCTACAAACACAACAACAAGAGTAAAATATTTGGGGTTGTTTGAGGATTTTCCTTAGTCAAACCCTTGATTTGGTGTTTCCACCTCAACAACAACCAATATAGATAGAGAGAAATGAAATGATATGTAAATACTCACTTCCCAAGTGCATTTGGGAATGGTTAGAGTTGTGAATATGTACTACTGAAAGTAAAATGAAATAAAAAGGGGATGTGATAATCCCAAGGTGCTTGAGGGCGCAAGATAAAATCAACAATATCATTTATAAGGATTGAGGAAGCCAAAGAGAACAAGAGATTTGTGAGAGAATTTTATGAGAGTGTTATAGCTAGTTGTAACTAGTTGTAGAGAGTTGTGTGTGAGCTTGAGAATGCAAGAGTCCCAAGAGAAAGAGAGTTCACAAAATGAAAGTTCTCCTTTGGAAATGAGTTCAAAGGAGGGAAAATAAAGGGGCTAACAAGCTGTTTAGAAGAACATCGAGCCATTTCCATTGACTTGGAAAGGTGACAAGTGGAAAAATGCTTAGAAATGACTTGTGTGCAACAAAATGTCACGGGATGCTAGTGCTATGCGTGAACTTCTGCACTAGGCACTAGTGTCTAGATAATTTATGCTAAAAATAATGGGATACAAAAGAAACATAGGGATAACATAAAAGTGACATGAAAATTTGACCACTAAAAAGGAGGCTTGTGCACCTTGAGAAGGAAAAAGACTGATGTAAGGGTTGAAATGATTCTACAAAACTACTAAGGAAAATGGAAACCAAAGTAGACATAAAACATAGGTGAAATTGAAAGAGTATACAATTTATGTCACTACACCTTCTCATACTTCTCTTGAACTCTTTTAGGACTTGGATGCCTCCTTGGTGGTTCAATCTTAGCAACATACATGTTCTTATTATCATAATTTATCTCATTTCCTATCCTAGGTTGCCTTCCTATAGGAATTATTTTACAACTATCAACACTTGTAGGTGCTTCTCACTATTGAAAACCTTAGGTTTTTCTCAATATCCATTTCCACATCAAATTCTTGTTGGAGTGGTGTAGGATTTTTATCTCTCAATGAAAAACTCATTTCCTAATTGAATGTAATTATGTATAAAACTAGGTATATTGATGTATTCGATGTTGTATTTTTTGGAATGTCCATAGCCTTTATGAATCTCATATTTAAAATAGGTACTAACTCCTCTTTATTATTTTGAATTTGAATGCTCACTATTCAATGAATTCACTTCAATTCTATCACCAAATTGATCTATGAATACTACTTTGAGCTCTTTCCATGAAGCAATAGAAATCATTAGAAAATTAGATCTAATCCATTGCATCTTCTTTTGGGGATTACATAAAAAAAAATCATTTTAATATCCTCCTCTTCAATTTTATATCTTCCATCAAATCACTAAATGCCTAAAGATGTTTATTTATTGATTGAGTTACTGCCATTGAACTTGGGCAAGTGGTCTCTAATTCCATTGGGAGTGGGGTTTGGATAATTTGGGATCCCATTGAACTAAAATATTCTATAACTTCAAGAAAATAAAGGTATTCTTTGACTAGATGAATTATGTTTCTTTATACCATTTATTATGATATTTGAATATATGTGGGAAAATCTAGAGTAGCATTCCATTTTTTGATCTATCCATAGTGAGAATCTAATTCCATTCTCAACATCCCCCATGACTTCTTTCAAAATAATTTAATAGGGCCCTACACCAAAAAACACCTTATCCCTCCAAATTCTTAGGCCTACCTATTATCAAACTTCGACATATGGGGCCTTCGCAAATATTCTCCTTTCATATACTAAACTTATGGCCTATAAAACCCCATATACTTTCCCAAAAAATGCATCTATATGCACAAACAATCACTTACCATACATATTTTATAAACACATATTATGATCATATTATAAAATATATATTGCATAATGTTTTATGTGATTCCCTTCTTTCCACACAATTCTAAATATAGCTAGGGAATGCAACCTTTTCCTAGGACCCTTAGACAATAATGCTTTCATTCATTTAAAATTATAATAACCTTTTCCTAGGACCCTTAGACAATAATGCTTTCATTCATTTAAAATTATAATATGATGGAAAATGAAATACCTTGAGAAACTGTATGTCATACAAGTTCCTCCTCTGACTTTGCATATTTAAGCCACATGTAGTAAATAATTATTCAACAATATATGAGCAAAGTCACCACCTCTCTAATATTTAAGCCACATGTAGTAAATAATTATTCAACAATATATGAGCAAAGTCACCACCTCTCTAAGAATATTGAACCTTTTAATGCATCATCACTTCATAGCTAAACTAATATTTTGATTTTAAAATCACTAATACAGTCAAGGTCTTCACTTTGTAAGCACTTGATGACTGACCCAAGGAAATATGAACCAATCCCCAACATAGTCACCAATTTGTTGGAATTCCTTTTTGCAGTAACCCCTGACACTAAGGTTCTTACCAAGATGCAGATAAGATGACCAAAAAAATTAAAATAAGGAGGAAATCTATCCTCAAATTAGGGGTTGGAAAAATGCAAACAAACAATAGGAAAATGAACCTCTTATGCACTTTAAACCTTGAGAAGCTTGGGAGGGTGATCCTAGAGATCCTTTCTAAATAAAAAAAATTAAAATACTAAATTAATTTCACATGCAATGATGAATTTGTATTTATCTTTGATAAAATTTCTTTAGGGAGGATTACTACACATATAAATCACACATCTTTTAGGAAATCGAGTTAAATGATGCAACATAAGATGAAAATTGGTCACTAGTCCATGTAGATGTATTCTTGGGTAGTTACATAAAACATCACTAACCTAGAAACATAACACTATACATCATTCCTCTAGTGATTTTTTAGTCATAGGTCCACAATAGTGATAACAAAATTTAGAATACTAGATTGTGCATAATGGCAAGTCATTAAACTAAAAAAATTATTAAAAGTGTAAAATAAGTTTTTTGGCTTTTAAATAATGTGAATGTTTAACTTTCAATTATTTCATCAATGCCTACTCCTACAACATAGATTCAAATTTGGATAAAACCCTGATAATAGAACAAATAATACATTTTAGATGAGTCTAATGTACTTGACTTTATCTTGCAAAGCCTAGACCGTTAACTGCCAATTTTCCTTTTATTTTAAAGATACACCTCTATTTTAATAATCCATGACTAGCTCAAAATTTTCACATATCAATATTCAAAGGTTTTTCCCCTAGCATACACTTGCATAAACAAAATTATCACATCCCTTAGGTGCAAAATCATAAATACCTAGTACAAAAAATAACAAATGTGAGCTTATAAATTCATTGAATCCCCTAAAAAATTTAAACAAAAGTGGAGACAAAATGTGTAAATAACATAACATTAATGTCTTCTAATGATTTTCTAAAACAACATACAATTCCCATACAAATCTAGAACTTATTTACATTTATAGTCACTAGTGCAAAGAAAGTTTACATGATAACCTAGACAAGCTTGCTAAAAAATATGAACAAAGGCCAACCCTTTACATAAAAAAATATAAATTGCAACTACAACATGACCCATAAAGAGAGGATGTGTCCACTTCATTTTGCAATGAATACCCATGTTCATTAAATCATATTCATCAATCCTTATGCATAAAAATCATCCTCTTAGGACTTGAAAATGCAGTTGCAAACATGAAGAATGGATCCCATTTTGATTCATTACCATGTTGATCATTAACAACCTTCATATTTGAGTGTATAGGGTAGAAGAGTTCCTATTAAATCTATAGGAAAGCAACCCTAAAAAGGCATGAATGCATTAGGCTCTATAATCTTCAATCATTATAATAAATTAGGGTTGGATATTTGCACTATTTTCACCTTTGAATATGTGTTTTTAGAGTAAACAATAAATTTTAGGTGTCATCAAATTTGATCTGGTGGTTGTAGGGCCATATTGACTCATAAAGGGAGTCGTGTGTCGTTTTCTTCATTATCACTAGAAATTGCTTGCAAATCCATGCCTAAATGATTAATAGTGTTTTTTAGCTGGGAAAAAAACTTTTTAGCAAGTTGCTACATCAAATTAGGTCATAAATGACCTTTTGGTCATGCAAGCAAGTAGGTGGGACTATATAGAAGAATATGTGAAAGTTTTTGCTATTGGTGGTCAAGAATGACCCAAACAGACCCAAAACTTACAAATTTAGGGTTTTTTTTGGTAGACTTTAACACATGATGAGCATATAAGGGATGACATAGGGTAACACTTGGATAAAATTTTGACTCATGGAAAACCCATTAAAACTATCTCAAATCAATTACAAAAGATGGGCTAACACAAATCTATTGCATCATAAGGGAAGGCATAACATAATCCACAATTTTAAGGCTTGTAAAGCTAGGTTCTAAAAAATACTAGTTTATATAAATTTAATATGCAAGACTATAAGCTAGTTAGAATTGATTTACTAGTTGGCACTCATATTACATTAGATATTGTATCCTAAGTGTGAAGATGATTTAGAGGACCCATTTAAAATATCTCAAATTGGTTATAAAAGGTGAGCTAATACAAATCCATTACAACATAAGGGAAAATCATAGCATAATCCACAATTTTGAAGCTTGTAAATCTACCTACTCTAATAAATACTATTTTACCACATTTAATATGAGAGACTATAAGTTAGTTAAAGTTGCTTTACTAGTTCACACTCAAATTACATTAGATATATCTTTTAAGTGTGAAGAGGAATTTGATAATATGTCTAATGTGCCATATGCTAGTGCACTAGAAATTTTGATGTATGCAATGGTTTGAACTAGGCTACATAAATTACCCAAGTAGTGGGAGTATTGAGCATGTTTATATTTAACCGGGGTAGAGAGCATTAGAATTATGTGAAGAGTGTGTTAATATATTTGTGTTGTTTTTCTTATTATTGTTAGGCTTATTCTAGTATAAAATTGTGGATAAGTCATTGGAAATACAAATATTTGTTGATGCAAATTGGGTAGGTGACTTAGTTGAAAGTCCACTAGTGGTATGTTTTCTCTTTGTTTGGAGGTGTAGTGAGTTTGATGAGTAAAATAAATCCTATGGCTGATTTCTCTACCATAGAAGTAGAGTATATGTCTGTTACACATGCCTCTAAGGAGGCGATTTGGTTACAAAGAAATATTATAGGTATTGGTTTTGATTGTGGGATTGTTAGAATTAGATGTGATAGGAAGAGTGTTATAATTTGTTTGGTAAAAAATCCTATGTATTATGATCATACTAAGAATGTCGCTGTTCAGTATCACTTCGTATGAGATATGGTTGAGAAAGGTAAGCTATTGATTAAAAAATATTGACACTTTGGATAATATTGTAGATTCTCTTATGAATCCAATGACCACATACAAGTTTTCTTGGTGTAGGAAGGCCATGGGCCTTGACACTTGTACTTAATTATATTTATTTTACCTATGGATGTATTTTTAATTTATAATGTTAATTGAGAGTAATGGTAGGATTAAGGTTCCATTTACTTTTCCAATATATGTATTATTCATGTTTCTCCAACACTCTTGAAAATTTCCCTTGGACACAAGGTATAATTACAAATTAATTCTATAATTTAAATCATCTTAGAATCTTTATATTAATTTTGACTACATTCATAAAGAAGGTGAAGTTGGTAGTGGTGGTTACATACCTATTTTTAGCAAATCTCTCAACTTGGATGTGAGAATTGAGTATTGGATGATATTAAGTGTTATTGGTGGGCCCGATATGATTTGGGTGATGATTTTGGATGCCCACCTTAGTAAACGAGCTATTATGAAGGATTTACAATTCAAAGTTGTCACGCATTATTAGTAAAAACACTATTTTTGATGTATGATTTATTGGGAGTTACATTTACTATTCTTATTAGATGAGCCTCTTCATTTTGGATGTGGTAAAAATTGTTTCATGAAACCATTTGTAGTTTTCCTCTCCCATTTTTCTATAAATTGAAGGCATGAGAGTAATTTTATGAATTATTTTACAAGCACTTAAATGCTACTAAATTGAAGACATGTAAGGAGTAAATGAAGGATATTGTATTATACTCTTGTTTTTTGAGATAATACAATATTTTCCTCTTTTCCTTAGTGGATTTTTTTCTCAAAAGGGTTTCTCCACATTAAATACAATGTTATGTGATTTTTTCATGGTGTTAGTTATTTCTTTTGTTACTAATTTTACATGATCATGTCTCCATTTTGACATATCAGATTTATAGTTGAATTTCATATTTCCATATTATAGTGGTTTGCCTTAATTTCTATCAATGATGAAAGTAATAAAAGAGTAGTTGAACATGTTGTGATAGAAGAAGAAGATAGAAAATAAAGAATGGTAGAAGTAATTTCCAATATTGGTGAGAAAACTAGAGTAGATATTCCTTATTATGGTAGTAATTTGAATCTTGAAGAATTCATTGATTGGATAACTAATTTAGATGAGAATTTTAAGTTTGAAGATATTTTTTTATTATGATAGAGTAAATTTTTCTAAGACTATGCTAGAAGGTCATGTTATTTTATGGAAATAAGTTTATTTGTAAAGGAATAGAAAAGGAAATCCTAATATTGAAAAATGGGATTCAATGGTATATGAGTTGAAAATTGAGTTTATTATTATAAATAATTGGTTATAATTATTGTTAAGGTCATAATATTTGATACAAAAATATATGTGTGAAATATTATATTAAATAATATTATAGGCTAAAAATAAGAATGGGTCACCGTGAAGATAATAAAAACAAAGTGGCTAGACATATCAATGACTTAAGATGGTCTATTCAATAAGAGTTCAATATGTTGAATGCAAAATATTGATAAAGCATTACAATTTACCCTACAAGCTAAATATAAGACAAACATAAGATTTTATAGAAAACAAAACAAGCAAGGAAGAGACTTGGTAGATTCCCAAGAGGAAGAAGTCAAGTTAGTAGTAGAGAAATATATGGAAGAGGTAGTGTCCAAGATCCTTTAGAGTAACTAGTTTTAAATTTTAAATTAGAATTCATGGAGTATTTGAATGCAAATAGTCACAACGAGGATATGATAGAAGATATGATATAACCACAAGAGCATTACATGTGGATAATAAAAATTATTGAATTGGCGAACAAGAAAGTTGCTAGAAAATTGGGAGTCATTATTGCAAAACCTTAGAAGGAACCAATGCAAAAGGAAAAGTTTGTTGAGTACTATATATAAATTTGGAGGTAAACTTTATAAGGTAATAATTGATAGTGGTAGTACTAATAATCTGATTTTAAGAGAAATCGTAGAAAAATCGAATTTGAAAATGATAAAACATCCAAATCCTTATAGAGTGTCTTAGTTGCAAAAGAATCATAAAATTTTGGTTAGTGAATAATGTCTTGTGAAATTTTTGGAGTTTATGAAGATGAAGTTTTATATCATATCATGTTTGTGGATATTTGTTATGTTTATTGGATAGACCATGATAATTTAATAGAAAAACTATACATGATGGTAAATATATTACATATAAGTTGATGAAAGATAGAGAAAACTATCTACTTTTACCTCTAAAGAAAGCAAGTGAATGAATAAATGGTTTTTCTAGAGTATTGCTAGTAAATACTAAGCAATTTTTAAAAGATCTCAAACAAGAGAGTTTATTTTGATGTTCTTCATAAGTGTATGTAGTAGAAAGAACTGCAATGGTATATGAGATATTATAAATTTAGATATTTATATGTTGTTGGTAGAATGCATTCACATTGTTTTCAATAATATCATAATGGGGGTTACCATTGGTGAGGAGTATAAGTCATCATATAGATCTAATTCCAAGAGTAAGTTTATGTAACAAGGAAACTTATAGAGTGACACTAGTTGAAAATGGAGAGTTAAATAGACAAGTTGAATAATTGTTGCAAAAGAGATTGATTAAAACATATTAAGTCTATATGTAGTACTAGTAGCATCAACACCAAATAAAGGAGGGTAATGAAGAATGTGTATAGATTTTAGTGTAATTAACAATATCATTATCAAATATAGATTTATATTACCAAGGATTCATTAATTTATGGATTTATTGAGTTGTGTAAAATAATTTAGGAAGATACATTTGTAGAGTGGATATTGTTACATCAAAAACAAAGGAGATGAGTTGAAAAATATATTTAAGATAAAATATGTTTGTATGAGTGATTGGTTATGCTATTCAAATTGATTAA
The DNA here is from genome assembly GCA_007258455.2 of Sequoia sempervirens. Classification (NCBI taxonomy): domain Eukaryota; kingdom Viridiplantae; phylum Streptophyta; class Pinopsida; order Cupressales; family Cupressaceae; genus Sequoia; species Sequoia sempervirens. The sequence goes on from VDFB02252616.1 coordinate 138,577,622, forward strand.
AACACCTGGTACTTTTATGAGGCTTGTGAATGAAGTAAAAATTTGTTGTATATTTGGATGAAATTTTTATTTTTAGTAGTAGTCAAAAGGGACACTTGGAGCATATTGAGCTAGAATTACAAAAATTAAGAGAAGAAAAATTGTTGATGAATCTAAAGAAATATAATTTCATGCAAGAAGAGATGGTATACCCAGTTTTGGTTATTTTTATGGATTAAAGATGGATCCTAAGAAAGTTAAAGCAATTATTGAATTCCCTACATCAATGAGTATTTTTTAGTTAGATGTTTTCATGGTTTAGCAAGTTTTTATATGGATTTTATTAGAAAATTTAGTAGACTACATGCACCAATTATTGAAACTATGAGATGAGATAAAAAATAATTAAAGTGGACTATTCTAGCTAATAAAAGTTTTAAATTTTGAAGAAGAAAGTGATTAAACAATATATTTTATCTTTACCAGACTTTGACAAGTTATTTCAAGTTGATTGTGATGCAAGTGTGATTTCAATCAAAGTGGTTTTGAGTCAAGAAGGAAGATCTATTGCACCCTCAACCTCAAAATCCCCCACTTCAACACTCTCCACGTCATTTCCCCCATCCTAACACCCTCCACCTCAAAATCGCTTGTCAAAACCCCCAACCCTTCCACTTGATGAGGCTTGATTGTGAAAAAACATCACCAAAATATAACATAATTCATAAAAAAATTGATAAAAAATGAGCCTCATATTCTTCCCCATCTAGCATAGTTTACATCTTCAATGCAAACTATTGTTGATTCAATTCAACATATTGGTGTGGATTTAGATAGTTTCCACCATTGGAGGGAGGAGAGGAGGTAATTTTACACTCTTGTATAAAGAGATCCTTGATCTTCATATAAATAAATAAAAAATAACCTCATATTTCATTAACCCTCATATTTCATAGTATTAAACTGGCTAGGGATATGAGGATCTCTAAACTTTGGATAGAAGGTGATTCGTTGAACATTGTTAACTGCCTTAAGAAAAAATCTCCCCCTTCTTGGTCTATTAATAATTTTATTTTGGATGCCATTTCTTTAAGTGGCGAATTTGAAGAGATATATATTTCTCATGCCTATAGAGAGGCAAATGTTGTCACTGATTGGCTGGCGAATTATGGAGTTACATCGGCCAGATTGTGGAGGGAGGATGACGTCCTTCCTATAGATTTAAGGAACCTAATTCATAATGATCTTCATTAATTTTTTGGTTTCACCCACCTCTTTTGGTTTGCATGGGTATTAGGAAGTTTGCAGTTTGATGAGAATTTTCACTCAACTAACGCTCATTGGAATTTGTGGCCTCTTTCAACTGGGTTGTTAAGTATCCTCCTCATTATTTCCATTGGTACCATTCTCGATAGCCTCACATGCTTTCTGGGTGTTTTTCTGGCAATTGCTACTGGCTTTTTTCGACTGTGCTTTCCTTCTGCTAGTAATTCGATGATGGGCAGGGATAGGTGTCGAATGGATCCTTTGTCTTGTGATGAAACTAGAGCCAATGTTGATGTTTGGGAAATCTTGCAAAGAGGTGGTGCTACTCCCTTCATGGAGAGATTGAATGGCTTTAAGTCCTCTGTGTCCAAGGAGTTTGTTGACGCTTGGCATGACCGTGTGCTAAGTATGTTTGGTAGGGATACTACCATTAATGAAGATTTTATTTTTGAGGTCACGGGTATGTTCATGGAAGGCATAAAATTTTACAAGGATAAGAACATTTTGCAGTCGGCTAGACAAAATTTTCTCCATGACAGAGAAAGGGCTAAAATGGTTCATTTGGACTGTGGGGGCTATGATAGAACCAAGATCAAACCAATTTGGTAGGAGGTTGTGGTGGCATTGATGCATTACTTCACACTTGATGGCAGATTTACGGTGTTGTATGGTCACCACTTTATGTTGCTCAACCACTTTCCCCATGGTAAGCTGGTGTCTTTCCCTTTTTATCTGTTGATGTCTCTGGAAGAGGGTATTTCAAATTTTAGGAAAAACCCTAGAAATCCCTTTTTGCATGAAGGTTTGATGTTGCTTATTGTTGGGTTTATCAAAGCAAACTGCATTGTTAGAACCCCCAGTCCCTTGTTCTTGAGAAGAAGGGGAAAGGAAGTGTGAAATGTAGGATTGAAGAAATTCAAGATTCTGAGGGTACAGAGTTGGAGGAGTCAGAGGGCTGGTCCAATGGATATGCTACCGATCTGGATTATATGCCATCGACGGGTGGTGTTAAGCCCTCAACTTCCAAGGCTAACCTGTGTGCTAAACACAAGTTGAAAGTGATGGAGGGTGATGTCGAGGGTTCTGCTAGTAATAGGTCTAAAGGTCATGCAAAGGTTATGGTTGATAAATTTTAGGAGGTGGCGGGGAATATTCAAGGTGATGATTCTGGGAATGGTGGGTCCCCTGTGGCTGGTAAGAGGAATTTGGTGGTCAATCTAGATGACACTGCTTAGGTGTCTGTGTCCAAGTATAGGGGAAAGGCCAAGATTTTCTCTGAAGGTGTGCATGAGGAGGAGCCTCCGGTCAGTTCGCACCAGGGCAGGGGTGTGTTTTAGTGTGCGATGGATTTTTCTTAGGCATCGAGGTTGGTTAAAGAAGGGGTAGACATTTCTTTTAATTTGCTTATGTGGCTTATCCAAGAGGTGCAAGGCCTCCACAACAAGCATGACACCATTTCCCGTTGTAACATTTCTACTCTACATAGTCTTAAGGAAAAGGAATCTATTTTCGGGCTTACTAGATCTTTAAATGCTAGTGTGGGTTGTGTGGTGGATGAGCTTGCTAGTTTGAAGAGTAATTATGGTCTGAGGGTGGCTTTGCTGGAAAGACAAAATAGGCAGCTTCATAGGGATTTGGACACGATCATAAACATTAGCAAAGAGAAGTTGGAGGCCTTGGTTGAAGGTATGATTTTCCTCAATCAGAAGGAAAAGGAATTAACTAGGAAGGGTATGTTTGATGACCATGTGGCTATGGAATGTGAGGAGGGTGCTGGGATGGATGTGCATGCTAGTGATTTGGAGGTTGGTCTGAGTGTTCGTACTTGAAGCAAAAAAAAAGAAAGGTAAAAAGGACCTTGCTCAGGATGTTGAGGAAATAATGGAGATGCATGAGAGGTTGGCATCTAAGGATTTGGATGCAACAAAAATGCTTAAGGAATTTCTCTAATGGCCATGGGTTGTGTGTTTTTGTTTTTTATGTTGGTTGTTTGAGTCTTCTGATGGTTTGCTGATGGTCTGTTAATCAACTGGTTTTTTGTGTTGTTGGGTGGGCAGTTTATTGTTTTATCTTTACTGCCACTTTCTTTTTTGTTCAAGGTTTCAGGTACCCTTCAAAACCTATTTATCATTAATAAAAATCCTTGCAACCAATCAACCAATACCTCCAAACAAAAAAAAAAAAATTAGATGGTGTAGGCATCCTTAGATTTCTACACATTTTTGGGAGCAACGGTGGATGGTTTTTTATCATCCACCACATGCTAATTGTGAGGTGCCACTTTATTTTTTGAGGAAATTATGGGAAAATTTTGAGATGGGTTTAAAACAAAATTATTTTAATATATCATTCCAAGGAGTTAGTGGTGGCATGCCACCACATAGAGTACATGCATGTGTCGATCCTAATTGACTTGTTCCTATCACACCCATCATTTCTCCTCATTCTCTTGGTATTCCTACACCATTTCAATGCCAGGCAGTGGTTTAGACATTAGGATCATTGAGTTCACTCTCATAAAATATCACTGATCAAGCTACCCACATGGCAGCTAAAGTAAATGGTAGAGAGCATGGAGGAGATGGTTCAACTAGTCCTAGTAGCTCCCATGTATCGATGCCACATTTTTGTCAAAACTACAATCATCCATGTTATGGCCTTGCTCCTACACCCACTTTAGAATCACCTACATTAGAGGTGGAATCATACGTGGATTTACTATGGGGTAAAATTACAAACCTATGTTACACTTTTATAAAGGAATCGACCAACACAAACAAAAATTCACAATTTTGACTACATAAAAGTAGTGTTTATGTTTTGAATTTAAAAATGATGTAAATTAATGAAATATAGAACTCTTGATGAAGTTTATTCCTATAATTTTCAAATTTTAAAAAAATTGTTTTGAATTTCTTGTATAAATTTAAGAGTAAATTTTGAATTGGTAAATTTTTTAGGAAAAAGTGACATTGAGTTAACATAAAGATTTTTTCAAAAAAAAATGCCCTGAATTTTTTTCTCAAATAAATAACTTCAAAATCTAATGCATGGAAAAAGAATTTAAAAATTTTGACGTATATTTTATTTGTAGTAATGTGTTAAAGTTAAACACACCAAAATTTGATAGTTTTCATTTGATGTCAACTGTTGTCTAATTTTTTTTTATCATTTAAAAAAAACAAATTATACCCTTTTGAAGAGGATTCTCTCCTCTAGTACACCATATATTTTTCAAAAAAATTAAATGTGTTTTAGTTTTTTCTTTAATTTCTAATCAACTTGTTTTTATTTTAACAACCTACTTGCATTATTTAAAATAATAAAAAAAACATGTTTAAACTAAAACAAAACATAAAAAAATAACATATTTGGATTCTTGACTTCGAGATCTAAAAAAAGGTATCTTTAGTTTTTTGAAAAAAATCATTATGACTAAAGAAATATCATGTTCAATTGGAAATTTTCAAAAATTTCTAAAAAATGATGAGGTGGTTGCCAACAAGGATACCACATAGACAGTTTCAGGTGAAAGGGTTTCAACCAAAACCCTTTCGATTGAAACCCTTTCAGTCAAAAACTTACATTTATATTGTGTTAGATTTTAAATCGATAAAGTGAAAATAATTATTTTATTGTTTCAAGCGACAGGGTTTTGCCCGAAACTTTATGTGCCACGTAGTTTTGGGTGAAACTATTTTGACCAAAATAGTTTTTCTTGAAATTATTTAGTTGGATGAAAGTGTGACTATTGAACACACCTGGATACTGAGAGGGGGGTGAATTAGTATCTATAAAAACTTAAAACCGTAAGATCTTAAACCCTTCAAAAATTCTCCAATTTAGACTTTTAATAGGATCAACAATTTCAAAATAGATCAGCATACTTAACTAAATCAACAACAATAAAAGATAAGAAAATGAACAAATATGCACAAGATAACACCAAATTTACATGGAAAACCCAATGAGGGAAAAACCATGGTGAGAGTTAACTCACAATATATGAAGCTTATTGCTTTACAAATATTACAATATTGTTTTAAACTCACTTCCCAATAGACTTGAAAGCTAAGGTTCACAACCTTAGGGAAATATACAATGACATGTTGAGACTCATTATCTCAGAGTAGGATACATGAAAGTTACAATAAAAACATGTACATGAATTGCTATGAAAAAAGCATCTAACTTATGTTGAAATTGTAGTCCCTTTTTTGCACAATTACACCATCATACTTATTTCACACACTTCATATTCAACATTCTACTAAATTCACATTCACCACACTCACAAATGATTTTGTTCTTCTATAAATATCATCCACAAAAACTCAAAACCCCAATTAGGTCAGCTCCAAGATGGCCTTTAGATGAAACATATGATTTTACATAGGTCGCCTCCAAAACATATACTTTATGAAAAGAAATTAAGTTACAGAACAAAACATGGCATATGAGGGCCCAAAAAAATCACAAAACATCCTTCAAAGCAAAATTAATTAATCAAGATCAACCACAGATGAAGGAAAAAACACTGTCGACCCAATCAACATCAATACCATCAAAGCTACCAATTTTTCAACTTTACACCGCTGAGGAGAAACCAAAGACATCATGTAGACCAAGATGTAGAAATTGTAGGTAATAAAAAATATCCTTACAACCTTCTCCTGAAGAATCTGATCATCATATGTTGATGCAAAAGAAGTGATCCACTAAATATATAGGAACAAAATATTCTAGACTAACTATAGCACACTGTCATTTGAAAACTGATATTGTAGACTTCCAAAGCACCTGATACTGCAAATTAGTATGTATTAAACATCCCTGAATGTGTCTATATAACCTCTATTCAAGAAATTTACTTTTAGAGGAATGCAGAGCAATTTAGAGACCATTTGAGACACTTTGATATTCTACAATTTGGAGAACTGTTACTTCCAACTCTTGCTGTAGAAATGTTTACATCATGAAACTCTAGAAATAACCTCTTTGCTGACTAGAAAACTTAACTTCAAGACCGCACAAATTGATCACCCAATGTAGAGAAATGCAGATCATTTCATCATACCTTCATCAACACTTTACTTTACTAGAGCACAGGCCAAAACTTTGTCTCTTATAAATTTTATTGTAGAAGGTGCAAAGACTTGAATTATTGAATATAACATCTTCACATCTCAACCATCTTATCTTTTGAACCGCGAGATGAAATCTTGCTCTGCAGAAGGATGCAAACCAAAATACCATGACACTTCCTTAGGGTATATACTGTGAATGCCTTAGTGGAACTTCTGCAACTTATCTCCATCAATGTAAACATATTGTAAACACATTAGAACATGTGTACCTACCTTGACATCTCACTTAGACACCAGACTGATCATCATTCTTCCTCATACAACACTACAAATTGCACCAACAAATATCATCATTCTCCAGAGTATATACAATTGATTAGCACACACATTTGACATCAATGACAACCATATTGTGTTGACATCAATGACAACACATATTGCCAACAATCTCCCTTGTTTTCATTGATGCCAATACACATATATCTACAATACTTCTAGATATTAGATTTCTCTAGAGTATATACAATTCATCAACACACATATTTGACATCAATGACAACCCATATTGTGTTGACATTAATGACAACCCATATTGAGTTGACATTAATGACAACACATATTGCTGACAATCTCCCCCTTTGTCATTGATGGCAACACACATATATCTACAAGACTTCTCTCCCCCTTTAGCATCAAGGGAAAAGGGCATGATATATCAAAAAATATATGAACTCCCCCTTATTGATCTCTATAAACAATAGTCCCCTTGAGATGGAGACGTCTCAAAACTGATGCTATGTGCAGGTATTTTAACCAAAAAGATACTATAATCTTCCACAAAACTATATAGAGACAAAATTTCCTTATCTACACTTTTGCAACTTCTTTAGAAGGTATAATGTTCTTATATATTACCTTGAGAAGTGCTAGAGTTACAACCCAATTTGATTTTGCTAAGGAAAGAAAGTGATTTTGACATTCAAATTGCATGCACAAGTCCTTAGCCTCGTCTACACTTCTTGGAGCCTTCATTTTTTATCAATATTTTTTGCTTCCACAAGCATCCCAAATAGTGAATAAAGTATCAAGTTGACTACTTCCCTTAACTAACCAAATTGCTTCTTTATTTTTTCTCTTTGATCTTGAAGCAATGACAATTGCACATGAATATTTTCAATTTTTAGCTCTTGTTGCTCCATCCTTATCCTTTGATTGATCATATATTCTAGCCATTTGTGTGATTTGTGACTCAATGGAGTCAATTTGGTCTCCGATGTTCTTGGTGGAAATAGGACACTTCAAAAAAATAAATGATATAAAGTTGTCACTTCATCAATGTATTCCTTACACATTTTCAAATTCTCTTACAAATTATTGTGCATTGACACATCGAACTAATGCATCAACCATTATTTTGTCATTTATCTTCCTCGAGGCCTCTTGTTTTGCCTCTTGTTTTATGTGATATGAATGATATTTGAAAGAATCCATTAAAAGCTTCAACTTTTGTTCCAAAGGTAAGGAAGAATCAATGTTTACCTCAGGTAAACCCTCTCAAATAATATTCACAACATCAACAATTAATTCACTCTTCCTCACATGATCTTGTAGAATTTCCTTTCTTGCGGAAGCATGCAAAATATCATCAAGTTGTAACTTATGGAGGGGAGAGATATTTGACAAGTCAACTTGTCCCTCATGAGTAGGAACTTGCAAAAACTAGGGTGTCACCATGGATTGAAATTGCATTTGTAGTCCTAGTAGGTCTTTGAAAGAATCTGAAGAAGAATCCTGACCTATATCTTTAGAATCATCTTGCTTCTCAATTGTCATTTCCTTTGCATCTTGAGATTTCTCAATATTATCCTCTTCCTTTTGCTCACCATTTCCTAAATTCTTTGGAGGAAGAAATTTATGTTCTTTACCAACTTTTCTTTGATCTTCTACAACTTGTGCACTTGTATTCTCTGAAGGAACAATCTCCTCATTCTGCTTATAATTTTTCTCTATCTCTTTCTCCTTTTGTTTTTCTATCTCCATACTGGAGGCTTCATGTTTATCATGCATAACAAAGATATCTTTTCCTACTTGTTTTCCGAAGGATCCTTATACTTCTTGTTGACTAGATTGCATATTTGTATTATCCAAAGTAGGCATATTTTTAGTTTCTTGTTCATCCAAAGGAACTGGTATATTCATTTTAATATTAATGTCATGCATTTCCAAAAGGCTCCTATGAATCAACATTAACTTCACTTTGCAATTTATTAATGATTTTATTTGCAACATATTTATTTTCACTCTGAATCTTCCTTTTAACATCTTCATCCATGCTCATCAACAGATCTATTCTTCTTTTGGTGTGGAGATCCTTGGCTTGTCTCTGGATAATATTATGTTTTTCTTCTTGGGAGACAGAGATCCCAAACTTGTCAATTGTTTGCTATTTCAGTTCTTCATTAGCCTTGATAGCTTCTTCTCTTATTTTTCTTAAAGCCTCAACTAGGCTATCTAGATCTTTGTCAACAATGTCATTGAAAGGAATGTTTTGCATCAACACATATTCAATTATTGCCTTTTCAATTGTCTTCTTATCTTCCAGAGGAACATCCAGATGCAACATCATTGTGTCATTCAATAAGCCATATTCAAAAATTCCATTAAGGATTGCACCAAAATCCAGAGGGTCATGTATGACTAGGGGAGTCTTTTCAGTCTCTTCCTCAACAATCTTCTTTCCTTTCTTTTTCTATAAGGACATTTTTTCTTCTTCAATATTTTCCACACTATTTGATTCTTCCTCATTTATCTTCTCTCTCTTTTCCTTTCATTTAGGCCTAGCATGCCCAAATTTAGTGTTCTTTTTCTTCGGAGGAGTTATAGATGTAGCTTTTCTTTTACTACTAGTTGTTTATGTAGACTCACAAGGTTGCAAAGCAGATACAACAATAGAAGAGGATCTACCTGATCTCCTTGGACATTGACTAGTTTCTGGAAGAACAAATTTAGCTTTGGAAACCTCCGCAGTGACATCAAATGTAGTCTTTTAAGAAGTACCCAAAATCTTGTGAAGCTCATCTTTATCTTTTATCTTTGAATGTAGTGGGGCACCCATCCTTAAGCACTTTTTCCACTTTCTTTTCATTGGCTTCATCTCTCTATTTATGGTAAATTTCATCCATGATCTCTCTATATATACCAAACCATTTTTCTTTGGGATCCTTAGGCATTGATAATAGAATATCTATATAACCTTGTACAAATTCATGTTCAACCTCATAAGGAAACTTAGGAATCCATGAGGTTCTAGGCTCTATTTCTTCCATAAAAAAATGATCCTTGTTCACCATAAAATCTACCTCATTCCCATATTTCCAAACCAAACTAGATTGTATCCTATATCTTCTCTACATCTCAATTTGTAAATTCTTGAAAAATCCCTAATAGAATGTAGTATATACTTGCTTATTCTGAAGACTATTCATATGTTGTGTTGATCTGTGTTTCTACTAGAGTGAATTTATCCAAAATATTACCCTTAAAACCAAGCACCTCATTCATAAATAAGAAATTAAGGAATATAATCAAGGAACCAAACCTCAAGTTGTAATTGGTTTCTTTTGTCCTCTTCAAGTTCTCCATTAGCTACTCTCTTAACAACTCAGATAGATCAAAATTGGTACCTTCCTTTACCATTTGATATGGAGTGTGAATTGCAGTGGCGGTGGCAGACCCTTCTCTATTTGTGAAGTAAATCTTATATGTAATCCCCATTTATGCATACCGGACATCGGGACCAATGATATCCTTTACTATTAGGGTTCTCTTATCAAATTTAGCACCGATGAGCTCCATGACCATTTCATTCTTTACAGACTTCAACATAGGGACTGGTATAAAGGCACAAAGATTAGTAACTACCCTAATATCTTCCTTTGTGATTATGTAGGGTTTTTCTAGCCAAATGAATTTTTCATGAATACAACTCAAAATGATTCTTACCCATTCTTTGCATTCACAGAATTCTAGAAAATATTTCTAGATGTCCAAACCCTTTGCTACCACACTTGCATACTTAGGCTTGTATACACCATTCTCATTCAACAAATCATGTTGGACCACTACAAACGATAAAGTATGGTAAATCTCATTCAACCGGGCATGGATGTAAATCCTTATATCTTCACAGTACATGACATCCACTAGAACTTTTGAGAATGCCCCATATTTTTCTACTTCCATCATCTTGAAAGGAAACTTCTTGTATTTGGGCCTAGGTTTCTCAACAACATCAAGTATCTTAGGTGTCACCACTAGAATTCCTTCAGAAACCTTTAAACATCATAGCTAGGGTTTCACACAAATTGCTTGAGAAACTAAGCACTCTTATTCTTTGCTCTCAAACATAAACGCTCTTGATTGCAAGTGAGATCAAATGATCCAAAAACCACATAAAGAGCCTTTCACATGCCCTAAATTTCAAAAAATGTATTTGTACTTTGTTAGGTAGACCCTTTGTCGAACTTCACTGTGTAATCACAAGGATAGAATGAAGCTCAACACACCTTCGCAAAGCACTCTCTTGCTTCAGAACCTTCATTAATAGATTCAACATTGTTTAGCAAATCTGTATACTAGAGGAATTAATCCAATTCTTCTTCTATGCTGAAATATTCAACATCTTGTCCTTTTAAGGGGGATAAAGGGTTTGCAAATCATAGCTCCCCTTGAGATAATTCTCTATCTTATTTTGTTAATGGATCTTGTGTAGAATGCACAAGTGTGGAATCCTCCTCATTTTCCTAACTTTTCTTTTCTTTCCATACATTTTCATTACCCTTCTTTTGAGGAGCAAAAGATCTTACATTCTTTCCCTTGTAGAACCTTGCAATGCGTCCTAGTTTATTACAATTATAGAAAGTGATATTAGTTTTTAGAGCATAATTACTTCTTCTCACATTAGATCTATAATCTACAGCCCTATAACCAAACTTGTTGCATGTGTAGTAGTAACCATAGAAAGATTGAGAAGTGATAGCATTATTCTTGTTCATGAAACTACTCCTCATCACTTTACTTCTGCATTCATTAGCCTTATGACCAACTTTATTGCATGCATAACACTAACCATGAAATGATTGAGAATTGTAGTGTTTTACCTAGGAGACATAAAAGAGTTCTGACTCATCTTGCTTCCACATTCAACAACCTTATGACCAATTTTATTGCAAGAATAGAAATTTCCATTAAAATATTGAGAGTACCTAGTAGGAGCATGCTTTCTGAAACTATTCTTCTTGTTTCAAACATGAATGAATCCACCTTCTTTCTTGTTATCTTAGTATTTTTTTTTTTTTTATCTTTGAAGGAATTCTTATTAGAATCTTTAGTGCAAGCTTTCTCCTCCTTTATATAAGGTTTTCCTTCTCTTTGAAGTTATCATATAGGTTTGCAAATACATAGTTGGTTATAGGAATTTCTCCCTTTCCAAAACCAAGACAATATTTTTTTTTTTATGACTTCTAAGAGTTAATAAACTCATTAAGAATTTTAGAGCCTCATTTCAGCTTCAAACCTTTGTCAATTTGTTCTTTATCCTTTTCCAATTCTTTTCTCAAGGCCATGATCTCTTCTTCAAGTTTTGAGCATTCAATTTATTTATCATTGAGCTTAGTGTTCAAGCAATCTTCATTCCTCTCGCCTTCTTCAACCTTAAATTTCAAATTAAAGATCACATCTTTCGTCTCCTTGAGTTTAGTCTCACATCCTTTACCTCCTTCTATTTGAGTTTTCAATTTTCCAACTTCTTCTTTTGATTTTCTAGCTTGTGCCTTTAATTTATCAACTACCTCCTTTGATATTTCAAGTATGACCTCATATTTCATATTTAGTGTTGTTGCTTCATTTAGATCTTCAAGAGTAGACCATATTTCTCCTTCAAGATCAAGATCAAAATCTTCTAGATTGATGTCCCAACCTTCAAGTTCCATTCACTCTAGATTTGGTTTAGGAGAAAATGTATCATTGATCATTGTTTTAGATCCCATGTGATCAGGTGTAGGATCTACCTCTGTTATTAGGCTTCTCAAAGGCACTTGGATCTGATACCAATTGTTGAACACACTTGGATACTGAGAGGGGGGAGAATCAATATCTATAAAAACTTAAACCCTTAAGATCTTAAACCCTTCAACAATTCTCCAATTTAGAATTTTAACAAGATCAACAATTTCTAAATAGATCAACAATACTTAATTAAATCAGCAACAATGAAAGATAAGACAATAAACACATATGCACAAGATAAAACCAGATTTATGTGGAAAACCCAATGAGGGAAAAACCATGATGAGAGTTAACTCACAATATATAAAGCTCACTGCTTACAAATATTATAATTTTGTTTTAGGATCACTGCCCAATAGAATTGTAGGCTAAGGTGCACAACCTTAGGGAAAGATACAATGACCTGCTAAGACTCAGTATCTCCGAGTAGGATACATGAACTTGTTATAATAAAAACATGTATATGAACTGCTATGAAAGAAGAATCTAACTTATATTGATGTTGCAGTCCCTCTTTCACAAAATTACACCATCATACCAATTTTGCACATTTCATATTTGACATTCTACTTAATTCACATTAACCACACTCACAAATGATTTTTTTCTTCTATAAATATCTTCTACAACAACTCAAAACCCCAATTAGGTAGGCTCCAAGATGACCTTTAGATGAAACATATGATTTTGCATAGGTCGGATCCAAAGCATATACTTTATGAAAATAAATTAAGTTGCAGAACAACACATGGTATTTAAAGGCCCAAAACATCACAACACATCCTTCAAAGAAAAATTAATTAATCAAGATCAACTACAGATGAAGGAAATAAGATTGTCAACCCAATCAACATCAATACCATCAAAGTTGCCAACTGTTCAACTTTACACCACTGGGGAGAAACCAAAGACATCATGTAGACCAAGATGTAGCATTGTAGGTAATCAACAACATCCTTACACCCTTCTCCTGAATAATTTAATCATCATATGCTAACAAAAAAGAAGAGACCCACTAAATATACAAGAATAGAGCATTCCAAACTAACTATAACATACTATCATTTGAAAAATAATCTTGTGGACTGCCAAAGCACCTAATACTAAAAATTAGTATGTATTGAACATCCCTGAATGTGTCCACATAATCACCATGCCAGAACTTTACTTCTGAAGGAATACAAAGCAATCTAGAGACCATCTAAGATACTTAACTTTAATATTCTACAATCCAGAGAACTATTACTTCCAACTCTTGTTGTAGAAATATTTACATCATGAAACTCTAGAAATAACCTCTTTGCTAATTGACAAACTTATCTTTGGGACTACACAACTAGATCATGCAATGTAAATAAATGTAGATCATTTCACCATGCCTTCATCAACACTTTAATCTGCTAGAGCACATGCCAAAACTTTGTCTCTTATAACTTTTACTATAGAAGGTGTAAAGACTTGAATTCTTGAATATAACATCTTCACATCTCAACCATCTTATCTTCTGAATTGCAAGACAAAAACTTGCTTTGTAGAAGGATGTAGACCAAAATACCATGGCATTGCCTAAGTAGGGTATATACTATGAATGCCTTAGCAAAACTTCTGTAACTTATCTCCATCAATGTAAACATATTGTAAACACATCAGAACATGTGTACCTACCTCTGCATCTCACTTAGACACCATACTGATAATCATTCTTCCTCATACAACACTGTAGACTTACACCAACAAATATCAACTTTCTCTGAAGTATATACAATTCATTAACACACACATTTGATATCAATGATAACCCATATTGGATTGACATCAATGACAACACATATTACCAATAGTGACATATTTTTATGCATTTACCCTATGTTGTGATGATCATCCCACACAAGTACACATTGTCACATTTTAATTTGTGGCTTATTGTGGGTCTTTGGTTTGTGGGGGATCCCCTAGCTTGTGGGTTGCCCCTTGTGGTGGATGGAGTGGTTGCTGAGAATGGAGTTGTTTTGTGGTGGTTCGTTTTGGGTTTGTCGAAGGGTGGTATGTTTAATTTTCCTACAGGTGTGGTGGCTTCCTCCTTTTTTCTACAACTTGATCCTATCGAGGTGGATTCCTCTCCTATCAAGGTGAAGATGGGTGTTGTGGTTTTGGTTGGAAGCGTCCTTTCCTAGTTTTCTCTACCGTTGTCCCTTTTGAGGTGGAATCTACTCCTATGGAGGTGGAGTATTGGGCTATTGGAGATATCTGGGTCTAGTGGGAAAAGTTTTCATGTGATCCTCTCCATTAGAGGGGAGCTCTCTCCTTTAGAGGCAGATTATGAGTTGGCTTCCTAGTTTGGCTGGTGTGTGAAGATGGGCTCCAAGTTGTTGTTCCTGTGTTGTAGTAGACTAGGAGGTTTCTCTGCTGCAAGTAGTGATTCTTACCCCTTTGTGGTTTAGAATGTGTTAGGCTCATGCTTGTCTATTTTGAGCGGAAGGTCTGTTGCAGGTCAGTTGTTGCAGATGGTTTGTGGCCTTTTGAGTGGAAGGTCTTCTACTATCCTGTTGTTGTAGGGTATTGGTTCAATGTGTTCGGTTGCTCCTGGTTTTTGTGCCAGGAATGGGTTGTAAGTCTATTGTTGGCTTGGATTGCTCTTGGTCCTTGGTGTTTGTCACTCCTGGTCATCTGTGTTGGTTGTTATTCTACTATGTTTCTGTAGTGTTATTCTGTTGATGATGGCCAGTAGAGCCTTGTAGTAAAGGGACAACACCCTTGTTTTGTTGCTTTTAATATCAAAAACATGTAATTGCATCAAAATTTATGTTTAATAACATTATTTATGTTAGGTGTAGATGAGTGGATTTAGGACATATCAACTTTGTTTTGCATCGATAGTTGTATAAATCGACACACCTTACACTCAAGTAAACCAACATATTGACCCTAACATTAGATATGTATAGATAATTTAAATTTAAATTTACATCATTTAATTTCTTATCTATATCAATTAATTTAAATCCATAATTTAATTTAATTGTACATGTGAAACATTAATGCACCAATAGGGAGGTCATGTTATTTCCATGTTCGATCAACCGCAAGGTGTGGCTAGTGCTCCTCCATCATCAATTGTTATGCATGAGCCATCTTTGGTATACATTTAAAAAAATATTTAAGTTAAAAATTTGTACTTGGAATTCACTAGATGTATTATTACTCTAAATCAAAAAAATCAAATTAAATTGAATTTATTTAAATTTATATATGCTCCATATATGTATATGTAGGATGATAGCACTGTTATGATAGGTGCTAGTCAAGATACTAGTCAAGTTCAATTTCATGAGTCATCCATATCATTTTAGGCCCTAAAATTTAGTAATTTTTCTATGCAATTTCTAGGTCTTTTAAATATATGGTTGAAATCAATTTTGGTAAATATTTTTAACCTATTGTTTACTTTATTTGAATATATAAGAATTAGCAGCTGAGAAGTTTGGTGCTGAATCGACAACTATACCACCTATAGAACAAAATGTGGGAGTAGATTCACATGATCACATGGTAATTTATGCATGATTTCTAGTCTAGATTTAAAAATTTAATTTCATAATTTTATAAGTTAAGTAAAATTAAAACAAATTTAAATCATCATATTATGTACATATAATTTTTTAATTTGATCTAATTTCAAGTTTCTTTCTCTTGTACATCATGATATAGGTCCATCTAGTTCATGTGAAAAAGAGGACTCTTGATTTTTACTGATGATCTTGACATAGGCTAGATTTATTTCATGGACTATATGTACACATGTATACATAATTTATTTCTATGTGCCACTTGACTATGACTATGTATATTGCACCTAGTATTTCATGTCCATTTAGACATATTTTAGCACATTTCATGAGTTCTACATGATTATTTGTCTTTATTTATATATTGACTAATATGTTTGTAGATACATTTAACTACATGTTTTATGGACTAGATCTAGATATAACATTTCATGTAGACTAAAAGATGTATACATTATGTTGATTATGCACTCATGTATATTTTAGAGATTTTAGTATGCATTATAAATTCATGTCTAATTAAATTTCAATATTTAGATATCATTGTTGAATGAATTTCAATAATTTAATTTAAACTATAATTTCATTTTCTATAATTATTCAATTATATAAAAAATGTGAGTACATCTAATGTATAAAAAAAATAGAAATAGATCCTAGAAGAGGGTCTTGTGAAAAAAGACATAAAATGAGCCATTTAGAATATTAAAATTAATTTATTACTCAAACAAACTTTATAGAATCAAACTATTTACTCACTTGAAAAATAAGATTATATAGAAGATAAAGGGGCTAAAGATAATAATTCTAAAGGTGATCCGTGTATTTTTATTCATGAGGGAATAAGTTATAGGTGAAACAAGGTATAATCAATAGTCCCAAATGTATAGAAAGGGAACATACGCATTAAATGCGATGAGAATTTAAATGTATTACTAGGAATGAATTAAAAACAAATGATTAAGCCTAGAGGATTCGTTCCCAAGTCCTTTGTCTACTCATATTACTATTAGTCTACACCAATCCCCACTTGTATATTCATATTCTTATTGGGTAGAGTTTAGGGGAGATTTGGATAGGGAATTTATTCCTAAACAACTAGTTTTCTTCAGTTGAGTGCAAATTATTTAAGGTGACATGGTAAGCTTTATCAATTGGAGAGTTAACATAAGGCTTGACCTCATAATCCTTGTGTCACTTAGTTTTTGATAAGGAAAAGCAAGTTTTGAAGGGGCCCTAAAACCCTTAACAAAGACGATAAGCTGCAAAAAATACTAAGCCTAGAAAACTCGTAGCCCAACAAACCAAAATGCTGACAACAAAAAATGCCAAACAAACCCGTTAGCAAACCACCAACAAAAACATCAGCAACTAGGTTGATCAAGCAAAAGAGTCAGCATAGCTACAACATCTTTTCCAGAACATTAACTGAGGCTAGATTTTCCTCAATGACCCCCTCATGCATCTCCATGACATCCTTAAGCTCATCAAATTCTATGGCCACCTGCTTATTTGTCTTACTCCTTTTCCTCAAACAAGGGCCAACCTCCACATCCTTTTCCATACCTAGAGAAAAATCCACATTCTTGTCCACCAGGTTCGAGCGGTTCACATCCTCAACATCTTTCTCAATTTCACCCAGCTCTAGGGGTTTACTAGTCCATTTCAAGGATTTCTCATTTAAAACTGAAAGACCCTTCGCAGTCGACTTTAGAATTATTGCTAATGTTCACAACCATTTTTAAATCATCCGACAACTTACCAATTCTGTCCTCAATATTAACAATTATTTTCTTCAAAGTCTTATTAACCAGTATTTCCAAAGAGGAAATCCTCTCCTCATGAGTTATACCCAGGCGATCAACATTCACCACCAATTTATCAAGCATTACATTCATTGATTTCACCTTACCTTTAATTTCCCATTCCTTTTGATTGTTGCGAACCAATGCCGCACAAACATCCTGCCAATTCTTTACCTGGGCATTGAGCTCCTTAACTTCTGAAAACAACCATTTCACTAGATAAAGAAGATTACGAGTCCCATCCTCAACCATCTTATAAAACATACCCATATTCACCTCATCCCAATTGATGAGGCTTTGTAAGGAAAAATCGATGCGGAAAACAATTCTCCTAACGTCAATACCTTAGGAAAGAATGTAGATACACTTTAAAATTTACAATTACAGTCCAATTAAGATGCACTAAGAAACAAACAATAGAAACAAAGTATTTGACAATCACACATGAACACCAGATATACCGTGGGAAAACCCTTATGGGAGAAAAACCCACCACACCAAGAGAAATCACGTTGTATTACAGTAATGAAATTACATACAAATTCTAGACTTGTCTTTCTGGTGTCATTATACAACAACATTCACCATTAACATTCTTGTACAAGATTCTTCACATTACAGTCCACAAAATTCATCCACTGATATAATCACTCAACAACCTGTTGATTCAACCAACCGATTACAAACTGTAATCACATAGTATATCCATGTCGAAATCTTTCTATAGAACTTCACGAACCATCGCAACTGACTATCTTCCAATTGTTCCCATTCGGCTCCTCTTATTCGTCCACGAGACTCCACATAGGATGGTCTTACTCGGTCAACATAATTCGCAATGTACTGTCATCTCGGTGAGACACTAACAGTGTCTCGCCGATGCCACATAGACTTCAAATCGATGTCGCCAAGAGACTCTATTATTGCTAAGACATTCTATCAAGCTCCATGAGTTACATCGAGTCACCAAGCAGTCGCCCAGACCTATCACATTCACCAGGAGACCATAGCGAGTCACCAAAGGTATACCGAAAACACAAGTCATATCGAGCTCCAAAGGATAGTCGGCAAGACATACCGATATCGCCAAGAGGTTTCTCCGAGACATAAAGGTTACCCCGAAGTGTTCACCCGTCGCCAAGACATTTCCCTTCGTTGAGAGAACATACTGATCTCCATATGTTACCCCGAAGACTCTTCATCATCGGCAAGACTCATCAAAGTCGCTGGGACTTCTTACCGAGACCTCCATGTTCCACCGATGACAAACATTCGCCAAGAGCTACACCGAAAACTTCAAAAGATGTTCCTGTCGGTGAGACCTTCAATGTTCACTGAGATGTCTTCCCGGGATCCTTGAGTTACCCCGATAGCCATCGGCTATCGGCAAGACAACCTTTAGTCGCTAAGACGTTTCTCCGACCACTTTTGAGTTACTCCGAAGAACGTATGAATGTTTCCCTGTCGGTGTGACCTTCTCCGTTCGCTGGGACTTCTTAGCGAGAACCCTTAGCTATCCCAAAGCCCATGGTCGCCATGAGTCTCCCCGAAATATGATTGAATGGCCTGTCGGCCAGAGGTATCCTGAGCGCTATGAGGTCATAACGAATACACTATGTCACAGCGATAGACTCCACAATGCAACCTTTCGGCAAGACATTTGCAAGGTCACAGCGACCTGTACAAAGCAGAATGAATCAAGCTACTAGTCGGCCAGACAATGAAGATGTCACACCAACTTGTCTCTAATGGAGGTTTCAGCCTATATAGTTTGAGGGACATATTTCCAACAATCTCCCACTTGACGAAGATCATACAGGCACCTCCAAAGAACATCATAACTTACTGAAAATCATGGGCACTAAGGCCCATTGAACTGGCACACAACCTGAACTTATCTGTGCTCACTGGCTTCGTCAATAAATCTACAACATTCTCTAGAGTATCAACCTTTTCCAAGCGACCTTTCCATCCTCAACCATATCTGGTACAAGGTAATTCTTGTACATCAATATGTTTCGTCCTATTATGGAAAGTAGGGTTCTTTACCCGAACTTATATTGCACTCTAAGCATCACATAAATATAGTTATTTCACGCATCAAAGCCAATGTTAGAACACAAATGTTTCAACCAAATTGCTTCTTTACAAGCATGAGTAGTTACCATGTATTCAACCTCCATAGTGGACAAAGCGACTACAGCCTGCCGCTTGCTCATCCAACTCACTACACCACAATTCATCATGAATATATATCCACTAGTGGATCT
>VDFB02252616.1:138597760-138767761 GCA_007258455.2 Sequoia sempervirens
TTTTGAAAAAAACCAATTTTGTGGGAGATGGAAGTGCAATCTGATTCCAAAAATTGAAAAAATATTTTAGAATCTACAGACAAAATGTGACAAGACTCTAGTTTACATCATCTTCAAATTCCTTACGGTTTAATCGCTATAGGTGCCCGAATGTGAAGATTGTGTTAAAAAAAAATATATCAGTGTCCAGTTAGGCCAAAAAGTGTAAACCACTATTGTGGGATCACCCCATAATGCTTTTTTTATACTCATTTATTACTCTCTCAATAATCATAATGATTTAATATATTTAATCAAACCTAATAAGCTTCAACTCTTTTGGTATAGCACTCAAACCCATTCATAAGCTTGACTAAGTAAATCAATGCATACTGAACTGTTAGGTCTATAATATGCAAGAACTTTGGATAGAGAATCCATAAACCTTGCGCAAAAAGTAGAATGGGATTCTCCTTCTAGCTTGTTAATATCATATAATGCTTTGAAAAAATACATGGGATCAACATACATTTCATCTTCATCCATTTCATTCATGTTTCTCAACTATGTATCATAATTTGCTTTAGTAGCTAAATCACATCATGACTCATGGGAAGTACATGCTCCACCTCTTTACATATGATGGATGATTAGTGAAAGTGAACCTAAAGATCATCCTTTCTAACCACCATCCCAATATGTTTTAGTTTGTGAGAAATAATGGGTTCAAGAATTCCCCAACACATAATTTTATTTAAATATCTGACTTATTTTCCTAGTGGAGTTCTATCAAACTCAACATAAGGATTTAGAACCTTAAGTCATAGTTTCCACTCATTACTATTAAGATTGAGTAGAGGAATGGCATGGTTACATTCACCCCAAATTTCTATAATATTATGGTAAAAAAAAAAATCTACAAGAAAGCCAATGGCATTACTTCTAAGGAGCTTGTGAAGATTTCTAGTTAGTGTACAAATAACCTCTTTTACCTCCAACATCAAACTCTAGTTGCTCAATTCAAGCCTAAGATTAAATTTATTAAATACCACTAGACTAAAGACACTCGAATTAGAGCCTGCCTTCATTGGTCAAATTTGGGGACAAAGCCACTAAGAAATTCCCCAAATCCCTTTGCCACAAGTAGGTAAGAGAAAAAATTAAGGTGTCCAATTTTCTCATAAAAAAGTCATGTTCCTCCCGAAGGTCTATAAATCCTTTCTAGACCATTATAAACTAGTCTTTTCAAGCATTAAAGAGTTTTGGAAAGTTTTTTCAAAAATTAAAATAATGCTTGTATATTCCCCCTAGTGTTGGTTGGGTTGTTCAAGCCTCTTTTGATGCTCCACTCACATTTGATGATATTTTCATTATGTGCTTATGTAAATGGTCAATGAGAAGGGACCTTACATTCATAGCTTCTATTGTGTGTTCTTCAAAGCAACTTGTTATTTTACTAGTCTAGACCTACTACAAGTCTACGAGGGAGGTCTTCTCAATAAATCCTTAAGCAGTGTCAATAATTGGGTGAATATCATGTTTACAGCCAAGGCTTGGAATCTTAAGTTGATTTCCAACTAGATTTCAATCAATTTATAAAGCAAGAACAACCCCATTTATTAAGGAAAAACTACAATTATGACATAATATTAATCCTCAAAAGTTTTAGATTACATGTACCCTTTAGAAAGAGCAAAATTTTGAATGACACTTTCTAATGAATAAATTAAATACTAAGAATTTAACCCACTATCACAAAGTGACAAAATAAAATCCAAACTAACCACAAAATAATACAATTAAACAAAACCCTATCTTAACACATTCTTTTAAAAAGAATGGAAAGGTGCATGCGTATTTTAATCATAAAATGAACATAATTGTGTCAAAATAATGAATTGACTCATATACATTTAAAACATATTGTTGCTTATAACAACACTTAAATGTAGAAAGACCATATGGATATGAATGTTGAATCATCTTGTTTCTATCAAAAGTTCATATTCACCCAACTATTTTATGAAAAAAAAACAAACAAACAAAACAAAACATTTTTTTTATACCACAAACACTTACATATTCTTGAAAAATATAAGAGAAGATTTGAATGTCACAGTGGCATTCCAAATTTGCTTTCTTCTTAAAAACATGGAAGAATGAATTTTTATAATTTATGCACAAGTGATCCATACAAACTACATTTATAACACTAACAAGATCGAAAATCATCCTTCAAATCGAGCCAATTCTATCACACAGGTGTAGCTTTTGCACTATGGTTAGTTCAACCAAAGAAAGAACTACAACACATAAGATTCCAATATGAACTATTTGAAAGAGTAAGAAAAGAGTGTTGTTGGATTCATATGATCATATGGTGATAGAGTGTATGCAATTATAATATTTTGGATCTGTATTAACATTTTCGTTGTTGTCTTCCATACTTGTACCACTCTAACGGAAACACTCACAATAAGTGTTGGCTACTTTTAGGTTTAGTTTCCTGTTTCATTTTTGTGCAAAAGAATGGACAACCCAGTAAATTGTAAAATCCCTTGAAGTTTTCATTCAATACTGACAAATGAATCTAAGAGTTGCAAAAGAAAAGATAGTTGCATATTTACTTTGGGATTGTAATCCTGACAAAATAATGGGGGTGAAAAATAGTCTGTTAGGCTTGAAAATCGGTAAAAAAATGGAAGAATAAAAGAATTTGAATTAATGACTATGGAGAAACTTAGCATATATCCATTCTTTGATCTCAGTTGAAACCCTAGCGAGTGCATTCAAGAGGAAAGCCCTGCAAAAAGTTCCTGTTTTTCAGTAGACAAACCCAGTAATTGTGAAGCATTTGGTTAGTAGATAGCCGCTTTGATGAAGCTGAAGTAGAACCTGATAAATGCAACACCATTTAAGCATTTGTGAGAGGAAGAAAATAGAAACAACACCATATTTCTGATCTATTAGCCCCACTCCATTTGTATTGGAAAATGTCAGGACAGGAGCAAACGTTGTGTTGAAGTGGAAATGCACAAGAAATAGTACTAGTTCCTTGTTTGTTGCTTTTTAATGGATCGGGCGGGAGAGACTCAAAATTGAATTCAAACATAATTATAACAGTGATTGTCACCGTGGAGAGTCAGAGGAAAACAAAACGGAACAGGGCCCACACTAGCCACCTAAGCGGTCAACGCTTAGAGTGTGTTGGTTAAGCTAGCCCTTCAAGGGATACACTGATAGGAAATTGAAAGTAAATTTAAAGGTATTTTATTATTATAAATTAATTGTATAACAATATAAATCTATATGGATTTTGGATAAACTATTTTTTTAAACTAGTGAAGAGGGAATATAGAAATCTTCTATTTACTAGAGATATTTAATGCTAAAAAAGTAATCAAGTTCAACCTCCACAACATCTAGTAATATTTTACAAGCTTCATTCTCAAGTTCCTGTTGCTTTTTAAAGCATTAAAGAGACTTCATTCTAGGATTCACCATGAGGCACTCTGATACTGAAAAGACAATGTAAAATTGGTGTTTCACTCTCTAATAATTCTTCTATGTTGGTAGATGATTTAATAATTTCAATACAAGAAGAAAAACTAGTTGATTCCTTAAATTTGATAGCTTAATGTATCCAAAGAACTTGTGTGGTAAAATAAGTAATTAAAAACAAAAATTGTGTGTGCATCCAAGGCGTTTGGAATGAGGGGATATAAAGAGGCTAAGAGAGACTTAGATTCCACTAGCCATATCCTCTTGCAAGCTTTATGGTCAATGGGAATTTTATTTGAAAATAAGAATTTATGTGTTAAAACTTGTAGATATAAAAAAAATGGTTATTCAAATACGAGTGTGACAATGGAATGACATAGAAAGAAAATATATTAAATGTAGTTATCTTACATTATCTTTTTGGCTATTGAAAATGCATTATAAATTAAATTTTATAAAAAATTTAGAAAATAATGAAATTTAGTTACAAATTAATGAAATTTAGTTACAAATTAATGAGATTTTTAAGCTCCAAAGAAATGTCTTGAATTCTAAACATGAAAATGAAAATATTGTCTAAGCCAAACAAATACTAAAATATGATAGAAGACAAATTCATTCTAGTTGTAAGAGAATGTAACTTCATCATACTTGTTTATTCTTCAAAATGACAACATCAAGAAACTTGGCATGATGAACAATAAGGTTTTCATAACTAAATGAGATTCACATGACAATGCTTGCCTAGACCACAATCATGTTCAGAACTAATTCAAAGTAATTTTTCATGCACATTGGTATTTTCCACTATAATGCATTGGAATGGTCTTCAAAAATACCCTCTATTGGGGCCATATTTAGTGGTTCATGAATTCCAAATTCTAATATTTTTTGTATTTGAATTAATTAGCTACTTTCATTTATCACAACTAAGAAAAACTATAATAAAAAACATATCAAGCCACGAAGCATCAATTAGTGAAGTAAATGGGTTTAATAAGTATGTCTTATGGGCATATGTCTCTTGAAGCAAGCATTCTAATCAGATATTTAGAGAAATCCAAAATGTCTTGATCATCATATAGGTATAGCCAAACCCATATCCCATCTTGAACTATGTTTATATCATAGAGACACGTCTCAAGAGTCATACTTGACGCAAAGGTTAAATAATCACCATAGTAAAAACTTGAGATTAAAAAAATGCAAATCATTTTAGCATTTTGACAATTAGAACACAATGATTTTTGGACATACTTGAATATAATCATTGAATAAAATGTGATTTGAAGAATAATTTTCCAACAAGGTGATGAAGGCCATACTGCCCGAAACCCACATAAACCACCACAATAGATACCAACATAGAAGATGCAAGAAAAAAAAATAACTCACTTTCAATTATTTTTCAGAAAATGAAATTACAAATTTAAAACTTACATGTTACAGCCTCATGGGCTTGATTCATTACAACAAAATCAACTCTAAAAAAAAATAAAAATTATTTGGAGCCACAATCTGCACTAATGGAGCCACCTACAACCCCCCACTTAACCCTTTTTATTTTACCCCAATAACAGCCCTAGAATGTTTTAGAACATTCAACCTCCCTTTTGTTTTGGTGCCAAAAGTCTCGTCGTTTGATTTTTGGCCTAGGAAGAAATTTTAATGAGATTCACTTTTTAGAGGGGCAACTTTGTGAGGCCATAAATTTTGATCTGGGTATCTAATTTACTATTATTGCATATCGTTGGAAAGCTCTTGAAGATATCTACAATGCGTGAACCCATTATAGGTCAATTCGTCAACTTTTCAAGCTATTTTAGGGCCTCTAAAGTCTTCATATCCGAATTTGAAGTTGCATTAGAGAAATTTCCCAAGACGGAAACTTTAATATCTCCCAAACTGTGTAGGGTATTGAGACGATTCTTTCACAACCGATTTTTTTTTCAGTTCTACTCCTCTTGAGGTAAATTTTTAGGTCCATACAAGCTCGTTTAGGTTGACTTACTAAAAATGGTAAGTGACTTTTTTTTTTCTATTTTTGACTCTCGATTGTCTTATGCCTCCTAAGTGCCATCATGGAACTCAAAACAACTAAAGAAATTAAGGAAAAATATTTTTTTTGGGTTCAATGCAAGATTTCCCTACACCACTGGATGCTCCTACGTCAAACACCCAAGGTAATTTAAAAATTGACTCTCTCACTTCTCAAGAGTTAGAGGAAAACCAAGATAGTTAACCTCAGCCTCAGACAACCATGATGACTCTTCAACAAGCCTTCCTCTCCACTTCACCAAGTACTTTGTATATTTGCCTATTTCTTGTGCTTCTACCCACACGACTATCCAAAATTTCTTCTATCTCCTCCTTTTCTGAAGTAGGTGTTGGAATATTCCACTGTGCTTCTATTGTCTCTTTATTAATTCCCCCTTCATGATATTCTATTAAATCTGAAATGTTAAGCATAGGTGAAATATGAATTTCATCAGGCAACTCTACCTCATATGCATTTCATGAATCATGCTTCTTCAGGATCTTGCATGGTCCAAAATTATTCATCTTTAACTTGTTGTATGTACCAACTAGAAACCTCTCCTTTCACAACCATGACTTATTCTCCTACCTGAAGTCTTTATGCTTGGGTGATCCCACAAAGCTGGTTTACAATTTCTGGAAGATTCTATTTTTTGCTGAAATCACATATTTTTAGAAAATATAATAATTTAAGCCCTAAAAATTTATATTTAAAGCATTCCAATTGAAGATGGTTGTATCAAACTACCTTAGATCAAACCCCCTTGGATAGAACCCCGCAGCTAGTTTTAAAACATACCTATAACAAAGTCTCCTTTGCACCTATCAAAATTTTGATAAAAAACCACTTTTGATTTACCTTTTGGGGGATCGAATGAATTCATTTAAAATTTGTTTTTTGTAAGTATGTAGTCCTTATTATAAGCTTCCCAAAAAGTATAATTTTAAATAAATTTAATTTAATTATTATATTTATTTTTTATTTCTTGTGAATGTAGATTTTTCACCAAAATCAAGCTCTTTGTTCTACACATGTGGAAAAATAGTTCAGATTATAATTTTTTTTTTTTTAAATATGAGTGCACCGGATATTGAAGTCCTTGATCCAACAACAAAAAAAAATGAATTTTGATACATACAAAAAAAAATGTGTTATATGGTCCGCCTATGTCTAAATTGTAATTGGTTTGACTTCGAAACTTGATTGAGGAAAAATAACTCAATAAAACACTATGAAACCAATTGGAAACACTAGATATCATAGTTACAAAACTAAATTTGAAACAATTATAATTTTATCCTTCATGGAAAAAAAGTTATATGTTATATGGTGAGCGTCACTCCTTAAAAATGATGTTTACTGAAAAAAAATTAATTTTCAAAGGAGATGGAAAAATAAGTGCAATTTGATTCCAAAAGTTTTGAAAAAAATATATTTAGAATCTACAAAAAAATATCACAAATCACTAGCTTGAATCACCTTCAAATTCCTCACAGTTTAGCCTCTATAGGTGCCTGAAAGTGAAGCTTTAGTTAGAAAAAATCTGTTCAGTGTCCAGTTTGGCCAAAAATTGTAAACCAGTATTGTGGAATCACCCACCTCCTTTTTTGATCTACCTTGACCTTATATTGTGAGTTCATCTTATTAATATGTTTCTTCACTTATTCATGCAAATTCTTCAGGTGCTCAACAAAATTTTTAGCCTCAGCACTACTCTTTTCCCCCTTATCTATCTTTCTCACTTTAGAATGAGGTCTTGGACTATTCCCACACACAATCTAGAATGGTGATTTACCAATGCTCCTATTGAAAAAATTGTTGTAAGCAAATTCTGCTTGTGGTATAATCAAATCCCATCCCTTGGGCTTATCTCCTATTAAGCATCTTAGTAGGTTACTCAAACTCCTATTCACCACCTCCATTTGTCCATCAGTCTATGGATGGTGTGCAAAACTGAATTTCAAATTTGTCTTTGAAACTTCTTCTATAATGTCCTCCAAAAATAACCAACAAATTTGGTATCTTTGTCTAAAACTATACTCTTTGGTAGACCATATAGTCTCACCACCTCTTTGAAAAATAATGCAGCAACATGAACAACATCATTGGTCTTATGATACAGAATGAAATGTGCCATCTTTGAAAATCTATCCACCACCTCAAATATGGAATCATGCCCTGTCTATGTCCTAAGAAATCCAAGAACAAAATTCATGCTAAAATCCTCCAATGGCCCCTGAGGTATAGGTAATGGTTGATACAATCCATCATTTTGACTTGTTCCTTTCACCATCTGACATACTCTGCAACTTTGTACAAACTTCTTCACATCTTGTTGTAACTATGGCTAATAATAATTCTCACTAACAAGAGAAATGGTCTTATCTCAACCAAAATTTCCAGCCAATCCTCCACTATGCTTCTCCTTGATTAGATTCTCTCTCATAGAACTCCTTGGAATGCACAATTGGCTTCCACTAAACAATCTTGGATTAAGAAATCGATCCATCTTGTCCTATCCAAAGTAATAGGTTCCAAACAAGCCTTCCAAGCTTCTACAAAGTCTAGATCTTCAGGATACAAACTTTGGAGTTCATTGAACCCAACAACCTCTATATTCATCTCTATCAATAAATTTCTCCTTCTACTTAAGGCATCTACAACTCTGTTTGACCTTCCACTCCAGTGCTTCAAAACAAAAGTATAACTCTGCAAAAAATCAACCCATTTTAAATGCATTTGATTTAACTTTCCTTGACTATTGAGATATTGCAAATCCTAGTGATTAGTATATAAAACAAATTATTTTGGCAAAAAATAGTGTCTCCATTTCTTCAAAGCTCGAACTATAACATAGAACTCCTAATCATAGACAAAATATTTTTTCTTAGCATCATTTAAATTCTCACTAAAATAGGCAATAGGCTTACCTTCTTGACTCAAAATAGCTCCTATGGTAGTGCCACTAGCATCACAATCTACTTGAAAGACCTTATTGAAATCTGGGAGTGCCAAAATAGGTTGCTCTATAGCTTTCTTCTTCGACATATCAAAAATTTTGGCTGCTCCTGTAGTCCACTTAAACCCTTTTCTATCCCCTCTCATTGCTTTAGTTAGAGGTGCACAAATACTACTGAAGTTCTTAATAAATTTTTTGTAAAAACTTGCTAGAACATGAAATGATCTTACCTCTATAACATTCTTTAGGGTAGGCCATTCAATGATAGCTCTCACCTTCTCTAGATCCATTTTAAGACCCTCTACTGAGACAACAAATCCCATAGACACCAACTCTCTCTTCACAAAACAACATTTCTTCAAATTAATCAACAACTTCTCCTCCCTTAGCTTCTCAAAAACTCTTCGGATATGCATCAAGTGCTCCTCCAACATCCTACTGAAAATCAAAATATCATCCAAATAAATAATAACAAATTTTCCTAAAAATTCTTTCAATACCTCATTCATAAGCCGCATAAATGTTCTTGGTGCATTGGTTAGCCCAAAAGGCATGACTAACCACTTGTACAAGCCCTCCTTGGTTTTAAAGGTTGTCTTCCATTCAGCTCCTTCTCTAATCTAGATATGGTGATATATGCTCTCCAAATCTATCTTCATGAAGTACTTTGCTCCACTCAAACAATCCATAATGTCATCCATTCTCAGAAAGGGGAATATATACTTGACGGTGATCTTGTTGATGAATCTAGTTCTTATCTATACACATTTGTCATTCCCCATCCTTCTTTGGTGCTAGTACTATAGGTACTGCACATGGACTCAAAATATCTCGGGTCAATCCCTTTCACAACCCTTGCACTTGTTTGTTCAAATATTCACTTTTTACTAGAGCCATACGATGAGCTACCTTATTTGACAAATTGGCTTCAAGAATTAATTCCATTTGATGACAAATCTTTCTTACTAGAGGCAAACCTTCAGGTACGTTATCATAAATAATAGCTTGAAACTCATTCAACAAATCTAAAACCTCTACAGGTACCTTAGTAGTATCTTCTTTATCAATTCTAGGGATCAATGTAAAACACATATGCTCATGCCTCATACCTTCTAGGAACTTTCTCCCATCAATGAAAAAAATTCTTGCATTATTGCATACCTTTTCTTCTACCTCTTTCAAGGGCTTCAACTTGTGATGAACCCCATCATTTGTCAAAGAATACGTGTTCACATGTCCATCATGTACTGCTCACTGATCAAACTACCACGGTCTACCTAACAACATATGAAAAACATCCATAAACATAATTATATGACACAATACCTCATCATGGTAATTTCCAATCTTGAAATTTACTAGACATTGTTCATTTACCAATGCTTTATGGTCCTTCTGCAACCAAGCAATACGGTATGGGTTTGGATGCCTTCTTCTCTTCAATCGCAACTTACTAACCATTTCCTTTGAAACAAGGTTATCAGTACTACCTCCATCAATAATAACATTGAAAACTTTACCTTCAGCAAAATAAATTATTCCTTTGAGTTGGTTCCTTCTCCTCATTTAGCAAGACTCTTCTAGTAACAAGAACCTCTCCTCTTTTTTCATCCTTAGAATGTGAAGACTCGACATCTTCATCTACATGTGAAACTCATGCATTACCCTTAGTTCTTCTATTTGTCCTTCCTTGATGTTGAGGACACTCATAGGCTCTATGTCCTTCTTCACACTAGAAACAGGTTCCACGAAAGCCTCCTCTTCCCAGTCCTTGTCCAAATCTTCCTCTTCCTCTTTGGTCTCCATTATTCTGATCTCGAGGACGGTAGGTGTTACCTCCTTTCTAGTTCTGGCTGCTACTGGATCCTTCATCCTTCTTTTGATCTTAATTTTGACCTCCATAAGACTGTTCACTAGTCTTTCCACCATAGGTCCGACCTCGTTGTTTGTTCTCAAACCTCTTGTTCAGTCATTCTTCAACCTTTAGAGAAAATTGATAAGTGTCGTCAATGGTGGTCATTCTTACCAATATCAATTCTTCTTGTATGCTTGGCTTCAACATGTTAATATAACGAGAAACTTTCTCTTTATTCACCTCAAAATGTCTTGTCTGAATCAAGACCTTGTAAAATTCCTCTGTGTATTCTTTCACCGTCCTTGTTCCTTGCCTCAATCTCTACATCTTCTTGAGTAGTTCCAATTCGTAATCGACTAGAATAAATTGTTTCTTCAATTTTGACACCATTCTATCCCATTTGCAATTTTTTATCTTTCCCTTGTCTTCCTCTTTCTAACTAGACCTCTTTCCACCATATACTGGTGTGACCTTTCAATTTTGTCTTTGTAAACCTCACTCTAGTGAAAATATTTCATTTTTTTGGGTGATGCAATATTTCCCTACACCGTTGGATGCTCCTGCATCACAAGGTAAAGGCGTTGTGATTAGCAAAGTCTTCAAACTATCAAAATATTTTTTAAAACTAAAGCTATAAATAGCATAATATAAATTAATTCCCTAAGGTTCACAAATAATTAATTAAAAAATATTGTACATATATAATTTCTTCTAACAACTAAACATTATATATTAGGTTTTAATTGAAGATGCAATTATTACAAAAAAATTGTGTTAAGTGTTCATTATTATTTGTTGCAGGGAAAGTTCTATAGTAAAAATTAGACCACATTCTTAATATAATTTGATAAACTAATCTCAAGTTTAAGATTCATTTCAATTAAAAGTGGGGCTCCTCCTTACCTAGAAATTTTTTTTCTCTCCATAGGCTTATTTGAAAGCAAGCTTAAGCTCATGAACAAGATCGTCATATTCAATGAGCACATAATATAATTAGAAACTTGTGCCATGCAAACTTGGGCCATAGAACAATTTGCAAAGTAAATATGAAATGATTTTCTAGTCAAGAATAAAACTTGGCTAGTAACACGTCTTTTCCTAAGCCCTATGTAGAATTCATCATTCAACAATGTTCCATTGATGGTCCAAACATCAATAGTTTTTGGAAGGCACAACTCACATACATGTCGAACTAGTTTTAGTGTCATATATGGCTATCATGTAACATAATTCAAATCACAATGATCCAAAATTTATTTTACTCTAGAACTTAGTGTGGCCTTTTGAAACATACATAAGAAAAGGGAAAACTACTAATACCTTTACATGGCATATTAATAGCTAAAATTCATTTAGCAAAAAATGAATTATGCAAGTTTGTGCATGAGAAATATTGTAGACAATATTTGAATAATCAATAAAAAAGATGGTTGATACAACTTAATAATATTTTTTACAAGTTTTATTCAACTAATAGCTACAATCATAAGCATAGCGTGCTTGTAGACCTGGTTTGGATGCACAATCATATATGGGAAATTTGAATTCTTTACATAATTAGGAAATGCCTATGTCTCAAATCTTAATGCACAATGTGGCTTGTATGTCACACCTCCTTTTCCCATTGTTTCCTTGAGATTATTACAAGTGTAGAACTACATGCCTGATGAATTTTTCCACACTTCAAGCACTCTTGAACTCCATGGATCCTTGGCTCTTGCAGAAATTCTTAGCCCCTTCATTGAATTGGGTTTGTCAAGACTATAATCGATATCAAACCCAGGGGAACCTCATAGCTTGTGACCTTATTAATTTTCCTCCTGCCAATAGTCTTTGTAGTGAAGTCAAAAGGAAACCCTTTTATAGGCAAGTTCTATCCTATAGGAATTAGGAACTTGTTTGTGGGAGTATAATATGAAGCCCATACTTTTACAGAATGGTCAAGTATGTCTCTTCCATCATCTTTCCCTACAAGGTTCCATTAAGTATGATTGACCAGGTTTACAAGAGTGGCCTTGTTCCTTGGTATTACTTCCATATCTAGTGCCAACTCCATATCATGACTTATACTATATGTGGCATATACATTTAGATCACTAGGATATCATGTTGCAATAACCAAAAAAATGGCCATATTAGAAACCCACTTGTTTGTATTGTTGAATAAATTTATACCAATGACCACATTTGAAAATCCACTGGCCTTTACTCATCAGTAGATGTAAAACAATTCTAACATTAGAAACCCACTTGTCATTACTGATGAAAGTTTAAAACATTGCTTATAATTAGAAACCTTGCCTTTACTGATACTCGTAGATTCATAGTAATTCCCAAATTAAAAGGTAAATCTACCTAGAGACTTATTGTAGTGACAATCTGCAGTTACTCCTCAATGTTTGGAATATATTGTTTGGGAATAGAAGTGCACTTCTTGCAATGGGATGACTTGTACATGAAACCCTTTTATTTTTTCATGTTTAATTTCAAATCATGGTTTCCTATTATTTGGGAAGAGATTTTGGAAAAAGAAGAAATCTAATTTGAAAACTAATCACTTGTTGAATCAATCTTAAAAAATTTTAAGCACACAGTGATAGAAACAATCTTCTTAACAGATATATTTTTAGCCTAAGTCTTGCCACTCAGTCACATATTTTGATTTTTTCAAGTTTTCTTATAAGGAAAAGTGCTCTGCCATGCCTGGACTATTGGCGACTTGGTGTTACTGTCATGTTTTGGAAGAATTAGTGATTTTACACTATTTCATAATTATTGCATGGGAAAATGAGATTGGATTTTATTGTTACCTATTAATTTAAGTGTTTTTCTTGCTAATAGAATCAATATTTTTTGTCTAGGGCATTAAGTGGGTGGTTCAAAAGTTTCCCTTTGTTTTTGCATATTAGGGAAGACACTATATGTTTATTTAAGAAAAAAAAAATTCACAGATTGCTAGAATAAGTAAAATGTTACTGGAAAAAAAACCATGTTTTCAATTTTGTTCACATAAATGTTTTGGATCAGACTCCATGATCCATCATGTAGATGAGGAAGAATTATGGGTGGATTGCAAATTGATTTCAAAAAAAAATGCCTAAGAGAAATAACCTAAAAGTAGAAAAAATAAAGAGTAAGGAGAGGAAAGAAGGGTGTTGTAGCACAATAGCCAAATTATGGGTGGGGGGTCAGGGAAAGAATGCCAACGGGTTAAAAAAATGGGAGACAGAAAATGATCAAATAAGGGGCGAAGTCTAAGGAACAACCTTAATTACATGACAAAATTAATGGGGGTAAGAGGAGAATGGGGTAGTCATGCAAGGGCATCATTTTGTTTAAATCCTTTTATTATTTTTCCCCTAGCTAATGCCACGTGAAGGAAGTATTAGTAGTTTTAAATTTTAAATTTAAATTTTGTTTTATTTGGTGGCAGCAACTACCTCCCGTGAGCTCTTTTAATGAGAAGAAGTATGAAGAATGAGAAAGATGGGGTTTGACCGAGACTTTGGAAATTCAAAACAAGTAGTTGGAGCATTAATGAACACTTTTGAGAGCTGCCCTAAGTTTTAGGTGGGATTTTTAGGAGATTTTTGGGAAGAAGCTTCCAGATTTTGGCAGTTGGAAGGGAAGAACATAACAAACGAAGTAAAGAAGAGACATAATAGAGAAAAGAGGGGAAGAAGAACAAAATCATAGGAGAATAGAAGAGGACAACATAGAATATTGGAAGATAACTGAAGAATGTTTAGAAATAGTCAGAGGGACCAGTAGTAGACAATAGGAGGACAAAGAGAAAGAAAGAGGATTGACAGAGGGTACTTTGTTCTACAGATATTTATGTAAATGCAAGTATAAGAGTGTAAAAGTTGAAATTTTAAGTTAATATAAAATTTTCCTCTTATTAGTTGTCATCTCTATGTGTGTGTTTATGAGTATCTTTGTTATAAGTCATTTTTTTTAAAGTATAGTTTGTTATGTGCAAGTTTAAAGTATTTTATGTTGCTGAAATTTTGAACAGACACCTACAGCCAGCACTATGGGTACCCGTAGCAACAGTCTATTTTTTACAACGACTTAGTTTGTGCCTCTTCAGTTGTTTTTATGCTTCCAAAGTTAATTGTTTGACCTGTAGCTCATGTGTAAACCTATGAAAAGGTTTTGTGAGGCTGCTTATAGCAACAAATCCTTCCTTTTCTACTTGTTTGCTCATTTTAAAGTGGGTTTTTTTGGGCACCTACAAGTGGGTGGGTGCCATCAGCATGGTATCAAAGCACAACTACAGCTCTGGGAAGAAGTATATTGAGTTGAGGTTGGGGTTTTTGAGGAATCCTTGTGTGTGTGAACTGTGGGTGTGTCCTTACAACAAGGGATATTGAAGCTAGAATACTGCAGTAAGAGGAAAAGGAAAAGAAGGTGAGTTAGAGTAGAAAAATTCCACCAAGGAGAAGGATGGAATAGGTTGTAGTTGCAGAAGAAGTAGTAAGAATATATGAGGCATTAGAAACATTGAGAGGAATGCAGGAAATAATGAATGCAATAGTAGGTAGAATGAGAAGAGGCAGAGCACATGAAGAAAGTGATAGTGAAGATGATGAAGGATGAGCAGGGATGGATGATCAAGAAGGTGATAATGCAGATGGAGATATGGATGCAGGTGAAAGAAGGCTCTGGACAAGGGCATCTATTTACCAAGCTTCTTAGGAAGTCTAGAACCAAATGAACTAATTGACTGGATAACAAAGATGGATGAATGCTCTATGTATGATTAAGTAGAGGATCCCAAAAGAGTGAAGATTTCTCAAACAAGGTTGAAAGGTCATGCAACACTCAGGTGGAAAGAGGTGTAGATTGAGAGAAGAAGAAATGTGATAGATAAGATCACAAGATGGGATTGAATGCTAAGCAAAATGAAGGCTAAATTTCTGCTTGGTGATTATCATCTTGAGCTTCTCAAGAAGTTGCAAAATTTAAAACAAAAAGAGTTGAGTGTGAAGGATTATATTGAGTTTTATACAAAATTTCCATTAGATCTGATCATAATGAATTAGACCATGAAAAATTAGCAAGGTATGTTAATGGATTGAGGTTGAACATCCAAGATGAACTAAGCATGATAAGGTTGTGAAATGTGGAAGATACATATCAGTATGTTCTAAAGGCTGAGGAGAAATTGGCAAGGAAGCAAGGAACGAACAAAGGCAAAGGTGGATTCAACAAAGGAAAAGTGCAACAACAGAAAAATTATAGCCATGGTAAGGAGGCCAACCCATCAAAAAGTAAAAAGGAGAAGTATGAAACAAGATCAAGACCATACCCAATGAGAGGTAGAGGTGGATATGGAAGAGGAAAAGGTAGAGGCTTCCAAGGCACATATTTTAATTATGGACAGTCAAGTCATAGATTTTATGAATACCCACAATGCAAACCAAAAGGATCAAAGAGAATAGGGGAAACAAGTGCTCATGTAGCAAAGGGGGATAATGAATCTACAGGGTCTGTTAGTCAACCGGATGAACCTGAGAGAGGAGAAGCACTTATGATGAAGAGGACCTTTTTGAAACTAGTTAAGAAAGAAGATGAACTTTTCCAAAGAAAAAAAATATTTAGAACAATACGTAAATCAAGTGGAAAATGCCACAAGGTCATAATAGATAGTGGCAACACTAATAACTTAGTTTCAGTTGAAATGGTGGAAAATTTGGGGTTAAAAAGGATAGCTTAACCTACCCCATACAAGGTGTCATGGTTGCAAAAAGGGAACCAAGTGTTGGTTGATCAACAATTCCTTATGAATTTTTGAATAGGCACTTATGAAGATGAGGTGTGGTGTGATATCATGCCCATGGATGTATGTCACTTACTCTTAGGAAGGTCGTGGTAGTTTGATAGGAAGGCAATCCATAATGGAAGATAAAACACTTATATATTGGAGAAAAATGGAATAAAACATACTCTTACACCATTGGAAACCAAGGAAGAAGAGGTGGAAAGTGGTCCATGAACGCTGCTAGTAGCAAGGAAGTAATTCTTGAAAGAGATTAAAGGGGAAAACCTATGTTTTGCAGTAGTTACCAAGGAGCTACAAGTAGATGCAGCAGATGACAACAGTGACATGCCTTTAGAAGTAAAGGGGTTGCTGGAAGAATTTGATGAAATTGTGTCCAAGGATTTTTCGGAAGGACTACCACCTATGAGGAGCATCAGTCATCATATTGATTTGATTCTAGGGGAAATTTTACCCAACAAGGAAGCCTATAAGTTGAAACCTACAAAAAATGAAGAGGTCAATAGACAAGTGCATGAACTCTATTAGAAAGAGGATTGATTAGAGAAAGCCTTAGCCCATGTGTGGTACCAACTGTGTTAGCACCAAAGAAGGATGGTGAATGGAGAATGTGCACAGACTCAAGAGCCATGAACAAAATAACAATAAGGTATCATTTTCCTTTACCAAGAATGGATGATCTCATGGATTGTTTGGGAAAGGCTAGATATTTTACAAAAAATGATTTAAAGAGTGGATATCACCAAATTAGGATAAGAGAGGGTGATGAATGGAAGATTTCTTTTAAGAACAAAGAAGGGTTGTATGAATGGTTAGTAATGCCCTTTGGGTTAACAAATGCACCCAACACATTTATGAGGTTAATGAATGAAGTATTGAAACCATTTCTAGTGAAGTTTGTGATTTTTTATCTTGATGATATTCCAATTTTTAGCAGCACCAAAGAAGAGCATTTATTACATATTAGACAAGTCTTACAAAGGTTGAAAGAAGAAAGGTTATTGGTTAATTGAAAAAGTGTATTTTTATGAAGGAGAAATTAGTTTATTTGGGATATGTTATCTCACAACAAGGGATGCAAACGGAT
The DNA here is from genome assembly GCA_007258455.2 of Sequoia sempervirens. Taxonomy (NCBI): domain Eukaryota; kingdom Viridiplantae; phylum Streptophyta; class Pinopsida; order Cupressales; family Cupressaceae; genus Sequoia; species Sequoia sempervirens. The sequence continues at coordinate 138,614,965 of VDFB02252616.1, forward strand.
CCAAAAAAGGTATGTGCTATCATGGAATGGCCAACACCTAAAAGTGTACGTGATGTTAGAAGTTTTCATGGTTTAGCAAGTTTCTATCACAAATTTATTCAAAATTTCAGTGGGATATGTGCACCCATAACTAAAACTATAAGGGAAGATAAGAAAGAGTTTAAGTGGACAATAGAGCAGATAAAAGTTTTGAGATTTTGAAGAACAAAGTCACTCAAGAACCGGTATTAGCATTGCCTGATTTTGAAAAGGTGTTTCAAGTGGATTTTGATGCAAGTGGGACAACTATAGAAGCGATTTTAAGCCAAGAGGGTAGACCCATTGCATATTTTAGTGAGAAGCTTAATGATGGAAAGAAGAGGTATTTATTTTATGACCAAGAATTTTATGCTATTGTGCAAGCTTTGAAGAAGTGACATTTATTTGCTTCCAAAGGAGTTTATTCTCTACACGGATCATCATGCTTTGCAATTCATTAATATTCAAACCAAGTTGAACCAAAGACACATGAAGTGGATTGAATTCCTACAAGGATATACTTTTGTTCTCAAGCATAGAAGTGGGAGTTCAAACAAAGTGGTAGATGCGTTAAGTAGAAGAGCATCATTGTTGGCTGAAATGAGAGTTGAACTAGTTGGATTTGATGTTATGAAAGAGTTGTATGAAAATGATTGACTTTAAGGATGCATGGACAACATATATGGGCCCTACTAGTGTGGATAGAACACCTTGGATGAATTATTTAATACAAGATGGACTATTTTTCAAAGGACAACTTTACATACCTCAAGGATCAATGAGGCAAAATTTAGTAAGAGAAAAACATTGTGGTGGTTTAGCTGGACATTTTGGAGCTAATTAAGGGTGCTAGCAAGAAGTTGAGTCCACTTTTTGTCTAAAAAGTGGAAGTGTTTTCCCTAATTTTCAGAGTTTGACACATTTGACCTTAAAATTTGAAGCACTTAGAGATGGAATCTTCAAAAAAGTTACTAATCATAAAATGTAGTACTCAAAGTCTATTTTTCAAATATGTAATTTATTTCAATACCTAAATGGTACAAATTGAGTTTCAATAGGAATTTCTAAAAACCACTATTTAAAAATCACTTTTTTTACTATACCATGCACGTGTACGTCATCCATATTTTGACCTAAATTATCGTATTTTTCTAAATCCTTTTGGGAAAATATTTGTGACTCACTAAAGCATGTTTTTGATATTTTTTTGTAATTTTTTATTGAATATAATTTTTATTAGCCATATTTTTCATTTTGAAAAATCGTTGTGTACGTCACGCATAAGATAACCTAAATGACCTAAACTTATCATTTTTTGAATTATTCTTTTAAATTGAAAAGAATTGTCTAAAGTATGTTCTTGTACAATCCATTCGTGAAAATGTTATGTTGACAAAAAGTTATTAAAATAGTAAAAAACCCTGATATTTAAAGTTTATGGACTAGTTTCATCATAAATTAATTGAAAAATAGAAAAAAAAATCTAATTGTAAAAAAAATCACATATTTGGAATCTACACTATCTCATCTATAATGGGTTTTAATTTCGTTGAAAGATTCTGTAAAAAAAGTTGTGAGCCATATGTCCAAACTCAATATTTTTCTCTGACATTGTTAGGATCTTCAACTTGTAGGTCAAACCAGGTTGAAGGCCTAGGTTCAAATTCCCAATGCTTTTTCCCAAACCAAAATACAAGCCAAAAACTTGACCATAAAGCAAATCCAATTTCATTTTTTTAGAAACAGGATCCTATTTTGTAAATCGGGATCCAGTTTCTTAATATTAAATGCGGTGACCGTTGACATGGAAATGAGATCTCACTTTATAAACAAGATCCCATTCCTTTGTCAATGTCCCCCACATTTAATATTGGGGAAAGAGATCTTGATTATAAAATAGGATCCCGTTTGTAATAAACTGTAAGGAAGCAAAGGTGTGTGAAAACGCTTCCTATGCTAACCTTGAGAGGAGGGTTATGCAAATTTCAAATAAAATATTATAGAGATTTCAAGAAACACATAATAACATAAACATAATAACAATAAAACCATAACTCAATGATTTATGTGGGGAAAACCCTTTCGGGAGAAAAACCCCACACTCCAAAACCTACACAATATATTATCAAATCTTGAAACAGATTACAACACACTTGTAATGTAGTTCTTACAAGATTCTTCACCTCAACTTATTCTAGAGGAATTTCAGCAGCATTCTAGCAGCATACAGACTTGCAAAAAAACTCTCACACATCTCAAAAATGACTATATCAAAGTACCAATATATAGTATTGCATTGCATATGAGAATCTTCTAGAGATAAAGCATTTCTTTTAGAAATATCTAATAAAATTTCATAGCAATCTTATCTCTATCTCCATATAAAAGATACTTCTCAAAATAGTCACTTTTCACCTATCACAAAATCTTCTATTCTTGGCTTGCTTTATTTTTATTTCTATGCAAGGTTGAGACACTTTTTTTTTTTTCGTTTTTATCTTTTTGTTTTAAAACGATTTATTCCTAACATAAATGGGATCTCATTCTCATTTGTTTTTAACCATTTTTTAAAAAAATTACTTGAAAATTTTACTATGAAGTCTGCAACTTCACATGTACGGTTGACTACGACATATTAGGCTATTTTTCATCAACTTTTGTCTTTACAGGTGGTGAACTTGCATTTTGGATTGATTTTTTCAAAGGAGGCACCATGTGAACCATTTTTGAAGTGGAATTGTGTTAGTTTTGTACTCGTTTGGAGGAACAAAAGGTCTTCAACTTGCAATATGGATTGAAGTTTTGAAAGGAGGAATGAAGAAAACAGTTTGTTAAGTGGAATTGTGCTAGTTTTCTACTTGTTTTGAGGAACACAAGAGGAATAATTTTTCCCTTATAGGTCTTCAACTTGCAATTTAGATTGAATTTCTTGAAGAATTTCACTATTGACATTTTGTGCTTGAGAATTTTACAATCATGGGTTCACAAGCTCGTAATAAGAGGAAAGATAGGAAGACATTGACTCCTGAAGAAATTGAAGCAAAGAGAGAGAAAGAAGAATGAGAATTAAATCAATGAATGATGGTGGGGCATCCAATTCCACAACTATTGAAGATGAAAACATTGAGGAGACCATGGTTGCAGACAAAGCTAAATTGCAAGAAGTCAATTTGGAAAAGAATATGATTATACAAGCAAGTCCTACTATGTCTTCAAATCCCTCTATCAATGCTATCGAGAATGTTTCAATATACACAAATCTAGGTAGTCTTCAAATCCACATGTTAGTGAAATGGTAAATTTGTATGTAGAATTTTTACAAGATGTTGGAATTAATGATGTTGACATTGATAATATTTGAAGATATGAAACTTTTATAGAATTTGTTGAAAATGAAAAAGAAAAATCTTTTGTTGAAAATGAAAATGAGAATGAAAAATATTTTGTTGAAAATGAAAATGAAAAATATTTTTTTGAAAATGAAAATGAGAATGATCCTTTTGTTGAAAATGAAAACGAAAACAGTTTTGTTGATGAAAATGAAAATGAAAACCGTTTTGTTGATGAAAATGAAGATGAAAATGTAAATCATTTTGAAGTTGAAAATTAAAATGAAAATATAGAATGTGATGTTGAATTTAGTGAAAATACTTTTTTTTTAATTGAAAGTGATGTTTTCGATAATCTTCCTGGTCAAATTTCTTGGAGGCAAATAAGCACACATGTGAATAGAATATACAAAATATTCTTTTATTGTAAAAAATTTGCATTTTAATGTCAACTAATGATGCAATCGATGAGAATGCAAAAAATGAGGAAAATAATGAAAAGGTTAGGCTTTTTTGTTAAACCAAAAAGAAAAGATCAATCATTAAAACATGTTATGTCTACTATTGCTAGTGCCATTCAAACTATTGGGAAAAATAGTCGATCTAAAGATAAAAATGCAACAAGAAGACCTATAACAATTGCTATAGTTAATCAAACAAATTTGAATAAAAGAATGGTAAGCAATATTAGTGAAGTTTTAAAAATACATCCTAAAACATCGCTAAGAGTGGTGAAAAGAAGAGAAAGTATAGAAAATGATCCTATCAACCAATGTTTGAGTTTCAGTAGTTGACTCCTAAGGTCTGATATGAAATTGAATGTTGAAATTAAATCTTTGATCAAAAAATATTGGCATGATAATACTAGGGTTTCATCTAATGCTAGAGATGTTTTAAAATTAATAGTGGGGTCCAAAGTTTGCGATCCTCACCCAAAAACCTATTATATACAACACAAACTGAATTTTATAGAAAATTTTGTGGTGATTTAGTGTTACCTAGTAATATTAAAATAATTCAAAGGTATTTTGAAAAATGTAAAACCTGGTATGTAAAAATTAATAAGCAACAAATATCTTGTTGTTGTAAAATGCATATTCAATTTCGTTATTTTTATGATGCTTTTCAATATATACGTTGTACCTTGCATACTAACATGATTATATAGGAATGTGGTATTAATATGCCACTGAAGCAATAAGGGAGTTTATTTTAGGTTTGTTTTGTGAAAGATCTAATGGTAGATTGTTTTATAATTTAAGTTCTTATATTTCTGGACAATGCATTAACTCTGGAAACTTTTCATTCTTAAGAATTTGTATGCATGAAAGTGTTGGTAATGATTTTGGACAACAATTTTAGTAGATGTTAAAAGATTTAAGAATGTTCACTATTCTTTAAAAGATGGAAAAATAGGAAAGTGTTGTGATTTAGTTACAAAAAAAGTTAGTGTGCATGCATTCATGAGTGAATTTAAGAATAATATTGTACCAAAATATGCCATGCACTCTCAACATGCTCGATGGATTGATGGCCAATTTCCCGCATATAGAAACATATTTCTAATTGGTACTATACTTTCAGTGGTTGATTTTGCGGAAAATTATACTCTAGCTCTGCAAGAGGAAATTCAATCATAATATTATAATTCAGTACAAGTAGTTATGTTTGTCCATATTGTTTATAGACATGCAGATGATAGCACTGAGGATGATAGAAAAGTTTTGAAGGAGTATCATTTTTATTTGAGTGACAACTGGTTACACTCGTCAAAGTTTGTTCAATACTGTTTCAATATATTTTATAGAAATTTAAGAGAAAGAGGAATCTAGATGACAAAACACCTCATATGGTTAGATAATTGTATAGGGAAGTTCAAGAATGCTTGAATGTTCTATTGGTTAAGTAGGGTTAACAAGGAACTTAATGTCCAGCATATATGGAGTTTTTTTGAAGTTGGGCATGGTAAAGGAGAACATGATGGAGCTAGTGAGTGTGTCAAAATAATTCTTGCTAGAGAACAATTAAAATTTGAGGATGCAATAAAATTTAAAGATGCACGTGGGATTGTGGATTGGTGTAATACAAGATTATCTGCACCTGGTTCGAGTGAATACTCTACAGTTCATCGATTCTTTTGGTTGGTTGAAGAAGAGAACATTGTACCTAGAGTTGACTGTGAGACCATCAGTGGATCTACTAAATGACATTCATTTAGGAGTTCGACAGCAAGGAAATGGACTATCTGGACAAGGGAGCTTGCATGTTTTTGTCAATTTTGTATCTCAAGAGATTGGAAAACATGTGAAAATACAAAATGGGTTGAATAGTGGGAGAAAAGATCGTTGACACCTACACAAGCACATGATCAATATGAAAGAACTATTGAAGAAAATGATCAAGTGTTTTCATTTGAAGACTATGTCTGTGTTTCAAACCTTGTACAAGAAGGTAATTTAATTCAATTTATTTCACTTTATTAAGTTATTTTGTAATACTAAGTTATTTATATGGATATGCACAAGTTATTAAATGAAAATTTGTTTGTAGGACATGTGTATGTTGTTGTTGCACCTGAGGGGAATGAAGAGGAAATGAAATATTGGATGGCTTGTTGTGTGGACACTAAACATAAGTTAATAGCACCTCAAGAAGATGATGATGGCTATCATTATCCAACAGGTATGGTGATCCCCTTAAGACATCCCCTGAAGCAAATTTTGATAACAAGTTTTTGATCCCCTTAAGAAATTTTTTAGAACAAGTCTTTGATCCCCTTAAGAAAATTTTAAGAACTTATTTGATGATGGTTTTCATGTTTTCCAATAGGATTGGTGGTGGTGGTTGGCACTTGGCTACGAAAATACCTAACAAGGAAGAATGGTCTACCTGCATTCAAAGATTATGAAACACATAAAAAGATTATACATTATTCACATTTGGTGGTGGCAACAAATATAAAACTAGATCGGTATCGTGGAAGACCTACAAATAAAGTGCTATGGACAATTTCTATGGAAGAGTGTGAGACAATCATAGATGCATTGCAAAAAAGAGAGGATGCATATGGTACAATGGAATAAGTAAATACAGGTAAATATAGTTTTAGTTTTATATTGTCCTTTTAAATAGATTAAATACATGTTTCGATATTAGTCAAGTGTGTTATTAGTTGAAATTGATTTAAATTGTCCTTTTATAGATCCTTAAGCCATAATCACAAAAGGATCTAGTCCATGTAGATTCAACCTAGACAACATGGAATACTTGGTAAAAATAGGTAATTATTAGTTAAATTATATTTAAATACATGTTTTGATTACATATTGATGTTGCTTGTACATTAATAGTTAAAATTGATTTATTATCCTTTTTTGCATCCTTAAGCCATCATTGCATTGATCTCATACTTTGAAACAAAAAGGAGAGGATGCCTAGATTCAACCTACACACATGTGTGGAATACTTTCAAATGTAGGTACTTGAGTTGTGTACATATAGATAGTTTTATATAAATTAAAATATGTATGTTTTGATGATTTCATTGATATTGCTTGTACCTTTTTGACATCAAGTGGTGTGAAGACCTAGTACATTTTGGGCACGAGTTTGAGATGTTCTTGAGATGGCATATCCAAATTTTGTAAATATTTTTTTGAGATGACACATATGTACATGCATACTTACATAATTAAACATTTTGTACAAATTACAAATACATGTACATACACAATTATGTACTCTATGTACTTCTATGTATCAAAATCAATATTCTATATATTTTGTTTGTTAAATGTGTTGATGTTTATGGCAACGTCAGTCGTATTCTTCCAGCAATGACAGACTGCAGGAGAATCTGATGTGTGGACAAGCAGCGACTGCAGGAGAATATGTAAATGTCAACATGCAAGGTGCATGCAACATGTAACTGACTTGCATGGGAAGCTTCTTTGTAACTCCTCCTAAAATAAACATCTAAAACATCTAGTGCGTCTGACATGCATTTATCATTCTTTCTGACATGCAGAGGAATCTTTGCATAATAATCTCTAAATTAAGCAATTGTAACTGCCCTCCTTGTGTGTATCTTTGCTTATGCATGTAGCTTTATATTTAGCTTAAGACAGATGCAGCTTCAGGTATTATTGTGTGTGTGTGAAGCTGTCTTGTAGAGGAGTTTGTATATACTTGCAGCAGTTCTAATTTTCAGCAGATAAACTTTAGCTTCAAGGAGCTGGTCATTCTTCATTGAAGCAATATTCTTGCTTCTAGAGAGGTGTTGTCATTCCTGCATCAGTTCTGCCCTGTGTGTAGCTTCATTGTAAAGTATATTGCTGCTTACTCCATAAATATATAAGAGATATATTTGAGGCTGGGTTTTTCTCCCTCTTGAGGAGGGTTTTCCCAGGATATTTGTTGTGTTATATTGGTCATATCTTCATGTGTTTGTGTTGTATTTTCTGTTTATTGCAAATCTGATTAAAATATTAACATGGTATCAGAGTGGGTTTGAAGAAGGTCTTGATCAGATTTAGTCTTGCAGCGATACTCTTTATTCTTCTTCTCATCTTTGTTTTCTTCTATCTCCTCATCAGGATGGTGAACGGTCTCAAGATCGAGGACAGACTTGAGGGAGCATCAAATTTCACATCTTGGAGATTCAAAAATATGCTCACCTTGGAGGAAAATGAGTTGGCTGAGTTCGTGGAGAGAAAAATTCTAGAGCCTACGAATGAGGAAGAGAAAGTTCAGTGGAAGAAGAAAGATATCAAGGCAAAGAAGATGTTGGTTGATTCCATGAAGGATCATATTGCTCCCATCATCTCTAAGATGAAGACGGCAAGGGAGATGTTTAAAACTTTGGAGGAGATGTATGAGATCAACAACAAAAGTTGTGCACTTGCATTGAAGCAACAACTTCATCATGTGAAGATGGCGGAAGGAGAATCTCTCATCGCTTACTTCATGAAGATTTCTGAATTGAGAGATCAACTCTCTTCTATTGGTCATTTTGTTGATGTCAAGGATTTGACCATGTTGGCTCTTAATGGTCTTCCTTCATCTTGGGAGTCTTACATTCAAGGAATTAGCGCAAGATCGAAACCTCCCAAGTTTGATCATTTGAGGGCAAACTGTGTTCAAGAGGAGTCTAGGTTGGTTGTGAGGGGCGTTGGTCAAAGCTCGACAAATGAAGACACTCATGTTCTTTCTACCCAATCTTCAAAGAAGAAAGGGAAAGATGGAAAGAAAGGATATTTTAAGAGGAATAGAGATAAAGGAGCTAATGGTGCTCCCGCATTCAAGAAGAAGTGGGACCTCTCTAAAGTCCAATTTTTTCATTGTGACAAGTTTGGTCACTATGCAAAGGGTTTCCCAACCAGGCCTAATCAACATGCTTCATTTGCAGATGTGGATGAGATCTCCCCTCAGAAGGATTCTAGGGGATTTCTATTCTAAGTCATGGGCTTGTGTTCAAGCCATGAAGGTTGTGTGTTGATTTGTACACAAGAGCAGCGTATCTTACTGTGTCCAGTATTTGCATTCATTAGAATATTTAAAGAGATAAGTATTCTTTGTTTGTTGAGTTATATCATTTAGTTGGATCTTGTAATTAGTAAAGAGAGATAGTGGGTTCTCTTGAATTGTATTCACTAGCATAGTGGTTTTATTTATTGCATGCTAGTTGTGAAGATTTTTGAGTGTGACTCTGAAATAAAAAGGAAAATTGCAATTTCAATGGTGATTAGTTGGTCACATCGATATCATTCTCTAATGCATGAACTATGATAAAGCCTTGAACTCTTGAAGGGAGTTGATTCTTTTATATATATTTCCTTTTGTTCATAAATTCTTATGTGTTCATCCTATAACTTGGGATTGTAAATCTTGTATGATTCTAGTCTTGATATTTCTTTGGATAATTATAAACAGTTAGTAATCTCTCTCTAAAATGCTTCTAGGACAAATCTAAGAGCAGAAGGTGTTGGGACTGAGTTTGTGGCTGAAGACATCTCTTGAAGAGGAAGAACCTATTCAAGTTGTCTTTGAGATCAATTTCTTCGAAGAGGAGGAATTTACATTCAGAGGGAGTCACATCATCATGAAGATCTTGTTAAAGCATTTCTCTTTGCGAGAGAGATTTGAGGTGCAAGCCCTCATTAATGCATTTTCCTCTAAGACAGAGAAATTTGAGGTGCAAGCCCTTGTTAATGCATTTTCCTTTGAGACAGAGGAATTTGAGGTGCAAGCCCTTGTTAATGCATTTTCCTTTGAGACAGAGGAATTTGAGGTGCAAGCCCTTGTTAATGCATTTTCCTCTGAGACGGAGGAATTTGAGGTGCAAGCCCTTGTTAATGCATTTTCCTTTGAGACAGAGGAATTTGAGGTGCAAGCCCTTGCTAATGCATTTTCTTCTGAGACAGAGGAATTTGAGGTGCAAGCCCTTGTTAATGCATTTCTCTTTGAGAGAGATTTAAGGTGAAAGCCCTTGTTTCTACCCTCTGGGAGAGCCATGGTGAAAGTCATGTTGAGGTGACAACATCACGCAAGTGATGAACACTTGTACATACCATAGTATGGTTGTCGCCATTATGGTTGATATCACGATGAGGTGATATCGTTTCTTTTCCACATATGAGTGTAGTCATTGTGGTAGACATCACGATGAAGTGATTTTTCTTGTGTAGCTGGAAGTATTCTCCCTAGCTGAGAGGGAGTGTTGATGTTTATATGGAAGCGTCAGTCATATTCTTCCAGCAATGACAGACTACAGGAGAATCTGTAAATGTCAACATGCAAGGTGCATGCAACATGTAACTGACTTGCATGGGAATCTTCTTTGTAACTCCTCCTAAAATAGACATTTGAAACATCTAGTGCGTTTGACATGCATTTATCATTCTTTCTGACATGTAGAGGAATCTTTGCATAATAATCTCTAAATTAAGCAATTGTAACTGCCCTCCTTGTGCGTCTCTTTGCTTATGCATGTAGCTTTATATTTAGCTTAAGATAGACACAACTTCAGGTATTATTGTGTGTGTGTGTGTGAAGTTGTCTTGTAGAGGAGTTTGTATATACTTGCAGCAGTTTTGATTTTCAGCAGATAAACTTTAGCGTCAAGGAGCTGTTCATTCTTCATTGAAGCAATATTCTTGCATCTAGAGAGGTGTTGTCATTCCTGCATCAGTTTTGCCTTGTGTGTAGCTTCATTGTAAAGTATATTGTTGCTTACTCCATAAATATATAAGAGATATATTTGAGGCTGGGTTTTTCTCCCTCTTGAGGAAGGTTTTCCCAGGATATTTGTTGTGTTATATTGTTCATATCTTCATGTGTTTGTGTTGCATTTTCTGTTTATTGCAAATCTGATTAAAATATTAACAAAATGTGCATGTTTCCCTACTTTGAAGCTTTATATTTGATTGTATAATCACTAAATATCATGCATAAATTATTGTTAAATCAATTATATCCTTAAGACATTGTATTACGACCCCTTAAGATATCCCTTTAAGACGTGGAGGTGGATTCACATATCCTAAATATTATACTTAATTATATCATTTATTATGATGGCTCACCCTAAAACTTATAATACTTGTTTATATCACTTATTATTTATACTTAATTATACTCTTCTTTGATCCCCTTAAGACGTCGTATTAGGACCCCTTAAGACATCCCCTTAAGATGTGTCGTATTAACACATATCCTAAATATTATACTTAATTATATCATTTGTTATGATGGCTCATCCTAAAACTTATAATACTTGTTTATATCACTTAATATTTATACTCAATTATACTCTTCTTTGATCCCCTTAAAACATGTCGTATTAGGATATATCCTAAATATTATATTTAATTATATCATTTGTTATGATGACTCACCTAAAACTTATAATACTTGTTTATATCACTTAATATTTATACTCAATTATACTCTTCTTTGATCCCCTTAAGACATTGTATTAGGACCCCTTAAGACGTCCCCTTAAGACGTGTTGTATTAGCACATATCTTAAATATTATATTTAATTATATTATTTGTTATGATGACTCACCCTAAAGTATAATACTTGTTTATATCAGTTAATATTTATAATTAATTATACTCTCCTTTGATCCCTTAAGACGTCGTATTAGGACCCCTAAGACAACTTGTAAATTAGTGTTGGATGCTATTATTTGTTTTGACAGCTTATAAATTAGTATTGGATGCTATTATTTGTTTTGACAACTTATAAATTAGTATTGGATGCCATTATTTGTTTTAACAACTTATAAATTAGTATTGGATACCATTATTTTTTTTGACAACTTATAAATTAGTATTGGATGCCATTATTTGTTTTGACAACTTATAAATTAGTATTGGATGCTATTATTTATTTTGACAGCTTATAAATTAGTGTTGGATGCTATTATTTATAGAATTTATTAATGTTTTTGTTCTCTAATCTTGTATGGTATTGTTTATTTCTTAAAATTTTATCCTTTGTGGTATATAAACAGATTGCTTTTGTTTGTAAATTATGATTTATTGATTAATTATTGATTGACGTGAATTGAATAAGTTCATTGACTAATTATCGCTAATTATTGAATGTACACATCATGTATATCATGTATGATATCACTAAATTTGTAAAGTACAAATATTAAAATGTCCTATTAATTTCAACTTTAAATTCATATTTATATTTAATTTCACATTAATGTCCTATATTAATGTCTTGACTATGCACATAAAATGCATATATGTGCATCTGCAAATTAAAATTTCAAACAATAATAAAGTCCATAATTTACAACATATTAATTGCATGAAATAAAGTCCATCAGAATACAACCCATGAACTAAAGTCCAACTAAGTACTTGAGCCATGAGATATAAAGTCCAACAGAGTACATGAAAAACCAAAAAAGTAGTCCATGAAATAAACAAATATAACCCATAAAATCATGTTTCTAGGTCATGTATTGTCTATATAATCAAGAAACCTATTCACAGCATGCAGACTATGCAGATGATCTGAAACACTCTGTACAAGAGAAAGATGAAATTAGATGTAAGACAATAAAAAATTATTTAATGAAAATTTAATTTATAATTCACCATAAAATTAAATTACCATCATATCTGGGTCTAGATGTTCTGGTGCACTTGAACCAACCTCTAAATTCTCTGAATCAATCTACATAAACAAGACAAGGAAATTTGAAATTAGATGTAAGTCTACAATTAAAAATGATTTAATTCAATTTAATTTATAATTTATCATATTTTAATTGTACTGTATTCTGAGGTTGTGCACCCTCTTCTCTAGGACCTGTTTGTACATACTCAACTACAAGATGTGTTTCATGCTAGAAAAGAAAAAGAATTTAAAACATTTATTATCTCATATTATATATATATATATATTCAATTTAAAATTTAAAATTAAATTTATATTCAAAATATATAATTTGTAATTGACTTAAAATATAATAAAAAATTTAAATTACCATGATATTTGGAGCCTGCTTTGCATGTCCTCCTGGAGGTGTAACTATGTTTGGGTCATGGCAGAAAGTCACACTAACAGAGTCCTACAAGATCAAATTTAAAGCATGCATACTTGAATTAGGTTAAAAAATATATATTCAAGTTTGTACATTTTGTGTAGAATTTTTTTTAAACAACCTAAAAATTAGAGGCCTCACGAGTAGCCACAACATCTAATGTTTGCTCGATGCCCATTCTCATTGTGGTATCAACCTAGACATACATGTAGACATTTAACGCTTATAATATTTATAAGTGTACATGCACATTTCATATAAAGTGAATTCAAAATTCATAATTGTAACTATACTAATTTAAGTTAAACAATTTACAATATAAGTGTACCTACCCCTGATCTACGATGCCCGTTAGTGGAGGAGTGCTCGACAACCCCTCAGGTGGAGTCGACATGGAAGCTGATTGACTCCCCTAAACCAACATAAATATTTTAAACATATGTTCATGATTCAATTATAAATTTAAAACTCAAGTTAAAAATCATTTCATATATAATTTAAAAATTTGAAATCAAAATACCCCATAAGGGTTGTCGACTAGGACTGGTGTCGATGTATGTACTCATGGAGCAGATGATTTCCCCATCATTAGTGTCATTTGTACACCAAATAGTTTGATTGTTAAAATGTATAGAAAAATTTTCTTTGATATATACATTCATCAAAATTATTATAAAATGAACATGTAATTGCATATTTATACATGTGTCACAGTGTCCTCAGGGTGATGGTTTGCTATAAGAAATTCTACAAATGAATTGATGTGACCAAATGAGCCACCAGAATCTCCACGTCCATCCAAACTAGGTGTGACCTGATCAGGTCCATAGCATAATTGATGGCAACTAGTACATACATGTGGGACCCTCAACACTCCTGGAGTGGTTCTCAGACCAACTCCATAAAACAATCCTCCATCATTGTCATCTCTATGCTTCCTACTCACTATCGCAAAAGCATGTTGATCAAGGTCTCCTATGAGTGTACTAAGGGATACTAATGTCGAGACCACTGCTCGATGATGCACAAGTGTGGGAATGGGAGGACCAAGAGCAACAAGAAGGGGTTGTGCATGCACACGGCGTTGGGGATCAACCTTTTCCCCTAACCTTTGTTGTGGCATGGCACCACCAACACCCTGAAATGATTTAAAATCAAAATAATTGGGCTTTTTCCCCATAACAAACTCTACATACAGTTTCCTCAAAAAATACAATGGGCACTCCCAATTAGTGTGTGGTGGACTGTCAAAAACCATATACCATCAATCCCAAAAATTTGCACTCATCAGTGGCTGTATATGCCACCTCATGGATATTTTAGATTTATTGGGAGGAATGGGTTGTTGAGTAACATGGTCGAGAAAGTAAGGAGCTAGGTGGGTTTTTTTATTTTAAGGTCTAAAATTTATTTATAGGAGAGACCGTCTACATAAAATTGTCTCATCTTATCTCTCTCTCTCATCGATGCCTATCTAGATTAGAATCAATAGTCCTGATGGCATCTACAACATTTTGTATCACATATGCAAAACGTCTCACATTTGGTGGAATCAATGCTTGATTCTTCATAGCATTGATTTGATTTTGAATGAATGCAACTTAATCATTTATGCGTGCTCGCAAGCAAGCCTCATCAGATGCAACAGGTGTTGGAGGTGGTATATTAGGTTGAGGGGGTGGAGGTGGAGGTGGAGGTGGAGGTGGAGGGGGAGGGGGAGGGGGAGGTGGTTGAGGTGTTGGATTGATGATATCATCACTGTTAAATTGATCCATGATATCAGATATAAATGTACCTGCATTAAATTATACAAAATTAACATACAAACTTAAAAAATTACAAGAAATGGTTAAATTTGAAACACACATGCAATTTTTTTTAAATAGGATGACATGCATGCATATACATTGATTGAACTTGAGCATGTGCATACAAAATTCAAAATTTAACATGTACATATATTTAAAATAAAAAATACGATGCATAATTGGCATGCATACATCATTCAACTAAACTATGTACATACATACAAATTTCAAAATTTAAGATCTAGAACTATGCAATTTTAATACATTCACATACTAAAAAATAAACTTGAACCATTCATAAAAATCTCATTTTGTGTCTAACGCATATATATATATATATATTATATTTTTCCAACAAGAGAAATCATGATCTAGTAGATATACTATTATAAATTCATCATTATAAGTTCATAAATTCCACCAAATTCATAAATTCACGTCACTAAAAATATTCATCCAACCAAATTTATAAATTCATCACACAAAAAATCCATCAAACCAAATTCATAAATTCATAACTATAAGATCATTGTCTTAATTTAGAAACTGTTGTGGCTCTCTACTAGATCTCTTCATTTCTTTGTGTTTTCCTTTTCAAAATCGGAAGTTCTCCTCTTCTCTAGCCATTGTTGATTCTCATATAATATCCCATCCATAGCCCTAACAACATCAACAACGGTTTGCATCCTAGATGCAAACATCCTCACAGGTGGTGTGACACATTCTTCATTTTGAATAATGTTGATTTGATCTTGGATGGTTCTAACATTGACATTGATTCGTGCTTGCAAACGAGCACCATCGATTTCAGGTGGTGGAGGTGGGGGGTTATGAGGTGGAGTGGGTGGAGGTGGAGGTGAAGGTGGTGGAATGGATGGTGTGGAGGTGGATTGCAAATATTATTGAATTGATCCATGTGATCTCTAAGATATAAGTGAACCTGCATTAGATTTATAATTTCAAAATGTAAGATACATGTGTAGGAAATACCCTTAAACCATTCAATATAAATGTCCTAATTGAATACAAATGATAAAATATGTAAGCCTCATTTATGTCTAAGGCATGTTACTTGAATGAAAAAAACAATTAACTATAATATAGGACAATTTATGAATATTATAGGGTTTACGGTTTAGAGTTTAGGATTTAGGATTTAGGTTTTAGGGTAATAGGATAGCTTAAGGGGATCTTTGTAGTAAGGTCCTAGTACAAAATGACATGGCTTTTAAGTGAATAAAATTTGGTGAAGATGCCCAAGGCAACCAAATTTCATTAAGGTCTGAGGCAACTTCACCCAATTTAATTCACTTGAGCCATGTCATTCTGTCCTAGGAACTTACTAGACATAGATCCCCTTAAGCCATCCTATCACCCTAAACCATAAATTGATCAACCTAGATCATGAAATCTCATTCATATTATAATTTAATCTTGCATGATCTTATTATTGTTAAATTTGGTTGCCTTGGGAAACTTCACCAAATTTTGAGAACTTATTTGATCCCCTTAAGAAATGTCATATTAAGACACCTTAAGACATCCTAAAGTATGGCTTAAGGGGATCTATGTAGTAAGGTCCTAGTACAAAATGGTATGGCTTACGTGAATAAAATTTGGTGCAGATGCCTAAGGCAACCAAATTTCATTAAGGTCCTAGGCAACTTCACCAAGTTTTATTCACTTAAGCCATGTCAATTTGTCCTAGGATCTTACTAGACATAGATCCCTTTAAGCCATCTTATCACCCTAAACCATAAATCGATCAACCTATATCATGATTTATCTCATTCATATTATAATCTTGCATGATTTTATTATTGTTAATTTGGTTGCCTTAGGCAACTTCACCAAATTTTGAGAACTTATTTGATCCACTTAAGAAATGTCATATTAGGACCCCTTAAGACATTAATTTATGGTTTAGGGTGATAGGACGGCTTAAGGGGATCTATATCTAGTGAGGTCCTTGTTACCTGATTTTTAGCTTTTAGCTGAAATCAAGTAACTTAGTGTTTATTCTTTTTGTGTTGTTCATTTAAACATTTAAACGATAAACCATAGTCTACTAAGTTATCAATATGCATGAAAGAGATTGTCAAATGAAATAGATTACATTTTATTCCAAAGTTGCAATTAAGGAAAATGAGAAAAAGAACCATATGTGTTACAAATGTTATCTTTATTGATAATCATGAAAGTGTACATGTCCCTCACAAGCCAAGGGACTAACTTTACTTATTCAATGAAAATAAAGAAGAGCCTATACATGAATAAGTAAAAAGATATGAATGTGCATATAAGGATGGAGACCAATCATTTCCTAAGAATGACAATTTTGAATGTGTCATTTTGTCCTGCTACTACCCCGAGCTGCTTGTGTCTTTCCTAGCTCCATAGTGCTCCTAGCTCCTGCATTTAGCAATAACAATGGTGTTAGAGAAATGATTTAATCAATGAAAGATCTCAAACCTTACATGAACACTTACCTATGCATGTATAAAAAAATGTCTAAATGCATTAAATAAGCATGCAAACCTTGGATGTCCTAGAAAACAATGAATTCATCAAACATATCCAAAATGAGCATTTATTTTTCTAACTTGTTTGCTTCATGTGCAGATTTAGGACAAGTCTTGTTACTATTCTGATTCAATTAAATCCAACATGTGGGGTAAATATGGCTCCCATGATGATAGAGCTCAGCATGCTGCCCTTTGATGTTTTGAGAGGAATATGAAATTGAGCAACTTGATCAAAGATATGCATGTCATTAATGCATTAAATCAATATGGAACCACACCAGTTGATAAACTTTCATTATCAGATTCAAAAGATGCATCAAGTTCAATTATGCATCTCTTAAATAATGAGGGAGAAATCCACAGTATTGTTAGGTCCCTCTCACCTTAACCCTATTGAACAGCCACCCATCACATAGGATGGTGAGCTTTTAGGTCACCAACATAGGTGACATGTGTCTGCCCACTAGGATCAAAGTGAGGAGATAGTGTTAATTGTTGCACATGATTGAAAAGGTAAATAACTATTGTGGAAATCAGGTTGCAAACAGGTGGATCAACAAGCATTGTTATGGAAACCATGAAGGTTGGGACAGTCTTAAAGGAAAATGCAAGGACAACAACAATGGATAAAATCATGATCTCATGCATATGGGTAGTAATCATGAATGTATGCTACATAACAATGATATGGAGAGGCAATGCCATCAAACAAGAAGTCCACAAGATAGAACATAGCATCAAAGAAGTAGTGATCCATACAAAAAAGAACACCATTGAAATGTGTGTATTCAAGGAGATACCTGATAACTTCCAAGAAATTAGGAAAGTCCATAAGATTAAATGTATTTTCATGTCATACAAGACAACAACAAAGACAAATTTCTTTTGACTTTACTGAAGGCAAACAAGAGATGGTCACAAGAGATTGCATATCAAATGAAAAAGAAAGAAAGGGTAATAAAGATTTTCAACTGCCTTGTCCGGTGTCACATAATGATCAACCACAACTTTCATCTACATTTTCTTGAGTTGCTCAAACCAAAGGATTACCTCCACAAGTGATCTATGTAGTTGAAAATAACTTTATTCATGGAAAATGGGGGAAGCAATCAAGTTTCACAACTTACAAGTGTAACTTTTAATGGGCATGATGAAAAGGAAGTAAAGTAATATGCCTTTAATTGATAAATCAATACAAAAGAGGGAGGATTCCTATGCAACTTGCAACTTGAGAACACATGCATAGTCCTTGAATAATATTAAAGGGACTACATGAAAATGAGAAACTCTATTATGCACCAATGTCAGATCTTGGTGATCTCCTGTGTGATAAGGATGATGTTGCATAAACATTAATAATCATATGGTTCAGTTGTCCAAATGAAGATGGATATATGCAATGAACCACATGGAAGCAAAACACATCAAGCAATGCTTATGCACTATCACATCAAGATAGAAGTAAGTACTTCCAGTCAATTTTGTGCTTGTAAAAAGAAATGTGCATCTACTTTAAATGAACAGTGGTCTCAATACATGGGAAAACCTTGGGATGAATGAGTATAATCTATTGAATATATCATATGATGAAGAAGATGACTATATTCCTTCATAGGGAAAAATGTGATTATGGAAGTCAAAATTTAAGCAACATGATAATCATGTTTAGTTACAAAAAGAGTTATCTACAGTTGATGAAATAGAGGTGAACTACACATGCATAAGTGAATGTAATATGAATGCACAAAGCAGAAATGACAAAATAAACACTTTTAGATGCAATTGTGAAGATTAGAAGGACATATTAGCTATTCAACATCACTGCAATGGTCATTCCATTTCAAAAAAGAGTAACTCTTTTTTGCCAGTTTATTTAGATTTTGTTGATATGCCCTTTTCTGAATCTGATCACAATCTTCAAAGGAATTTACATTTTACTTATAAGGAATTCCAAAAGACAAGCCCAAGTTGCACAAGGCTTTATTCAAGGCCTTCTCAATCAAACATTAGACAAACAAATTTTCTAACTTACAATCAATGCAGAACATACCTTGGTAACACTTTCACAACTCACTGCCAATATTTTTGTTTTCATTCTTCAATGTGCAGGTGCAATGAGCTACACATTTATGATGTGAGCGCATTCTTAGAAGATGACTCAATTTATGATGGGGGGGACTGGCCACTTCAATGTTTCAAATGGAAAACATTGTAGGAATGTTATGAAACTAATGCTATCAAGCAAGAGAGAAAACTTGATGATTCAAATGGGCCTTAATGAATCTAGATGTGGCTGCATAGATGCTAGATGTTAACATTGTTATGGACATGTGAGATCTGAGGAGAGACAATTTTACTCTTTGGAAGTTCTAGTTTTAGATAATCTAGAAAAGGATGTGAACCCATTTGATGTGAAGGAGGTCATAACTTCCATGGGTTGCAGAGTTTTCCATGTTCATATTTTACCAACCCTCAAACTGGAAAAATTTACAAGAGGGTTTATTTGGTTCCAAGATCGTGCAAGTTTGATGAAGGCACTAGAATGCTTGCAAGATTGACAATTTTTTTGTTGTCTCTTCAAATGGAAGGCCCTGGGTTTTGCTTGATATAGATGATGGAGATTTTGGTACTAGTAGCATCTTAGAAGGATTCGTTATGGGATCAAAGTACTGTAAGCAATGTACACCTAGCAAAATTTTAGTTGTTCATAAAGGCACTGAATATTTTGAGAAGGCCAAAAGAAGAAAAATGCTCTTTTTGGAGTTCAAAGAACAACTTGCACTTCTACATAAAAAGTTGGGGTTTGAAAAAGTAAAATTAATGAGTCCTGTACTAAAGGATGGTAGCTTGCATTTCACAATCAAATTAAATTTATTTGTATACTACCACCACAATGTGGTCCTTTTCAATTAGATAACAAGAATACCGAGAAATCAAAGGTGAAAGGTAGTGGGTTTCTTTTCGGAAAGGAACAACTCAAGAATTCTAAACCCCATCTCATTTTTCTACAGCCGTGGCCCAGATCTAAGTTATTTTCTTCAAAGACACCAAAACTCACTTAGGGTTTTTTACATAAATTGTAAGCATTCTACATTTTGAAGAAACCCACCTGGGGTTTACAAAAAATGGTGGAGGAAGAGTTCAAATGCAATACCTTTTTAAAAAATGGCTATCATGGTTTTTAAAAAAATACAAAAATCAAAGTGAAGAATGGAGTGTCCTTTTTTCAAAAGAATAATTCTTTTACAAAACCAGAAAGCCCAAGTTCACATGTCTATGGCCGCAACCTAGAAATTCAAAATGACAGGAACCCACTTGGGGTTCGAACTTCAAAAGGCTAGTATGGTTCTTTTAAAGGCAAGTAACAAATATGAGAGCCCATTTTATTCTTTTTTACTTCTACAGGAGAAATGAAAAAACTAGAAAAACCATTTTCCATTCTCAGGCCGCAACCTCAATGGTTAGAATCTCTTCAAAACATAATGGAAAAAATTTGAGCTTTCTTCTTTCAATCCAAAACACAAAAGGAAATGATATTTTTTTCTTTATTCTCGGAATGGAGGCTTGAATTATTCATTTTTGCTGAAAAATCAAAATGGAATAGGTATTGGTGGAGCTTACCTGGAGCTTTTTGCTCATTTTTTGCAATATTCAAAACCTTTCTTTCCATAGAAAGATTCATTCAAGCTTCTCATGGCGGCTATAAAAGTGGAGAAGTAACAATAGAAGGAAAAAGAACAAAACAAAATCATCAAAATTCCCATGGCCACGACCTAAAACTCATCAAATGGTCCCAAAAAGTGAAAAAATGTAGATTTGTAAACCAAAAAGCCAATTTACCTGCTGTTACATGCATTTTTTCATCAGAAATTGTAAAAAAATGAGTCGAAAGCCTCCATTTCCTGTGTCAACTTGAAACCCTCATGGCGGTAGCATCATTTTCCAGAGTGTTCGATGGTAAGAATAAAGTGTCTTTTCACCTTTTTCCATATTCTGTTGATTAGGGTTTGACACTATTTTGATGACCTATAGGAATTTTGTCCCATTTTTTTAAAAAAATGCAACACATATTAATGTGTTATGGGGGCTGAATGAGGGTTTAATGACTTTGGCAAATTCTTGCCTAGTAAATTTGATGCCTTGTCAAAATTTGCTAAGTGTTTCAAAATGAAACATGAGGAGTGTGCCAAGTCACACATATTATGCCTTTGACCTTTGGTCATATGTTGCTCTTTGGACATGTGAAACATGCCTTGCCTTTTAAAACGTGAAATGCTTGCAAGACTTTCATAATATGCCTTCCATGAAGTGTGGAGGTCAACCATATAGGCCAAATTTGAACCTTTATTTTTTCCTTTGAAAATAAAAACATATTGACCAATGTGTGGCCTTGGAGTGCAAAATGTGGTAAGTAAAAATGATCAAGTGCCTTGGAGGTTTTGACCTTGTTTGATGCTTTTGAAAGCATTTTGATATAACATTTTATGTTGCATTTTATTTCAAAGTATAAAGATATTATTTAAGTGATTTGCAAATCACTTTTATCATTCCTTTTTATTGCAAATGTGATGTAACTCAAAGAGGTGGTGGAACCCTCTTATATTTTGCTTTGAAATTTAAAATAACTTGATTAAGTGGTGTATTATGAATCACCTAATCGAGTTATTATCTTTAATTCCTTTTTGGAGTCTTGTGTTTTCAAAACACATATTGCATGGATCAAGGCTGGAAGACAAAATGATGGCTTGTAGACATGAAGAGAGTGTGTGAGTGGGGAATTTGACTATTTTGGAGAAACATGTGCTATTTTTGAGGCTGTTTTGTCACACTTTTTGGATGGCTATGGTCTTGGCTTGACCTTGGACTGTTTGGAGGACGTTTTGGAGTGACTTTAGAAGGTTCTTTTTGGCATCATTGTTGCATCCGACCATAACCTTCTAGATGGACATGTGTGAGGGGTTTTGAGGGGTTTTTGCTTAAGTAACTTTTTTTGGCATTTTGGGAGTTAGTTCTTTCTTTCCAGCAAAGTGATAGCTTTGATTTTTGGAGTTATTTTTCAACATGGAGCAGTATTGTAACTCAAATGGACTATTATACAGTGAGTAACTTTGAATTAATATGATAGCATATTTTACCTTCTCATTTCATGTTTCATGGTATGTTGTTAGTGATTGATCAATTTGACTTGTGAAATTTATCTTTCCTTGCAAACTTGTCTCATGTTTAGGCATCTATTTAGTAGAAAATGCATGTTAGTAGGTTATAAGTTGTGTTAGTCAATAGTGCAGTTAGTTGAGGCATTTTTGTTTCCTTCTAAAGGTCCTATTTAAAAAACCTTCTTATAAATTATTTATGTGAAATGCATATGGAAGTGAATTGTGTAAACATATTTTTTGTGATGTTGATTTGAATTTGATAGGCTGTTATCAGGTCCTGGTTATATTTTGGTGTATCACTTTAGGTATTTTTAGTTTAGGTTCATTTTTTCATGCATTTCTTACCCTTTACCTCAAAAATCAGTAGTTAGGTGGCATCAAAAGGGGAGCCAACCCATAATCTAGAGGTCTGCTTTCGAATAGGAGACCCACAACCTGAAAGCAGTCCCATGTTACATCCAAACCAGCTAAGTTCATTCACAGCTTGGCATTAGGGTGTAGATTTGTATCACTAACAGTTTTGGCACGCTCGATGGAACCCTTGTAGTCATTTTAGATTAGAAAATTACATCTATTTGTTGGTTTTGATATGCAACCAACAATTTTTCAGCCTTTAGGAGTTCACACAGGTATATCTAGCAGCTTTGAACGTGGAAATTGACAATAGACCAGTGTTGTCGCATCATATGAAAAATATTCAGACAAGGGGAAATTTTGTCCCGTTTAATTATCTAAAACTTTCGCCACCCCGAAGGAGAGGCAAGCCAACAAAGAAGGTTGTTGTTTCATCAAGAAAGATAGCCTCAACTCCACTTGCAGTGAGAGTTTCTAGCCCTATAAGGAAGCAAAACTTGGTGCCAAATATGGTTGTTCCAAGAAATCAGGTTTTTGTCACATTTAATGGTGGCAGCCCACTTCAATTGGCTTAACATGATGACATTCCAATGTATACTCTTAAAAGTGTGCCATATTCTTCAGTTGATGATCAGACCACACCAGTTGAACACATTAAGGATATTTCAAATTTGTGTTTGATACATCACATAACTCAAGAAAATGTTTCTTTAAGGCTACTGGCAGCATCATTTGGAGGTAGAGCACTCCAATGGTTCAGGAGTTTAGCCATAAATTCCATTAGAACATGGGATGAATTAGGAGAGGTAATATGCAAGTAGTTTGAAGACAAGTATGAAAACTTGTCATTAGTGGAGTGGCTAACCCACATTAAATGAACTCCTCATGAATGAATGGAAAACTTCAATTTTTGTTTTCAAAGAATGTGGGATAGGATTTCGGATCCCACAAGGCCTCTAGCTGAGTATGCATTCCTTTATTTTTTGAGAGCCTTAAATAGTGAAATTGTTGTTTCAATACAGTCTATGGGTGGAAATACCTGGCCAATAGCTTATGATATAGTTGTACAAGCCAAAAACAACCTCATACAAGTTGGCATAATTGTCCCTAAGCCTCCTATTCCTTTTTTCCCTGATATTCAACCTCCTACAACTTTGCCAACACCTCAAATAGCCCCTTTACTAGTTGTTGTTGGCCCAGAAATTGTTGTCCAAAGACCATCTCAAGAGTTACAAGAGATAAAAAGAATCCAACAAAATATTGAGAACCTACTTCAAACTTTTGGAAATGAACTTGTGACCCTCAAAAAGCAATAGTTTCAAGGTTTCAAGCCTTGGCAGCCTCAAAATCAAGGCCAAGGTCAGCCATTTCAAGCCAACAAGTGGCCATATCAAGGAAACTTTCAAGGTGCATGACAAAATCTGAATCTGAGGCCTTTTTAGCCATACAATCCAGTTCCAATTAGTGCAGCTAGAGATATGGTACCTGTTCAAAACAACCTTGCAACAAAATATGAGTGGTGCTATCCTTGCAACCAGGCCCATAATCAAACTACATGTTTAAATGGTGTCATCAATCAAGCATTGATGGTTCAAATTGTTTCGGGTGTGCAAGACGTTTCTAATGGTGAATCATCCCAACAGCAGGAGCTCCCTACAAGTGACACAACTCTCTTGAATTGGAAAGGAGAGGAGTTTTGTGGAGTAAACAGTGATAGATCTCCAATAGTAGCCAACACCTGAGCCAAAAAGAGAGCTTTTAAGATTGGACAAGCAACAAATAAAGACAAGGAGGTCGTTGGACCTTCCAATCCTCAAGTAACACACATTTTGCAAAGAAATTCACAAGACATCGATGGTGGACAGCTTGGAAATCAACCCCAACCAACCCACTTGCAGAAAGACCTTGTTGTTGCAAGGACCCATCAAAAGGTAAACGTTGCCACACCCTTCAATATTATTGAATCCATGAAAAAGATGAATGTGAATATTTCAATGTGGGATTCCTTATCTATTCCTGGTCAAAAAGACTTGTTACAATCTTCCTTAGCTGATTTTAGTGTTTCAAATGATGTGCCAGTAGGTCAAGTCAAGGCTGTCTTGAAAAATGCACCTCAAGACAATAGTAAACAACTAAGAATGTTAGTTCACAATTGCATGGTGGATTCAAGGGAAAGTAGATTTGTCATGCCCAAACAGATTGCTGATAAGTTAGGATTGAAATATCATCCTCTTAAGAAAGGAGTTTTCCAACTTGATGGGACAACCATTAACATCGTAGGTGTTATCAAAGGTTTAAGCCTTACCCTACATGCCTGCCCCAATTTCTCCATTTCTCAAGACATTTTCTTCATTGACTTACCACCACATTTTGCTTTATGTTTGTCAAGAGACTTCACTACCAAGATAGGAGGTTATTTGTCATTAGATTGGTCCCACATTGTATTCAAAATGAGATATGGCACTAAAGTAGTCATCAAATATGAGTTACTTGCTAAAGATCACATTGAACCATATGTCCCAAGTGTTGTTAACGCTAATTGTGCTATTTTTGATGATAATGAACTTGTTGTTGCTCAAGAATTGCAAGCAAAAAGCATACCAGATATGCTTTTAAATGAGTGGGAAGCAAAAAATATCATTGACAACCCAAATGATAACATTGAAGAGACTGGTCTATGTGTTTCATGAACCTAATCCAGTAATTCCAAACCTCGAAAAGGAGGTGGGACAATAGTTAGAACATCAAGGTGAAGTGTGGAAGATGTTCTTTGACATTTCTCGAAGCAAGAATGGTGTTGGTGGGGGTGCAATGCTTGTGTCCCCACAAGGTGACAAATATTACTCTGCTTTCAGATTTGCTTTCTCTTGTACTAACAATACTATTGAATACGAAGGTCTAATTCAAGGCTTGGAATGGGCACAGAAAAGAGGGATTGGCTGCTTGCAGGTTTATGGTGACAATGAATTAATCGTCAATCAGGTGAGAGGTCTACATGTTACTAAGAATGATGTCTTAAAATCATACAAACATAGGGTGACGGGTATGATAGAAGAGTTTGACACTTTCAATTTGGTTTCTATTCTTAGGGATCATAATAACCATGCCGATAGATTGGCTGCAATAGGTGCTCAAGTTGATATTCCAAGTGAAATTAGGAAAGAAAGGTTGCAGCCATATGTTAAAATAGTTATCAGACCTTCTATTCTGGATAATAACATTCATTGGCAAGTATTTGAGAGTGATGAACAGGTCTTGATCTTTATGCTACAAGAAGATGAATTTGCAGCAGTCAACCAAGAGAAGATCAAGCAACAATATGATGATCAGATCATCCAATTGAAGTCTAACAAACTGCTCAAGGGTCTAGTCACCTTGGAATCTATTTTCAACATGGATGACCAGCTGAAAAAGAGTAAGACCAGCATGTAGGTCAAAGAAGAACATTATGAGGAGCTTGAAATTTTCAAAGGTAAGCTCCTTAAAGTTGGTAAAATTTGTTCACATGCAGATAGGAAAGCTTTCATTGCTCTTTGTCAAGAGTTTCAAGATGTATTTGCATGGGAATATTTGATTTAAGGGGTTTTGATCCCAAAATTTCCCAACATACCATAGAGCTTGAGCCAAACTCAAAACTTGTTAGGCAAAAAATAGAGGCCTTTAAACCCCAAACTTGAGCCTCTTATGGTCAAAGAGTTGACCAACTAATTGAGGGAGACATCATTTTTTACAATTAAACATACCTCATGGGTCTCTAACCTTGTCCCGGTTAGAAAGAAAAATGGTGAGATTAGGCTATGTGTTGATTTTAGAGACCTTAATAGAGCCTCATTAAAGGATCATTATCCGCTATCCTCAATGGAGCAGATTCTACAAATTGTAGTTGGTTCAGAAAGATTCTCATTACTTGATGGTTATTCAGGTTATAACCAAGTCTTAGTCAAAGAGGAAGATTAGTACAAGAATTCCTTCACCACAAAATGGGGCACCATGGCTTATAAAAGGATGCCATTTGGCATGTCTAATGTTGGTGCCACATTTTAGAGGGAAATGGACATGGCATTTAAAGGTCTGATTCACAAACTTGTACTTATTTACCGTGATGATGTAACAGTGTTTTCAAAGACGACTGATGAACACTTGCACATCTGAAGCAAGTATTTGAGAGGTGTAGGGAGTATGGTATATCCCTCAACCCCAAAAAATGTATGTTTGATGTCCATGAAGGCAAGCTTTTAGTACATATTGTGTTAAAACAGGGGATCACCATTGATCCTGAAAGAGTAAGTGCCATTTTGGATCTACCTTTACCCAGCCATAAAAAGGGGTTGCAAAGTTTTCTTGGCAGAATTAACTTTGTTAGAAGATTTATTCCTGATATTGCAAATCTTTTGAGACCAGTAACTGCCATGTTGAAAAAGAATGCCAATTTCAACTGGACCAAAGAGGCCAAGCACAACTTTGAAGTCATAAAGGAGGCCTTATCAGCAGCTCCTACTTTGGTAAACCCAAACTTCTCAAAATATTTCATTTTATATTCTTTTGGCAGCATTGATATCATTTCTGCAATGCTGGTACAACAAAATGATGCTGACCTAGAACAACCAATTGCTTTTTTAGTCAACATTTAGAAGAGTATGAATAGAGATATACTTTTGTAGAGAAACATGTGCTTGCTACCATCAGAAGCTTGAAGAAATTTAAACCTCTGATTTCTAACAACAGAGTGCATTTGATGGTTGCTCACCCTAGTGTGAAGGAGTTCTTGTCAAGTAGGGAATTGAATGAAAATAGGGCTAGCTAGATTACAAAAGTCATGGAGTATGATGTTGATATCAAGGTAACAAAGCTTGTAAGGGGTAAAGGGTTGTGTGAAAAACTAGCTACAAAGGATGAAAATGAAGAAAATGCAGAAACATAGGCAATTCAGGTTGCTAATAGTGAGCTTGCAGCTGATGCATCAACAACAAATGCGGGTTGGGTGCAAGATATGACTCACTTTTTGTAAACTAGTGAGTGTCCACTAGGTTTAGATAAATCCAAACAGAGGTATTTCAGATTGCAGTCCATTCCTTATGTGTTGATTGGTAACATTATTTTCAGAAAAAGACCTTAATGGTTTCCTCTTAAGATGCATTGATCAACATCAAGTTGATAAAGTACTTCATGAGTTCCATGATGGAACTGTTGGGGGTCATTTTTCCCCAAGAACAACTGGATGGAAAATAATGAGAGCTAGCTATTATAAGCCAAGCTTGTTTAAGGATGCCCATGCTTGGGCCAAAAAGTGTGTAAAATGTGCCATTTTTGTAGGCAAAGAGAGGCTGCCAACTTTACCATTGCAGCCCATACAAGGAGAACAACCCTTAATGAGATGGGGCATTGATTTTATAAGTGCCATTAACCCACCTTCAAGTGCAGGTCACAAATGGGTACTTACTGCAACCAATTACTTCACATGATGGACTAAAGCAGTGGCTTTGAAAGAAGCTAATGAAAGTGTTGTTTTAAACTTTTATGATGATTTAGTAACCAAATTTGGGGTACGTGAATCAATCATTTCTGATAATGCTTTGGCATTTTTTTGGTTAAGAGTAAGTGATTGGGCTATAAAGAATGGTATTCATCTTAATACTTCATCAAATTATTACCCTCAAGGTAATGGTTTGGCTTAATCAACCAATAAGAGCTTGATCAGAATCATCAAGAGGGTTTTGGAGGATAACCAAAGAACTTGGCATAATAGGTTAAAATATTCCTTATGGGAAGATAGAATAACTCCAAAGAAGTCCATTGGAAATTCCCTTTATATGTTGGTATATGGTAAAGAGGCAAGGTTGCCTTTATCAATTGATCTTCCAGCTCTTGACATAATGAACCAACTTGAAATGTTTGAAGAGGAAGATCCAATGGCTGTCTAGTATGCACGACTTATGGAGTTGGATGAAACTAGAGATAGAGCCATGAAAACAATGGAGCTACATCAACTCCAAACAAAGAAGGTGTTTGATAAAAGAGCAACATCCAGGGTGTTCAAAGAGGGAGATGTGGTTCTCAAATGGGATGAATTAAAGAGCAGAACTAGAAAGCATACTAAATTTGATAGCATGTGGAGTGGCTTGTTTGTCATTACTGAATGAAAAGAGCACAATGCTTTTCAACTGTCATCAATGGATGGAGAAGCTCTTCCTATCCCAGTCAATGGGATACACCTTAAACTCTATTTTGAAGTATGATCTAAAAACTACCTTGTACAAATTAGAAGGGGTTTTTTTCCTCTAAGTGTTGATGCACATTAGTTAGATGTTTTTCGGTTTTCCCTAAGTGTTGTTTTGCACAGTTAAGCGGTAGTTTTCATTCTGCATTGTTGGGTTTTCATGGGTTTTTAAAGTGTCTCTTATTGGTTTAGCGAGTTACAGTTGTAGACATCAAAATTTGACCACTTCTATATGGTCAAAATCGTCTACTCTATTCATTTATTTTGTCAATATTAATTAAACAATTTATTTAATTAATATTTCATCTTTCTACCTAAAGTATTTAATTTTACAATTAAATACTTTACCTTACACCTCTTCTTCTCTAAATTAAATAAACATGTCAATTTATTTAATTTATTCATTGGACCTTTTTAAATCAATTTTTAAATTCTTCCTTTTTCTCTCTCCTTGTCACATCCTTCATAATCCTCTTCTAATCTGGATTAATTTAATTAATTCATGATTAGGATGTGCACACCTTTAATCAAGGATTAATTTCACATCCTCCAACTTTTCCCACTTGCTTCTAATCCCTTATTAATTTTCTTAACCATGTATTTGCACAACCTTAATCTAATCAGCTTACCACATTTAGCATACCTTTTTAGTCAACCTTTACAGGTTCCATATTTAGCATTGAACCTCTTTCCCATGTGAATTTTTAATTCACATTTATTCACCCAACACTCCTCTCTTGCCCATGTGAATTTTTAATTCACATTTATCTTTCCAAGGCTCTCCTTATCCCTATGCAAGTTCTAGAACCTTTGACTTGTCACATCACTCATATGTGTCTAAGTCTTCTAGAACCTTTGACTTGTCACATCATTCACATGTGTTAAAATCCCATCTTTTTGGGAACCTTGTCTTATCCATTAGATTCTCCCAATCATGTGAATTTTTAATTCACATTTATTTTCCCAACTACTTTTCTATTCCCCATGGAGATTTTTGAAGAATTCTAAGATTCCTCAAGTGTCACTTTCATTCTCACTTGGGGACAAAAAGTTCCTTTTTGAGGAAATCTTCTCATCTCCCAAGGTATTTTCAAAGTACTTGTCCTTCGTCCACATCATTTGTCCTTATTCCAGCTCACTTAAACCTCATCACATCCTTGGCCACTTCACCCTCGACATGTCAAGATGTGAGGGCTCATGAGTCCTCAACTCACCATAGCCCTTCATCTTGGCCATGGTGGCATAATTTTGACTGTTGAATTCTCTAGAGAATTCAAATTCTTCTATAAATACCACCTCTTCTAATGCATTTGTAGAACTTAGTCATTTTTCATCCTTATGCTCTCAAATTTGCAAGCTATCTTCAAGCCACCCTCTTGTATTGTAGCACTTGTATTAGTTCATATTATCATCCTCATTGCCTCCACATTGTTCATCTTGCATCCATATTCATTACATAGCCATCTAAGGAGCACATATCTTCAACAACATCAAGGACCAACCAAGGAATCAACACGAAAGGTATAATCAATATCTTTTTTGTCTTTCTTTTGTGTTTTCTTCCTTAGGCTAATCATTTGAGGTGATTTTGTCTTTTTCTTTGAATTCTAGTTTAGTTAGTTTGCATACTTACATTAGGATAAAAACATCAGCATCACATTTTTGGCACGCCTGGTGGAACCCACAAACGGGTTCCATCCTTTTACGTTTCTTATTGTTTAAGTTGTTTGCAGGTTCAGTTTATAGAGGGGTGAACTTGCCCCTGCAAAAAGGAAAACTTGCCCAAAACTTAGCTTTCTGTTAATCTATTTTTTGATTGTTTGTTTTAGAAGGGTGAAACTTCCCAAAAACTTAGCTTTTTGTTAATCTGTTTTATGATTGTTTGCTATAGAAGGGAAAACCTGCCTAAAAACTTATCTTTCTATAAATCTGTTTTCTGATTGCTTGTTGTAGAGGGGTGAACTTTCCCAGGTGGGGCGAACTTGCCCCTGTAGAAGGGCGAACCTACCCAAAAACTAAGTTTTTTGTAAGTCTATTTGCTAACTTTCTACTATAGAGGGGCGAACCTACCTTAAACAAAGCACTTTGGGAGATAAAATAGTCATTTTAGCTTCATTTTTACTTCATTTTTTTATCGTTATCAGATTCTAACCCCCTAATATCTTCTGTTTGCGAGTATATTTGTGTTTTTTTTAACGTTTATGTAGCTTATTTTGTGATTGACAAAGAACAAAGGACAAAACAACTAACATTTTCTTGCAGGGCAATCCGTTTAT
This sequence comes from Sequoia sempervirens, assembly GCA_007258455.2. Lineage (NCBI taxonomy): Eukaryota > Viridiplantae > Streptophyta > Pinopsida > Cupressales > Cupressaceae > Sequoia > Sequoia sempervirens. The sequence continues at coordinate 138,646,220 of VDFB02252616.1, forward strand.
TTAGTTGTTCAATGTTTTCCTTCTTGTTTTTGTTGATTAATCTAGGCATGCAGTTTAACTAGGAGGGAGTAAAATTTATTGTTTGTTGTGTCTACAACTCTTTTTGTGTCACCCAAGGGGGCATTATTTTGTTTACACTTTCCCCTTCCACTTCGTTTGAGCTTGGGGAGTAGCCAAAAATGATTAGTGCCTTCTTTCTAGCGAGACCTACTTGGGGATTTCATCACCCCAAGGGATGATCCCAACCATGCATACCAGCGGGGTATACAAAGGGGGTAGAGCGAAAGTTGCACCTCAATCCAGTCATGTCGTGTCTAGCAGAGCGTCAAAGCTAGGGCGATACCTAGATAGACGTGAATAGTTGGTCTGAGCCCTTTAGTATCTCGCTAGGGTTCTCAACTCACGCTTCTGATAGGCTGGTGTTCACAATTGTGCCTTACATACTGAGAGTATATCGAGGACTCCCTAGAAGCCTTGTGCATCCTAGATTAAGGACTATGTTGGCCATACCCTTAACACTAATCATAGGATTGTATTTTTTGAAGTGTCTTCTTGTGGAAAACCAGTAAACTTTTTCACTAGTCAGCCTTATTGCTTGTTGTTTGTTATATTTTAAGTCCTTTCCATACTCGTTTCTGTCTAAGTCAAGTCCCAGTTTCCTATAGAAGGGAGAACCTACCCTACAGAAGGGCGAACCTGCCCTACAGAAGGGAAAACCTGCCCCCAAACAATCAATTTCACCTTGCTCATTTGTTCTAACCCTCTGTTCATTTGTCTTAAGCATCCTTTCACCTGTTCTGGTAATCCGTCCACTCGTTCTAAACATCTGTTCAGCGAGCTTTCCCCCCAAACAGTCAATTTCACGCTATTCATTCGTTCCAACCCTCTGTTCATTCGTCTTAAGAATCCATTCACCTGTTCCGATAATTTGTCCACCCATTCTAAACATCTATTCATCCCTTCCAAACTTCTGTTCATTCATTCCAAACATCTGTTTCTCGTTCCAATTGCTCGTTTCACCATTCGGGGAACTCATTTTATTGTTTGTAGATCTTGTTTCACCATTTAGGGAACCCATTTCATTGCTTAGGGATCTCATTTCACCATTTGAAAGACTTATTCCATTTCTAGTGAACCCGTTTCACCATTTGTTAAGCTCGTTTGAACAAAAACCAATTGGGAACCTAAAACCTTTTCGTTTGCTATGATCTAAGCATTTTCATTCTCCTTTGTCCACTCACAATTCATCCTTTAGTCCATTTTCACTTTCTGAAAGATCACTTAATCATCACCTGCATCATATAGGCACCTTTTGAACACTTTTAGGTTGTGTTGTTCATCATCGTTTTTTCAATCCAAATCCCCTAAACCTTGTTTTAGAGGTTATTATCCCAATTGACCAAGGCATTTGAATCCGATCGTTGTCCTACATATCAATCATTGTCTTCGGCCCAATCAATCCGCTTCCATCTTGAGGCAGATTCAGCATTGTAAGTCATCATCTTCGACCCAATCAATCCATTTCTATCTTGAGGTGGATTCAGTGCCATAATCCTTTATCTATCCTTCAATCCGATCGACCAACACCTTAAATCACCTAGGGTGATTTTTGAACTGGGTTTAGAATCCTTTACATCATCCATCACCTAATTTTGACAATCATTTATCAATCAATCCTCTCCAATCATCCAATCTCAATTCAATCATTCAATCTCAATCCTATCCAATCCTTTAATCTCAATCCTATCCAATCACCCAATCAATCAACTATCTAATCAATCCAATCATCCGATCCCATCATCCAACCAACCAATCCTTATCAAATCCAAATCAATCTTCCAACTGTCATTTAGGTCATCCTTGCATTAAATCTAGTCTCATCCTAGTCCGCCCATAGTTTTTGTATGCCCATTCAAACTAGATCAAAAATCAAGAAGCAAATGGCACAACAAGGTCAAAATTCCTAGTTGAACATTCATCAAGACCCTAGCAATGGGGAAAACACTTCCCAAAATCCCAATAATGGTGTGAACTCCTCTCAGGATCCTAACAATGGTGTGAACATCCCCCAAGACCCTCATAATGGTACTTCATCACAATCTGAAACTAACGGTCAAAATACTTCACTACCTGGTGACAAAAACATGATCAATTAGCTTGAAGTCACCGTTGATGAATACCTAAGCAATCCTACTAATGTTCAGATGATAGATCGCCTCCTTGACAAACTTGGGGATAATATCCTCATTAATTTACTCATGAAAGGAGTGAAACTGCCATATGGATTTGGCATGTCACAGTATACCCACACCCAGCCTCCATAGTACATCAAGACTCACAAAGTGTTCCTGAAAAATTCCTATGTTTCTGAGGGTACACCTGTAGATAACTAGTATCATCCCGAGTTTGGGAATGTTGTGATACATCAAGTTACCAATTATCCTCCCATTCCATCTGTTACCCCTACCGTACCATTCAATCCTTATGATCCCTATGCCTATGGCATGCCACAAAGTATTCTATCAACTCCACCATTCCCACCTCAGTATCTAAGTCAACCATTCATTAACACTGGGGGCAACCCCTTTCTCACATTAATGCCACCACCAGGACATGTGCCCATAGGAAATCCCCTACTGACCCCTCAGGGTAATACTCATCAATCCATTGCTTCGCAAGCACCGCTACAGTATGCAACCATCTCCTCACAAGCACCACCACAACATATCGCTACTTTTTCAGTTCCCATACAACAACATCATCAACAACCACTGCAACAAAATATGCCACAACAAAATGTTCCAAACCCATAGCAACATATTGTCGCCCATATACAACCTCCTCATCATACAACACAAATTGCATCACACCCTCAAAAACCACCCCATGGTGCTTGTGCAGTAGTCTTACAACAACAACACATCCCATCTCGCCCACCTCATCAACAAACACATACACACATCCCCCCACAAATGCAACATAATCTTGTCGCGCAGTATCTCTATCATCCATCCAACACATACACTGCTTATGCTAATCCAAACATCCATGTGACTACTCAAAACCCACCATGGACGCAACTACCTCCTTACATAAATCCACTGCAATCACATACCAATCCATACTAGTAGCAATCTAATCCACAACCGCCTCCACATGTCACACAACAACCCAATGTTGCATATAATTACCAAGCCAATACTTATTGTGCTCAACAATAGCTTGTATATCAACAACCTGTGTCTCATCCATGTCCTACATACAACAACCACCGCCTTATCAACAAGGAGCCTCCACATACTACCAAGCTCCATATAATGCTCCATCCGCTTCATACTACCAACAACAACCATCTCAACAACATGCACCTTCCACTTCTTACCGTCATCATCCCATCAGCATTACATTAATCCCCAACCTGCTTACATTAATCAGTATCAACCTACATCCTCATATGATACATATGTGTTGCATCAACAATATCCACTTAATCCATCCAATCCACCACCTATCAATAAAGATCTAGAGGAACTCAAAGCTGCATTGAAAGACCTACAAGCGGGTACATCCAATAAATCCTTCAAGTTTGAGGAAATTTACCCGTATCCGTTTTTGATCCTTCAATTTCACTTGTTCCCTTTCCAAAGCATTTTGAGATACCTAAGTTCAACAAATATATGGGAACCAAAGATCCAAAGGCCCACTTGCAGGAGTTTTATGCACAATGTCAGGATGTCCAACATAATGACAATTATCTCTTACGTCTATTCTCTAGAAGCTTAGGAGGGCCAACCTTAGATTGGTTCATGGGTCTCAAAAAGGGGATAGTTTCTTCCTTTGTTGATCTTTCCGAAAAATTTGTCAAATAGTTCTCCTTTAATTTGGAAAAGGAGATTGATACTTTAGACCTCTTGAAGGAGAAACAATGTGATGGAGAAACCTTCACTAAATACTTGCAAAGGTGGTGAGTTGTCGCTAGCTGTATGAAGTCCCCTCTCAGTGAGAAAGAAAGGGTCACCCTTTTTGTGGCTAATGCCCATCCCAAACTAGCACATTCTCTTAATCTTCATTGTGTCACTACCTTTGCAGAGGTTATTGAAAAGGACCCCATCATTGAGAGAGTGCTTGTTGCTAAAGGACAAATTAAACTACACAACTCGGATAAGGATAAGTCATTTGGTGACAAATATCGTTACTAGAATAAAAAAAAGAATGCAGTTAATGATGGTGTCACTGATACTAAACATTTTCAAGTGGCCAATACCTCCTAGAGACAACAACCATCCATGCCTAGTGCCATATCAGTACCTCAAGGGGCACCTCCTCCACCTCAACAATCTAACAATCAAGGGGGAAATAAACAGTAGTTTACTCAGTTAGGAGAACCCCTCAGTGTCGTGTTCAACAAGCTCCTACAAGAAAATTATCCGATCATGTATCCTGTGACTAAATGCCTTGATGAATCCAAGCCTAAGCCTAACTGGTATAAAGAAAATGAATATTGTGAGTTCCACAAGATCAAAGGGCACACGTTGAACAAGTGTCAAGGGCTAAAAACATAGATCGAGGAGATATCCATGTGGAAGGCAACCAGGCCTCGTCATCTAATGCTCAATTACAAATATATCAAAACGCTTTCCCTAAGCATAACCAAGATCCTAGCACATCTAACACAAACCTAGTACCTAACAATTTAACAATAATCAGAATAACAGTACCAACAACATCAGTTACAAAAATGTGCCACTTAACTATGAGGGTCTCATCATGCACATCGAACAAGCGGAACCACGTGTGTGTATGATACATGTCAAAGGAAAAGAGCCTCAATGTGTTGTTACCACTCGCCACACCGACATTACTGTCCCTGGAGCTACAACGCCAACCCCATCACCTCCTGTGAGCTTTCAGTATAACATCCTTGACCATCTAGGAGAGACTGCAACACAAATATCTATCTTAGATTTGCTAAAGTCTTCTCCTATATACCAAGAAATCTTGACAAAAAGCTTTACAGGATGCCCACGTTCCTGATAACATCGACCCCACATAATTCCAAGCCCTAGTTGGACATCTCTCATCAACCTACCAACTAGGTTTAAGTGAAAACGACATGCCTACCATCAATGCCAACCACAATCGACCCCTTCATATAGAGGTTCTCTCCGCCCGACATAAAGTAAAGAGGGTCCTAATAGATAATGGCTCTGCTCTCAATCTGTGTACATTAAAATTCATAAAGTAGGTAGGATATACCCACACTGATTTAAATAATCAAATTATCACCATAAAGGCTTATGATAATACAGAAAGGGATTCTGAAGGGGTTATTGAGCTTCCAATTCAAGTTGGCCTTGTTATACAATACACCACCTATCATGTCCTTATCTAGATCTCCCCTACAATCTTCTTCTTAGAAAACCATGGATCCATGCCATGCAAGCCGTCTCATCCACCTATCATCAATGCTTGAAATTCCCATTTAATGGAATGGAAGTTATGATACAAGCCAATCCTCAGCCTTTTGAATATTGTTGCTTGCTTGAAGCTTCGTTCCCCCACTCCCATTACTATCTAGGAGTTGAAATGGGACCACTGCCAACATCTTCATCTAATACATCATCTAATTCATCACCCGTCACCACATCCACCCCATCTTCTACATCTGATTCCACTATTACCAAGGTCTAGATAATTGACAAGGGATGTGGTGAGTATGAAATGTGTACTGCTTTGAACGTGGCAACCATGCCACCCTCACCACACACATATGGTCAAACCTCTGAATCTCTACCAAAGAAGGAACAATAGATAGTCACCTTGAGCTCCAAAAATGTGGGCACTAGCACTTATGTATCTTCCGAGTTACCAAAGTATATGCCTGAAGATGATATAAGTCAATGGATATATCATGAAGAACCTGAACCTAATCCTCCTTTAAAGGAATATTTTCAAGAGATGTACCCTTGGCCCTCTAAGTACGCTGAAAAAAACAATTATCAGGGGGGAGGTCTTGGTCCAAAAGAGCTAGGAAGAAAGCAATCGATAGACACTTCTGTACATCCAAAAAATTCAAGCTTAGGCTATGACAAAAAGAAAAAGGGTCCCGCAACATCAACTAGTATTTCCAATAACGTCACTGTGAGCGATGGTATTTGGAAGATGCACTAGAAGAAGAATGTATCATACACACACACGATGATGTAGATCACATAAACCTTTCTTCCATGTTCGAATGCCTATCCGTTTGCACCACTAGCCTTTCCCTTCGCCATCCCAAACTCATCGATTGGGACCAACGTGAAAACACACCTACCAACTCACTTACCTCAATGGATACCTATGTACACCTCATGGGATTGGGTGAAGATGAACACCCTAGTCACAAAAATAAGATTTAAAGAAAAATACAAAAGGGTCACCTAGTGAAAACCTCCATAAGGCATTTCTTGACCCAGAAAAATTCAAAGCAAAGGATGTATCTGATAGTGAAAACCTTAGTGAGCCGTTGGAAGATGGGGACGTTCATCTTCCCCTTGTAGGAACACAATGGTCTGAAAGATCCTCCATATTGATAGAAGAAACACAAGAAATCAATTTGGGAATTGAAGAGGATCCCAAAATCACTTATATAGCCAAAGCATTATCAGAAGAGTATTCCACCATCTCCAAGATCCTCAAGGAAAGCAAGATCAGTTTTGCATGGGTATATTCAGACATGCCTGGATTAGACCCTGCCTTGGTTGTACACCATCTAGATGTGCATCCTGATACAAAACCAATTAAGCAGAAGCTCTGAAAAATGCACCCGCAAGTTGCCCTATTGGTCAAGAAAGAATTGGAGAAATTGTTGGAAGCCAAATTTATAAGACCGATTGACTACTCCGAATGGATCTCCAACATTGTGACAATAGCCAAACCTAATGGGGATGTCAGAATATGTACAATTTTTTGTGATCTTAACAAGGCTTGTCCTAAAGATGACTTTCCTTTACCAAACATAGATATGCTGGTTGATTTAACTGTAGGAAATGAGATGCTATCCCTTATGGATGGCTTTTCTGGATATAATCAAATCAGGATTGTGCCTGAAGATCAACACAAGACAACCTTCACCACACCCTGGGGTACATTTTGTTATAATGTCATGCCCTTTGGGCTTAAGAACGCAAGGGAAACTTATTAGCATGCAATGACCATCATCTTTCATGATCTTATCCACATCATCATGGAAGACTATGTTGATGATCTCTTAGGAAAATCAAGAACTAGAGCACAACACCCCACAGTCCTAAGAAAGATCAACGGTTAGAGCACTACAAGTTGTGTCTAAATCCAAATAAGTGTGTATTTTGGGTTACGTTAGGAAAACTATTGGGCTTCATTGTCTCCAGGAGAGGTATAGAAGTGGATCCAGCCAAAGTCAAAGAAATTATGGATATGCCTCCACCTCGAAACTTGAAATAGTTAAGGAGTCTCTAGGGTAAGCTACAGTCCATCAAAAGATTCATAGCATAGTTAGTAGAGAAATGTCAACCATTCACCCACCTCCTAAAAAATAATATATCCTTCAAGTGGGATATTGTGTGTCAGCAAGGTTTTGACAAAATTAAAGAATACTGCACTCATCCTCCAGTCCTTATGCCTCTGATCCCAAGGAAGAAACTCTTATTGTACATCTCAACTACTTCAGTGGCTTTAGGGGTACTGCTAGCACATCATGTTGAGTCGTCCAAAGAAAGAGAAATCTACTATAACAGACAAACCTTAGTTGGCTATGAGCTCAACTACTCTTCAATAGAGAAGGCCTGCCTAGTCATAGTTTTATGTTCACAAAAGCTTAGACATTATATGCTCAGCCATCCAGTCAAATTAATATCAAAAGTTGACCCACTTCAGTATTTACTATCTAGAACAACTTTGAATGATCGAATGGCTAAATGGGTTATGTTGCTGAGTGAGTTTGACATAGAATATGTGGACCACAAAACTATTAAGGGACAGGTGATAGCAGATCAGTTAGCAGATGCTCCCTTGCTTGATGCACATCCTTTGGTGATGGAATTTCCTGATGAGGAAGTCTTTACAGTAGTAGAAGCCACCACATGGACAGTATATTTGGATGGGTCATATACACATAATAGATCAGGGGCAGGCATATTGTTTGTCACTCCCCAAGGTGATTATATTCCAAAGTCATTTAGACTCACCTTTTCGTGCACCAACAACATAGCAGAGTATGAAGCTCTTCTCACTAGCCTTAGAATCACAATCAAATGGAATATCACTTACTTAAGAGTCTTCGACGATTCATAATCAGTCATCAAACAAGTCAATGATGAGTTATTTACAAAGGATAAGCTACTGCCTTATAAGTGCATGGTTGATGACTTTAAGAAATCTTTCACCTCTATTCAGTTTGACCAAATCCCCAGAATACATAACAAAGTTGTTGATGCAATGGCTACAATTGGTTCCTTGATTGACATGCCTAAAGATCAGACAAAATGTGAATTCTTGATTGAACAAATTTTAATCCTTGCATACGATATCCTTGAGAGTGAGATGGTGTGTGAAATTGTGGGTCCTACATCCCCATGGTATCATGAAATATATGTTTATCTTCATGACAACATCCTACTTGCTGACCTACTCGCAATCAATCCAAATCATTCATCCAATGTACATCCCATTACACCATCATAGGTGATACCCTTTATTGTCGCAATATGATGAAACTCTTCTTCAGTGTCTAAACGAGGTCAAAGCCCACATTTCATTAATGGAGGTACATAGTGGTGTTTGTGGAGCCCACTCAAATGGCATGGCCTTAGCATAGAAGATTTTGAGGGTTGGTTATTATTGTCCTACATTGGAGCATGACTCTTGTGACTTTGTGAAGAAATGTTTACCTTGCCAACAACATGCAGACCTAATACATGCTCCTGCTCAAGATCTACAACCTATTGTAGCACCATGGCCCTTTTCTTAGTGGGGTTTCAATTTAGTCGGCAAGATATATCCTTCATCTTCTAATGGCCACACCTTCATTATCACTGCCACTGAGTACTTCACTAAGTGGGTGGAAGCCATACCACTCTCCTAGATAACGGGTACTCAGATCTCCAAGTTCATCCTCTACCATATCATCTGTAGATACGACATCCCCTCCACCATCATCTCTGACAATGGTAAACCATTCAAAAACTAGGCTGTAAAAGAGCTCTGTAACACCTTTCATATCCAACACCGGTGGTCCATGCCCTACTACCGCCAAGGTAATGGACAGGCGCCACTAACAAAACTCTGATCAAAATCTTGAAAAAGGTTGTCAATAGTATTGGCCGAGATTGGCACATCCACCTCCACCCCGCCCTTTGGGATTATCACACATCCATCCACACTCCCACTAGTGCCACTCCATATTCCCTAGTCTATGGTGTTGAAGCCATCTTGCCGATTGAAGTTGAAATCCCATCTCTGAGAATATCTTTAAAGAATCTCATCACCGAAGAAGAATCACGGGTTGCTCGCCTTGCCCAATTGGAGATCCTAGATGAAAAGAGGACCAGGGCATACAACCACCTTCAGGCATATCAGAATTGTCTCAAGAGGAGTTATAACAAGAAAGTTCATCCCCGCCAATTTAACATTGGAGATCTAGTTCTTAAAGAAAATTAGCATACACAACAGGGCCAAGACAAGAAGGGGAAGTTTCAACCTAATTGGTTGGGTCCTTATGTTATCACAACAAGATATGGATTAGGGGCTTACTGCCTTGCCACACCTGAAGGGGAACCCCTTGAAGAGCCTATCAACATAATGCACCTGAAGAGATTTTACACTTAAATCAGCTGGGTCCTCCTATCTTGCCATAATCTAAAAAATACAAAAAACTTAAAAAATCAAAAAAATCAAAAAATAGTAAAGAGAAATAATTTTGTCCTATGGTGAAAACCACCCTTGGTGACACCTTGGATATGTACAGTTGGGGAAAAACTAGTAACAAGTTCCATCCGTAGAGAGCTTAATCATTATCCATCTTGTGTCCTAGTTACTACATGTCTCCATATCCTATCCTATCCTATCACTTCATCCACATCCTGACCTTGGCCACTTGGTATGTTTTGATTGAGCATTGGACGATTATCCGCTATTAGTTATCTTGAGCTTTTATCCTCATTTGAGCTTGTGTCATTCATCTAGTTGTCTTGTCAGTCTGTCATCATCTAGGGTCCTTCATCGTGTCAATCTCCACTTAGATCTCCATCTGGTCATGTCAATCTTTGTTGAACTATGTTTCCCCTGCGCTTTCACGTAGGTAAGGCTGATCATTTGATCCACCCTCGGGGCATTTTGATTGTCTCATTTTGGTCATCCATCATCTGTCTCCATCACTCCCTTTGCACTCTTATCCATAGTTGGTCATTGTTTTTCTTTTCTGAACTACGTTGCCCCTGTGCTTTCACGTAAGCAAGGTTGATCATTTGATCCTACCTCAGGGAATTTGTTAGTCATTTCTTTCATCATCAGTCTCCATTGGTCCTCTTTCCACTTTTATCCATGGTCTTTTCTTGAACTATGAGGACTCTGTGCTTTCACATAGGCAAGGCTAATCTTTGATCAGCCCCCGAGCCCCTAGGTCATTAGGGTGTCTTAGTCCTACGTCAGTCTTCTATCTAGTCTCTTGTGTTTTGTTGTCAAGTATGCCCTTACCTAGCTAGTTTTCCACAAACAAGATCCTCTAGTATCAGAAGATCTGATTAGTATCAAAAATCCTGTGTTGTGTGGGTAATTTTAGTTTAGTATCCATCATTGGTCTCAATAGGGTGCATCCTTCTTAATAGACCTCATCAACCCCATCCATCCTCTTGATCCTATGGAAAAGGACGTTTGAACTTGACTATGATCTTTTTATACTTTTGGATTTTGTTTATTGTTTGAGCTCCCTATTCCAACTAATCAAGGTCACCATGATCTATCATACTATGGTGTGTTTTGATGGGTTAACATAGGGGCATATCTTGATCATTTATTGTTGCTATCTCTTAGGTCGTCCCACGTAGTACCCACCAGGATCTTTAAGATCTTGTATTACGTTGGGACATCCCTTTGTGCTTGTGGTTATCCCAATACCTAGCCCGACCAAGGTCTCTATTACTTTGGGGTGTTGGGATAACCTTGTTTGTTGTGTTTATTCTATGCATTAGATAATAACTTGCCTTGGTTTTTATATACCTTGGCACATGGTGCCTTATGCTATAACAAAAATTAGTGCTCTGAAGATGGAAAATTTGAATTAGGATTGCATTTCATAGCTCAATTTCATTACATTCATCCCTATCTATCAACCTATGATTTTGGTTGTGCAAATATTCACCTTCTCTTTCTCCCATTCTTCTCAAGATATCAATGGTTTTCAACAGGTGCAAATTTCACACCATCCACCCACATTCTCATGCAAGTCCTTATTGAAATTTTTGTTGCATCATTGGTTCATTGCATTATTATCTTAAGTTGTTTAAATTAATCATGATTAGTTATTCTATAGCATCTTATATTCATTTCCATACATTTCCATATTATATCATTAACACATTACATGCATCACCACCTGCATCACAAAATGTTAAGTCCATATGCATCATCCATAAAATCATGAAAACATACATCACATCCTGCATTACACATGTTAGTTGTGTAAAGAAAATCAGATGCGGAAAACTATTCTCTTAACGTCAATACCTCAGGAAAGAATGCAAATACACTTTTAAATTTACAATTACAGTCAAGTTAAGATGCACTATGAAGCAGATAACAAAAACAAAGTATTTGACAATCACACATGAACACCAGATATATGTGGGAAAACCCTTACAGGAGAAAAACCCACCACACCAAGAGAAATCACTTTGTATTACAGTAATGAAGATTACATACAAATGACAGACTTATCTTTCTGGTGTCTATTTACAGCAACATTCACCATTAATAAATTTGCACAGGAACCTTCAAGTTACAGTCATCACATAATAGAATTCACTCTAATACAATTCGAACTATTCATACACAACTGTTGATCGAACCAACCAAATCACTACAGAGATTACAAACTATATTCATGTTGTTCTTGGCTATCAAGCTTCCTCACCGAACTGTCACAATGAACAGACTCCCAACGGTTCCAATTTGGCTCTTCTGATTTGTCCACGAGATGCCACATCGGACGGTCAAACTATCAACAAAATTCGCACTGTATTGGCATCTCGGTGAGACACTAACAGTGTCTCACCAATGCCACATAACCTTCATACCGATGTCGCCAAGAATAACCGATGTCACCAAGAATAACTGATATCGCCAAGACGTTCCATCGAGCTTCATGTGTTACACCAAGTCACCACACAGTCGCCCAGACCTATCGCTTTTGCCAGGAGATCATAGCGAGTCATCAAAGGTTATACCGAAGCTAGTGTTCTTATCGGCCAGACAATCGTCTTTCGCTGAGACCATATACAGAGTCATCAAGTTACTCTGAAACCCCCAGACATACTGAGCTCCAAAGAGTAGTTGCCAAGACTTTGTCTATCGCCGAGAGATCTTATCGAACTCCAAGACTTACCTTGAAGCTTCAACATAAAGTATTGTCGGCAAGACATGCCGATATCACCAAGAGGTCTCATAGAGCAACATTAAGTTACACTGAAAGTTTACAACTATCAAAAATACCGAACACCTTCGCTGAGACATCTCTTCGAAACCCTTTGTGTTACACCGATGACTAACACTTGAGCTCCCGTCGGTGAGACATTTCAATGTCGCTGGGACATCTTATCGAAACCATTGTGTTATCTCGAATGAATGCGGTCGGTGTGACTTTCTATCATCAGTAGGACTTCTTACTGATAGCATTTCCTTCGGCCAAGTCTCCCTGATGACCACAAACCAAAACATTATCGGTGAGACTTTAACACTTAGCTGGGACTTCTCACCGAACCGCTATAAGCTACCGCGAAGCCCGTGGTCGCCATGAGTCTCCCCGATTCACGATTGAATGGCCTGTCGACCAGAGGTCTCCAGAGCACTAAGAGGTCATACCAAAAACTCCTTGTCACAGTGATAGCTCCACAATGAAAGAATTCGGCAAGACAGAGACTAGGTCACAACGACTTGTTCAAAACATGATGATAGAAACTACTTGTCGGCCAAACATGAGAGTTGTCACACCGACTTGGCTCCTAATGAGGTTTCAGCCTATATTGATTGAGGCACATATTTCCAACAAGTTGCATCCATACAAGGTATCAACATATAACATCTTAAACATGTACAAATAATAATGATCACACATCATAAAATCATACACATACACATATGCATCATCCATCATATACATAACATGGTGTCAATAAGGGCTGTCACATATCATATAAATATCAAAATCATATATCCATCACATAGTCTATAATAATATCCATTGATATCACCAAAACACATATCCATTGTATACATCATAATCACAAAATAAAGTATCATTACAAAAATTTGTATCAAAAACTCTATATTGTCCATCCTGCACCTATCAAAATCTGGTATGCCCTCATCTACCAAACAAGTTACCCACATCCGACCTCTATGGAGAGTCAGGAACCAACCCCCTATGAGGGAGGGTCCCCTATGACTCACTGTATCCCCGGGTCTATCCTTAATGTCTGGGATGGTGCGGGCATCTGAGGAGCCTGTCGGACATACTAAAATTTGTGTTGCATTGGATCTGGAACCACATGATGATAAGCGAACATCCAGTAGGTCACCTCTCTCATGTACTCGAAACTCTCTGTGCCCTGATATCTAGCAGCATTTCGCTCATGCCTGTATTTGTCTCAATCTCTGCTAATGACGCCCCTCTCCTATGTGCATGCATCTTGTGCCAACCTAAGATGATCTCTCTCTGCTCCCAGCCATGCCACTTACTCTACAACCCTATCCCTCTCATCCTCCATTTGTTCCTGCATAGCCTGTATATGTGCCTACAATCTCTGCACCTCTAGCTCCATCTCCCCCCTCACATTGTACTACTTGTGACGGGCCCTGTGCCACATCTCTCTCCGCACTCTTTTCCCAAGCCACTGTTGCATCCCTCTCCCCCTGTAAGGTCTGCACCTACTCTGTGGCCGCATCCCTCTCCTCTTGCATCACCTGTGCCTCTCTCTGTGCTCTATCTCTCTCACCTTAGAGGGCCTGCACCTCTGTATGCACTATGTCCCTCTCTCTCTGCACAGTCTCTTATTGAGCCTCTAATGCCTCCGCCCTTGCCCTCACATCCCCAAGTGATATCTTTGTTGTAAACACCCTATCTTGGAGCTTTGTCCTCTCCCTCAGTAGTCCTATCACCTGTACCCTCAACTCCTCCATCTCCCTCTCAGTCTGTTGAGAACCCCTCTGCTGGACCTTGATCTGCTGCCCCTATGGGCTCCTGTTATCCTCTGGCTTGTGATATAGTCATCACTACCTGTAGTTTGTCCTGATCCCAGGTCACTCTAGCTAGATCACCATGTACTCCTTGTACCTCTTCTCGTAGCTTATCCCTCTCCCACTCTGCATCCTGTACTTGTGAGGTCAAGTAATCAATAATAAAACCGTAATCCCTCTGTCCCTATGTCTGGACTCTGCACAACTCTACCTCTGCAATCCTCAGTCTCAGCTCTATCATTCATAGCCTCACCTGGGCCCCCCTCAATAATACAAAAGGATCCTTAGCTGGTGCACCTAGTACCATTGCCAATGGCTCCACCATGTGAACGTCAACGTCCATAACATTCAGCCCCATCTCATCATGCCCCTGCTAGTCACCCGAACTCTCCTCGGCTGTCCTCTCTGCCCAACCCTCATCTGTCATCCTACAAATCTCACCTCCCCCTCAGGCTCCTCTCTCTCCTCACTCTTCCCCATCTCTGGCTCATGGGGCTCCTGATCAACTTTGATCTCCGCCTAGGCCCCCCTTCGTCATCTACTCCTCGTCGCCCTACCTAGCTATCCCCCAACCCCAGTCTCGCCTTGTCCTCCATCCTGTTGTCTTGCAATCCTTACATCCTCTTGCCCAGCCCTACTCCTCACCCACACTCTCCTCAGTTGTACTCTACTCCCTACACTCATTTGTTGTCCCATCGCTCCTACCTCCACCTCGGGCACATCCAACATCTCCACCTTCGGCCCCCTCTCCTCTGCCTGTCATGCTACATCCTCTGGCCCTTTCCCATCACCCGACTATGTTGTATCCATCTCCTCCCTTGCATCCATCCTCGCTCTATGCCTCCTCCGCTATCTCCTCCACCTCCTCATCCTCTCTGGTTGTCCTGTGGCCTTGATCTCATCTTGTCCTCCACCCTGTTGTCCTGCAACCCCTGTATCCTCCTACTGCCCCACGGCCCCAACTACCTCTTTTCCTCTCTGCTGTTGTCCCCTCCTCTCCCTACCCTCACTAGCCAATCATTTCTCCTCATTTGATCCAAATCCTAAGGCCCCCACAATAGGCTACACCGGTGTAATCCTATCCCAACGATGGTTGTGGAACCACCTGGCGTATCGCATTGTCACCCCTACATCCGCCTCTCCAACAACCCTCTCTAAATATGCTGCCAAAAATAATGTCTCCCAGTGATCTCTGGAAAACCTCGGTGAGATCGGCTCCCCCCATGGCCGCTCTCGGTTGATCCATCGAAACATGTCAGGGCCTGCCGAAATATCTTGTACCACTCCAAATTATCGGGTCACTCTATCTAGCCTGTGCACCTCAACTATGCGAGGTTGATTCCCAACTAAGAAGCATTTGGACACGAAGTAGCCTTGTTGTCTCACCTCATCATCCCTCCATCTCGTAAATCACCAAAACATGTATGGATTCCATACTATGTGCTCCTCCTGCAAGTCATCAAAGACTCTCCTCCATCCATCCATATCCCCGTGCATCTCATAACTACAAACCCAACCCTCATCCTGCCTATACCACCAGGCTATAGGCGTTGTCTCCTCTGCTTGTCCTCTCCTCACCACTAATGGCCTGGCAATACTAATATACTCCTAGGCCCATACTTGTAATAAAGTCACATGTGTCACACTCAGTGCCTCTCGGTAGTAGATCATGTGCATATCTCTCTACAAATGCACCGTACACACGTGCTCCACAAAAATTGTCCCTCCCGCCCCTCGACAATATGTTGGATCACCTTCATATACCATAAACTGCAGAAGTGCCTACTCCAGTCCGGCAGCAATATCCTACTGATCAGTCTACACAGAAAAAGTGGTAGTGGTGGAACCCTTAGTAATAAACATCAATCCACATCCAACTGCCCTTTCTGCACGGGCAGATTGTCTTGTCCAAACAACACCCCTATGGTGTGATCCAGCTCAGCCCCTGTCGATGACACCTCACTCACTAGATTCCCTGCTATGGGCAGCCTCAAAATACATCATACATTCTCTAGTGTCACTATCATCTCCCCCATCTGAAGATGAAATGTTGATGTCGCTGAACTCCATCGCTTATGAGCGCTGTCAGCATAGCCCGATGTGCTCTGATCCTCAGATAGCCTAATAAGTGTAGCAATCCAGCCTTTGTTAGTGCATGGTGATCCACTTCGTTCATGGCTACTATCATCGCTACCAACACCTCTAAGTGTCTCTCATGGGTCTACAGTGAATCAAAACTTTGCATCCATCATAACCCGCATGTCAGTCCACTTCATTCCCAGCCCCGGGACATCATTTTCTTTATCTCTTTTTTCTTCTTTTGATTTCTTCCCTCTCCCCCATGGGATCCCCCTGATTTTGGATGCAATCGCCCCTTCCCGGAGCGGACCTACCCTGGTTGGTGGGCGAACCCTCCCTTGCGTGGGGCGAACCTTCCCTCGTCTGTGGGCGGACTTGCCCTTGTGCGGGTCAAACCCGCCCTGACATGGGGCGAGCTCGCCCTGACTTGGGGCGGACCCACCCCGCCATGGGGTGGACCTACCCCTTTCCGGGGCGGACTCACCCAGGTGAGGGGTGGACTTGCCCCTATCTGGGGCGAACTACCCCAACCCATGGTGGATCCACCACCAAAAACCCCTCTAACTACCCTTTTTTTTTCAACCCACTTGGCACAAAATCAAATTTTTGCCTCTAACAGATTTTCCTATCCTACCTCGACAACAAAATCTAATTTTTCAAATTGGCATAAAACTTTAAAAAATTATTAAAATGCTTAAAATTCTAGAAAGGGTTTTGTTTCTAACCTGGCATGGGACCGTACACTTGTGGTAAAATTGCCGAACCTCATTCCCCTGGTGGATGATATCTGAATCATAGTCCTTCAACATCATGTCTCCTCGTCTCCTTCATCTCCTCTTCTCTCTCTCTCTCAACTGCTATAGTGCAAATGAGGAGTGGTAATTACTAAAATTACCTTCTATAACTTTTCCCTCTTTTTTAACCTTTTTAAAATAAAGGCTATTTATTACCTTTTATTACCCTCTATTTACACTTTTTTTTCCTCCAATTAATCCTCCAACTTCCTGGGGCCACCATTTGCAAACCGCACGTCTGATCAACTCCATTCAAAATTCAAACCTACCTACTTTTTCACCCTCTATCCAACCATACCCTTCATTTTCTCATATCGAGAAGTCCCTCGGGGCCCCTTTTTCTTCTCCAATTGCCCTCTTAAGGGGGCATACCCTACCATATTCCCCATTCCTCTATCATGATCATTCCCTTGCAAGATTGGGGCATCTCCTATCATTCCCCTTTGTTTGGGCAGTTCACATATCTCCTCTTATGTTGGGGAATCATTTTCTAGTTGCCTCCTCTATAGAGTCATTTGCATTTTCTTTTCTTTGAAACACTATTATTCTAACAATATTTCGAAGAGGGGAAAAATGTAGACATCCAAATCTGACCACTTCCATATGGTCAAAACTATCTACTCTATTCATCTATTTCGTCAATATTAATTAAATGAATTATTTAATTAATATTTCATTTTTCTACATAAAGTATTTAATTTTACAATTAAATATTTTACACATTTTCTTCTCTAAATTAAATAAACATGTCAATTTATTTAATTTAGTCATTGGACCTTTTTAAATTAATTTTTAAATTCTCCATTTTTTTCTCTCCTTGTCACATCCTCCATAATCATCTTCTAATCTGGATTAATTTAATTAATTCATGATTAGGATGTGCACACCCTTAATCAAAGATTAATGTCACATCCTCCAACTTTTCCCACTTGCTTCTAATCCCTTATTAATTTTCTTAACTATGTATTTGCACAACCTTAATCTAATTGGCTTACCACATTTAGCATACCATTTTGGTCAACCTTTACAGGTTCCATATTTAGCATTGACTCTCTTTCCCATGTGAATTTTTAATTCACATTTATTCACACAAGACTCCTCTCTTCGCCATGTGAATTTTTAATTCATATTTAATCCTTCTAAGGCTCTCCTTATCCCCATGCAAGTTCTAGAACCTTTGACTTGTCACATCACTCACATGTGTCTAAGTCTTATAGAACCTTTGACTAGTCACATCACTCACGTGTCAAAATCCCACCTTTTTGGGAACCTTGTCTTATAGAACATTTATTTTCCAACTACTTTCCTATTCCCCATGGAGATTTTTGAAGAATTCTAAGATTCCTCAAGTGTCACTTTCATTCTCATTTGGGGACAAGAAGTTTCTTTTTAGGAAATCTTCTCATCTCTTGAAAGGTACTTTCAAAGTACTTGTCCTTCCTCCACATCATTTGTCCTTATTCCACCTCACTTACACCTCATCACATCCTTGACCACTTCACCCCCACATGTCAAGATGTGAGGGCTTGTGAGTCCTCAACTCACCATAGCCCTTCATCTTGGTCATGGTGGCACAATCTTGACCGTTGAATTCTCTAGAGAATTCAAATTCTTCTATAAATACCCCTTCTTCTAATGCATTTGCAGAACTTAGTCATTTTGCACCCTTATGCTCTCAAATTTGTAAGTCATCTTCAATCCATCCTCTTGCATTGTAGCACTTGTATTAGCTCATATTATCATCCTCATTGCCTCCACATTGTTCATCTTGCATCCATCTTCATTACACAACCATCCAAGGAGCACATATCTTCAACAACATCAAGGGCCAACCAAGGAATCAACACGGAAGGTATAATCGGTTTTTTTTTGTCTTTCTTTTATGTTTTCTTCCTTAGGCTAATCATTTGAGGTGATCATGTGTTTTTCTTTGCATTCTAATTTATTTAGTTTGCATACTTAGATTGAGATAAAAACACTAGCATCACAATAGCAATTTGAAATGTTGTTTTCAAGTGGTGTTAGTTTTCTGAGTGACTTTGTGCCCAATGGATACATTTTAGGCAGTTGGTCTCATGTTTAGCAGGCAAACACAAAGCAGATGTCACCAAAAATGTTACCTAATTTTTAGCTTTCAACTGAAATCGGGTAACTTAGTGTTTATTTCTTTTGTGTTGTTCGTTTAAACATTTAAGAGATAAACCATAGTCTGCTAAGTTCTCAATATGCATGAAAGAGATTGTCAAATGAAAAAAATTAAATTTTATTCCAATCTTGCAATTAAGGAAAATAAGAAAGAGAACCATATGTGTTACAAATGTAATCTTTATTGATAATCATGAATGTGTACATGTCCCTCACAAGCCAAGGTACTAACTTTACTTATTCAATAAAAATAAAGAAGATCATATACATGAATAAGTAAACAAATATGAATGTGCATATAAGGATGGAGACCAGTCATTGTCTGAGAATGACGGTTTTGAATGTGTCATCTTGTCCTAATGCCACATCAAATACATACCTTATATGAACACATACATATGCATGTATAAACTAATCTCTAAATGCATTAAATAAGCATGCAAACCTTGGATGTCCTAGAAAACAATGAAGTCATCAAACATATCTAAAATGTGCATTTATTTTTCTAACGTGTTTGCTTCATGTGCAAATTTAGGACAAGTCTTGTTACTATTCTAATTCAGTTAAATACAACATGTGGGGTAAATGTGGCTACCACGAGGGTAGAACTTGACATGGTGCCCTCTAATGTTTTGAGAGGAATAAGAAATTGAGCAACTTGATCGAAGATATACATGTCATTAATGCATTAAATCAATATGCAACAACACCAGTTGATAAACTTTCATTATCAGATTCAAAAGATGCATCAAGTTCAATTATGCATCTCTTAAATAATGAGGGAGCAATCCACAATATTGTCAGGTCCCTCTCACCTTAACCCTATTGGATAGCCACACATCACATAGGATGGTGAGCTTTCAGGTCACCAACATAGGTGACATGTGTCTGCTCACTAGGATCAAAGTGAGGAGACAATGTTAATTGTTGCACATGATTGAAAAGGTAAATAAATGTTGTGGAAATTAGGTTGCAAAAAGGTGGAGCAACAAGCATTGTTATGGAAACCATGAAGGTTGGTACAGTCTTAAAGGAAAATGCACAAATAACATTAATGCATAAAATCATGATCTCATGCATATGGGTCCCAATCATGAATGTATCCTACATAATAGTGATATAGAGAGGCAATGTCATCAAACAAGAAGTTCACAAGATAGAACATAGCATCAAAGAAGCAGTGAACCATAAGCTCTAAAGGATGACAGTGTTATATGATGTCAATATTATAGAAAAGAACATCATTGAAATGCATGTATTCAAGGAGATACCTGATAACTTCCAAGAAATTAGGATAGTCCATAGGAGTAAATGTATTTTCATTTCATACAGGACAACAAAAAATAAAAATGTCTTTTGACTTTACTAAAGGAAAATAAGAGATGGTCACAAGAGATTGCATCTCAGATGAAGAAGAAAGAAAGGGTAATAAAGCTTCTCAACTACCCTGTTCGGTGTCACATAATGATCAACCACAACTTTCATCTACATTTTCTTGAGTTTCTCAGACCCAAGGATTACCTCCACAAGTGATATATGTAGTTGACAATAACGTTATTGATGGAAAATGAGGGAAGCAGTCAAGTTTCAACTGACAAGTGTAACTTTTAATGGGCATAATGAAAAGGAAGTAAAGTAATATTCCTTTAATTGATAAATCAATACAAAAGAGGGAAGCTTCCTATGCAACTTGCAACTTGAGAGCACATGCATAGTCCTTGAATAGTATTAAAGGGACTACACAAAAAAGAGAAACTCTATTATGCACCAATGTCAGATCTTGGTGATCTCCTGTGTGATAAGGATGTTGTTGCATAAACATTAATAATCATATGGTTCAGTTGTCCAAATGAAGATGGATATATGCAATGAACCACATGGAAGCAAAACACATCAAGCAATGCTTATGCACAATCACAGATCAAGATAGAAGTAAGTACTTCTAGTCTATTATGTGCCTATAAAGAGAAATGTGCATCTACTTTAAATGAACAATGGTCTCAATACATGGGAAACCCTTGGGATGCATGAGTATAATCTGTTGAATATCTCATCTGATGAAGAAGATGAATATAGTCCTTCAAAGGGAAAAATGTGATTATGGAAGTTAGAATTTAAGTAAGCAACATGACAATCACGTTCAGTTACATAAAGAGTTATCTATAGTTGATGAAATAAAGGTGAGCTGCACATGCATAAGTGAATGTAATAGGAATGCACAGAGCAGAAATGACAAATAAACATTATTAGATGCAATTGTGAAGGTTAGAAGGACATATCAACTATTCAACATCACTGCAATAGTCATTTTGTTTTAGAAAAGAGTAACTATTTTTCACCTGTTTATTTAGATTCTACTGATATGCCCTTTTCTGAATCTGATCACAATCTTCAAAGGAATTTACATTTTACTTATAAGGAATTCCAAAAGACAAGCCCAAGTTGCACAAGGATTTATTCAAGGCCTTCTCAATCAACCATTAGACAAACAAGTTTGCTAGCTTACAATCAATGCAAAACATACTCTGGTATCACTTTCACAACTCATTGCCAATATTTTTTTTTTCATTCTTCAATGTGCAGGTGCAATGAGCTACACATTTATGATGTGAGTGCATTCTTAGAAGATGATTGAATTTATGATGGGGGAGACTGGCCACTTCAATGTTTCAAATGGAAAACATTGTAGTAAGGTTATGAAACTAATGCTATCAAGCAAGAGAGCAAACTTGATGATTCAAATGGGCCTTAATGAATCTAGATGTGGTTGCACAGATGCTGGATGTGAACATTATTATGGACATGTGAGAACTAACGAGAGACAATTTTACTCTTTGGAAGTTTTGGTTTTAGATAATCTAGAAAAAGGATGTGAACCAATTTGATGTGAAGGAGGTCATAACTTCCATGGGTTGCAGAGTTGTCCATGTTCATATTTACCAACCCTCAAAGCGGGAAAATTTACAAGAGGGTTTGTTTGGTTCCAAGATTGTGCAAGTTTGATGAAGGCATTAGACTGTTTGCAAGATTCACATTTTTTTTTGTTGTCTCTTCAAATGGAAGGCCTTGGATTTTGCTTGATATAGATGATGGAGCTTTTGATATTGGTAGCATCTCAGAAGGATTCATTATGGTATTAAAGTACTGTAAGCAGTGTACACCTAGCAAAATTTTAGTTGTTCATAAAGGCGCTGAAGATTTTGAGAAGGCCAAAAGAAGAAAAACCCTCTTTTTGGAGTTCAAAGAACAACTTACACTTCTACATAAAAAGTTGGGGTTTGAAGAAAAAATGTTTAATGAGTCCTGAACTAAAGGATGGCAGCTTGCATTTCACAATCAAATTAAATTTATTTGTATACTGCCACCACAATGTGGTCCTTGTCAATTAGATAACAAGAATACAAATAAATCAAAGGTGAAAGGTAGTGGGTCTCTTTTCAGAAAGGAACAACTCAAGCATTCTAAACCCCATCTCATTTTTCTACAGTCGTGGCCCAGATCTAAGTTATTTTCTTCAAAGACACCAAAACCCACTTAGGGTTTTTAAATAAATTGCAAGCATTATACATTTTGAAGAAACCAACTTGAGGTTTACAAAAAAATGGTGGAGGAAGAGTTCAAATGCAATGCCTTTTTTATAAACGACTATCATGGTTTTTAAAAAAATACAGAAATCAAATTGAAGAATGGAGTGTCCTGTTTTCAAAAGAACAATTCTTTTACAAAACCAAAAAGCCCAAGTTCACATGTCCATGGCCGCGGCTTGGAAATTCAAAAAGACAAGAACCCACTTGGGGTTCCAACTTCAAAAGGCTAGTATGGTTCTTTTAAAGGCAATTAACAAATATGAGAGCCCATTTTATTCTTTTTAACTTCTACAGGAAACCCAGAAAAACCATTTTCCATTCTCAGGCCGTGACCTCAATGGTTAGAATCTCTTCAAAAAATAATGGAAAAAATTTGAGCTTTCTTCTTTCTATCCAAAACACAAAAGGAAATGATATTTTTTGCTTTATTCTCATCATGGAGGCTCGAATGATTCATTTTTGCTGAAAATTCAGAATGGAATAGGTATTGGTGGAGCTTACCTGGAGCTTTCTGAGCTCATCTTTTGCAATATTCAAAACCTTTCTTTCCACATAAAGCTCCATTCAAGCTTCTCATGATGGCTGTAAAAGTGGAGAAGTAACAACAAAAGGAAAAAGAATGAAACAAAATCATCAGAATGCCCATGGCCACAGCCTAAAACTCATCAAATGGTCCCAAAAAGTGGAAAAATGCAGATTTGTATACCAAAAAACCAATTTACCTACTGTTACATGCATTTTTTCATCAGAAATTGTCAAAAAACAAGTTGAAAGCCTCCATTTTTTGTGTCGACTTGAAACCCTCATGGTGGTAGCAACATTTTCCAAAGTGTTTGATGGTAAGAATGAAGTGTCTTTTCACTTTTTTCCATATTTTGTTGATTAGGGTTTGACCCTATTTTGATGACCGATGGGAATTTTGTCCCATTTTTAAAAAAAATGCAACACATATTAATGTTGTATGGGGGCCGAATGAGGGTTTAATGACTTTGGAAAATTCTTGCCTTGTAAACTTGATGCCTTGTCAAAAATTGCTAAGTGTTTCAAAATGAAACATGAGGAGTGTGCCAAGTCACACATATTATGCCTTTGACCTTTGGTCATATGTTTCTTTTGGGACATGTGAAGCATTCCTTGCCGTTTAAAACGTGAGATGCTTGCAAGACTTTTAGAATATGCCTTCCATGAAGTGTGGAGGTCAACCATATAGGCCAAATTTGAACCTTTATTTTTTCCTTTGAAAATCAGAAAATATTGACCAGTGTGTGGCCTTGGAGTGCAAAATGAGGAAAGTAAAAATGATCAATTGCCTTGGAGGTTTTGACCTTGTTTAATGTTTTTGAAAGCATTTTGATATAACATTTTATGTTGCATTTTATTTCAAAGTATAAAGATGGTATTTAAGTGATTTGCAAATCACTTTTATCATGCCTTTTTATTGCAAATGTAATGTAACTCAAAGAGGTGGTGGAGCCCTCTTATATTTTTCTTTGAAATGTAAAATAACTTGATTAAGTGGTGTATTATGAATCACCCAATCAAGTTATTATCTTGAATGCCTTTTTGGAGTCTTGTGTTTTCAAAACACACATATTGCATGGGTCAAGGCTGGGAGACAAAATGATGACTTGCAGACATGAGGAGAGTGTGTGAGTGGGGAATTTGACTATTTTGGAGAAACATGTGCTATTTTGGAGGCTATTTTGTCACACTTTTTTGGATGGCTATGATCTTGGCTTGACCTTGAACTATTTGGAGGACGTTTTGGAGTGACTTTGGAAGGTTCTTTTTTGGCCGAGCATTGCTGCATCTGACCAAAACCTTCTAGATGGACATGTGTGAGGGGTTTTGAGGGGTGTTTGCTTAAGTAGCTTGTTTTTGTATTTTGGGAGTTAGTTCTTTCTTTCCAGCAGAGTGATAGCTTTTATTTTTGGAGTTATTTTTTAGCATGGAGCAGTATTGTAACTTAGATGAACTGTTATACAATGAGTAACTTTGAATTAATATGATAGCATATTTTACCTTCTCATTTCATGTTTCATGGTATGTTGTTAGTGATTGATCAGTTTGACTTGTGAAATTTATTTTTCCTTGCAAACTTGTCTCATGTTTAGGCATCTATTTAGTAGAAAATGCATGTTAACAGGTTATAAGTTGTGTTAGTCAATAGTGCAGTTAGTTGTGAGGCATTTTTGTTTCCTTCTAAAGGCCTTGTTTAAAAAACCTTCTTATAAATTGTTTATGTGAAGTGCATATGGAAGTAAGTTGTGTAAACAGATTTTATGTGATTTGATTTGAATGTGATAGGTTGTTATCAGGTCCTAGTTAGTTTTTGGTGTATCACCTTAGGTATTTTCAGTTTAGGTTTGTTTTTTCATGCATTTCTTAACCTTTACCTCAAAAATCAGTAGTTAGGTGGCATCAAAAGGGGAGCCAACCCACAATCTAGAGGTTTGTTTTCAAATAGGACACCCACAACCTGAAAGCAATCCCATGTTACATCCAAACCTGCTAAGTTCATTCATAGCTTGGCATTAGGGTGCAGATTTAGATCCCTAACAGTCCTAAGACCAAATGACATGGCTCGAGTGAATAAAACTTGGTGAAGTTGCCCAAGGAAACCAAATTTCATTAAGGGCCTAAGAAAAATGATGGTTTTAGGGTTTAGGATTTAGAGTTTAGAGTTTAGGGTTTAGGGTAATAGGATAGCTTAATGAGATCTATGTAGTGATGTCCTACGAAAAAATTGCATGGCTTAAGGGAATAAAATTTGGTGGAGTTGCCTAAGACAACCAAATTCCATTTTAAGTTCCTAGGACAAAATGAATGATTTAGTGTTTAGGGTTTAGATTTTAGAGTTCAGGGTTTAGGGTTTAGGGAACTTAGGGTGAAGTTTTGATGTCCCTTGGAATAATGGACTTGCAAGTTAGTGAACAACATTTTCTCATGGAACAATTGATTGAGATAGGTCTTGTTTCACATGACCAACCTATATCATGAAATCTCATTCATATTATAATCTTGCACAATCTTATTATTGTTAAATTTGGTTGCCTTGGGCAACTTCACCAAATTTTGAGAAATTTTTTTATCCCCTTAAGAAATGTCATATTAAGACCCCTTAAGACATCGATTTACGATTTAGGGTGATAGGATGGCTTAAGGGGATCTATTTCTAGTGAGGTCCTAGTACAAAATGACATGGCTCAAGTGAATAAACTTTGGTAAAGTTGCCCAAGGCAACCAAATTTCATTAAGGGCCTAGGAAAAATGATGGCTTTAGGGTTTAGGGTTTAGGGTTTAGAGTCTAGAGTTTAGGGCTTAGGGTTTAGGGTAATAGGATGGCTTAAGGGCATCTATGTAGTAAGGTCCTACGACAAAATAACATGGCTTAAAGGAATAAAATTTGGTGGAGTTTCCAAAGGCAACCAAATTTTATTTTAAGGTCCTAGGAAAAAATGAATGCTTTAGTGTTAAGGGTTTAGATTTTAGAGTTCAGGGATTAGGGTTTAGGGAACCTAAGGTGAAGTTTGGGTGGCCCTTGGAATAATGGACTTGCAAGTTAGTCACTAGTTTATGAATATTTTTTATTTTATGAATAGATTGACTATTTTTGTAAGAGAAGCACATAATTATGTATTATTAAGATTGAGTTTGATGTATATTTTAACTAGATATTTTTTTAATTGAATATAAGATTATTTTATTTAACATTTTTTTCATTAATATTTCCCACTTAAATGAATTTTATGATATAAAATGTATAATATAGAATTATTTAATGTTGAATCAAGTATTTTATTTTGGATTGTTTGGAATTGAAAGAACCTTAAGAGAAAGAAAAGAAAAATATGTAGATTCTTTTAGTGTGTAGGTAACTAGTGCAAATTGAGATTTTAGAATAAACTAGAAGCCTAATTAACAAGTAATTGACTAGAATGAGGGTTAAGATTGTCAAAAGACAAGAGACAACACATGCAAACAAGAAATGGAAACAAGGCATGAATAAGAGAGATAAAAACATAAAATAGAAATTAATGTTGAATATTATCTAATTAAGTGACAATTGGATTGTACACTTGGATTTAGGAATTTGCTAACTAAATTTGCAAACAAACATTGATAAAATTTATGAATTGTAACTACTCTTTAACATATTGGTTTCTAATCTAATTATAATTTAACATTGAAAGTAAAGTTTAACATATTGTTTTCTCCATACTTGATGCAAATGAAATTTAAAACATTTAAGCAATGCAAATGAATTTTCTTGAGCTCGAAATTAGGGTTTTCAAATGCAAAATGATTTGTTCGATTTCAATTTAGGGTTTTAGCAAAAAAAATTTGTTTTAGTTCAATTTAGGGTTTCAATCTAAGCAATTAGGATTTTTAATGCAATTTTTTTTGTTTCATTTCAAACTAGGGTATTCAAATCCAATTTTTTTTGTTTGATTTGAATTCAAGGTTTCAAAGAGCTTGATTAGGGTTTCCAAATGCAATTTCTTTTATTTCATTTCAATTTAGGGTTTTGAAATGCAATTTTTTTTGTTTCCTTTCAATTAGGGTTTTTAATGCAATTGTTTTTGGTTTGATTGAACAATTTAGGTTTCAAAAGCTAAATTTTGTTTCTAAGATACAATTCAAGGTTCATTTTTTCCTTTCTATTCAATATCTTTAGGTTTCATTGCATTTTTTCATCTATTTCTACAATTCATCATTTCTATTGTTATAGGAAATAAAATGCTTAAAACGCCAAATAAATTAGGAAAAAACATGGTAAAATCTATTCTTCTTTTAAAATTTTCAATAAAAAACAAAAAAAAGCTAAAAAGTGGGGGTGGAGCCATACCTAGAGGTTGTTTTTAACAGTTGTTGTTGCCCACCAAATCAGGATCCCGTGCGCAAAGCAGAATGAAGTTTTGTTCGTTTTTAAAAAAATAAATACCATCTCAAAACGGGATCCTAACTTTTACAAAACGGGATCTCGATTTTTGCAAAACGGGATCCCAATTTTTACAAATTAGGATCCTATTTCATACTAATCAGGATCTCGTTTCGCATCCATCGGTTTGGGACCCTTTAACAAACGAGATCCTATTTGACATTTAGGCTCAAGATCTCATTTTTGCAATGTTGATTTCATTTTTTTGGCTAAGGAAAAAACTTCCACATTTCATGGACTCAACTTTGTGCACTTACCCTAAAACAATGGCGCATCTTAGTGAAAGATATTTTTGGCCAAGGATGACAGCTGAAATCAAAAAATTTGTTGAAGGATATCAAGTTTGTCAATATGCCAAAGGAGGGAGTCAAAATACATGCCTATATAAGCCATTACCCATACCAAAGAAGTCATGGGAAGATGTAAGTATGTATTTTGTGCTTGGACTACCTGTTGGAAAATGTGCCTTAGATTTACTGGCTTGATCAACCTCTTACAATAGTTGTGTTTGTTTATCTATCGACCTAACAGTTCTTTATCGGCGGGACCTTATTCTCAGTCCCATCGATGGACTAATGACATTCTATTCAACGTGGTGTGTTCTATCAGTGGGAGTTAGTTACTTTGGCAGGACCTTCTAAGTTGTCTCCCTGATGCTCTGATGTGACTATTTCAGCGTGATAATGAGTTATCGATGGGACTCTATCTTGAGTCACCCTAATAGATAGATGGGATGTGGTGAGCATGTTGGAGACTCTTGTCAGTGTGACTTGGCTTCATTGGCATGACTCTATCTCGAGTCTCTCTGATGACCCAATAGCTTTGGTGATTGGCTAGCGGTGACAACGTGGTGTCGAGTTGGTAGTGGGGACCACTTGGAACTTATGTTGGAGGGTCATCCTTGTATCGAAGGGATTGTGGGTGGACTCTCTTCGACAAGCCAATAGGCTTCATCAATGTGGCTTCCTTATATCAGTGGGAGACGAATTGGTGTCCCCTCGATATGGCAATGAGGTTGACTTGGTGACTCATGGAGAATATCATGGTGGAACCCAATCAATGCCTGAATAGAAAGTGGTAATTAGTTGTTGACTATTGGCGGTTGAATGACCATTGGATCGGTAGTTTGAATAGACATCAAAGTGACTTGTTGTTATTGGAGAGAGATGATAAGAGTCTCTTCGATGGCCTGACATGGTTAATGACAGCTGGGAACTGAAATGGTTGGCTCTTTGGAACTGAAGCGACCATGGTTGCATGATGATTATACATTGTGATACTCTGCAACAAGAAAAGGTTAAATCAATTGGAAGAGGTTCTACATTGTATGCTATACGAGCATTGTAATAGTGTGAGAGAATGATTGTAATCAAAATCTACGTGTGAGGTTGATCAAGGAATTGTAAAGTTGTTGTGAATCAACACCTAAGAGTGGATTTTGTAACTCTATATGTAATTTTGTTTACTGTAATATGAAGTGGCTTTACTTGGTGTGTGGGTTTTTCTCTCGTAAGGGTTTTCCCACATAAACAATCTGGTGATCAACTTTGAGTGTGTTAAATTGTCTATTCTCTTATTTTGTTATCGTGCATCTTAGTGACTATAACTCGAATTGAATTAAATTTTTTGCACTTCTTTCTTGAGAATTTTGCATTTGGAAGGTGTTTATGCACCGAACTTTCCTCACAAGTGGTATCAAAGCCTGGCTAGTTGTGTTATCCTTGTGAGTAGGGCTGGTTTTTTGTGCTAATTCTATTCAATGGGAGTCTTGCAGAGAAAACTAATTTTCTTGATTACAGATTAAGATGGCAAGCACATCAGGAAAAATAGAAATTGAAAAGTTCAATGGTAGTAATTTTGAGTTGTGGAAACTCAAAATGGAAGACCTGTTGGTGGATAATGATCTTTGGATTGTTCTTATGGGAACAAAAACATAAGGTATGAAGCAAGAAGATTATGACCTCGTAGATAGAAAATCCAAAGGGATGATAAGACTTTGTTTGGCCAATTTTGTTCTCTTGAATGTCCATGAGGAGAATATTGCATGTTCTTTATGGAAGAAACTTGGTGATATTTATTAGGGAAAGTCTCTGGTGAATAAGTTATTCCTGAGGAAGAAGTTATACTCCTTGAAGATGGAAGAAGGAGCATTTGTAGCAGACCATTTGAATTCATTTAATATGATTGTTGCTCAGTTGGCCTCTATGGGTGTGAAGATAGAGGAGGATTGTTGTATGCTTATGTTATGTTCCTTACCTGATACATGGGATCATCTGGTGATGGCTATTGGAATTACAACAACCATTTTCAAGATAGAAGATGTGGTTGCTTTGTTGCTATCTGAAGGAATGTGGAGGAAATCTTCTGAGATGGCCAAGGAGGCCCTTGCTATTCGGGGTAGATCAAAGGAGAGAGACAAGAAGAAAGACAAGTCTAAATCCAAATCTAAAGGGAGATCAAAGTCTCCAGGCAAGAAGTCCAAGGTGAAATGCTAGAATTGTGGGTAGACTAGTCATATCCGAAAGGATTGTAAAGAGGAGAAAAAGAAGAAGAAGAAGAAGAACTCTTTGGATAATGATTCTTCTCAAAGTGACTCAGATGCTTTCATTGTGGCCTTGGTCACTCAAGCATCTGATGATGTCTGGATGATTGAATCAGGCACATATTTTCACATGACATCTCATAGAGATTGGTTCATGAAGTATGAAAAGTATGTTGGTGGAAAGGTGTACCTAGAAAGTGATTCATCTCTTGAAATTGTTGGTCGTGGAAGAGTTAAAATCCAATTTCCTAACAAAAGAATAAAAGGAATTGATGGCATAATGCACATACCAGGTCTGACTTGTAATTTTCTTTCTATTAGCTAAATGATGTTGGTGTGCAAGTTTCATTCTCGAGTGGTGGTTGTAAAATTACTAGAGGTTCAACAATGTTGGCCAAGGGTGCACACATAGGAACTTTGTACAAGTTGGATGCACAGGTTGTTCAATGTAATAGTGCCTTTGCAAAGTCAAGCAAGGTCACTCATGTAGAGAAGGAGAACAAAGTTCCTTTGGGTGCAAACTCTTTGGAGGTGAAACTCCTAGCAGAGAAAACCATGTTGTGGCATCAGAGACTCAGTCACATAGGAGAAAAAGGCTTAAACACCTTGAAAAATAAAAACCTAGTAGAAGGGCTTGAATATTGTAACCTTGAGTTCAATTTTTGCGAACATTGCATTTATGGAAAGCAACACCATGTTTCATTTTACTCTAGTCCTCATAGATCTTATGGCATACTAGATTATGTTCACTTTGATGTATTTGTTCTAATAAATGTTCCTTCATTATCGAAGTCTAAATATTATGTCTCCTTTATTGATGACTATTCGAGAAAGGCCTTTGTGTATTTTCTTAAAAGTAAATAAAAAGTGTTCAGTCGATTTAAAGAGTTTAAAAACTTGGTAGAAAATCAGGTAAGGAAAATTAAATGCTTAAGTATGAATAATGGTGGTGAATTTTGTTCTACATATTTCAAAAGTTATTGCAAAGACCATGGGATTACAAGGCATAAAACTATGCCTTATACTCCATAGTAAAATGGAGTTGTTGAGAGGTTGAATAGGATGCTAATGGAAAGAGCGAAAAGTATGTTGAGTAGTGTTGGTTTGGAGCAGAAGTTTTGGGTTGAGGCTATGGCTACAACATGTTACTTGATTAATTGTTCACCTAGTTTGACTCTTGTTGACAAAACACCTTTGGAAGTGTGGTCTAGTAAGAAACCCTCTCTGAGACATATTCATGTCTTTGGTTGTGAGGCATATGCATATGTTCCGAATGAGAAAAGATCTAAGTTGGAGAAAAAAAATGTTAAATGTGTCTTCATTGGCTATGGTATTGATGTGAAAGGATACAAGCTTTGGAATCTTGTTACTGAGAAGGTTTTGTATAGTAGAAGTGTAATCTTTTGTGAGTTGAAACCTTCTACAATTGATATGCAATCAAAGACAAAAGAAAAAGAAAAGAAGAATGATGTAGTTGAAATTCCTTGAACTCTAGATAAAGAGGAACTACGAATTCAAAGTGTACCTAAAACTGAGGAGAGCTCTAATAGCTCTGAGAGTTCTGAATAGGAAGAAGAACCACAACCTTAGCCACAACTTATGAGGAGGTCTACCCGTGAAAAGTGGCAACCTGATAGGTATGGATTTTCAATGTTGGATTCAAATTGTGCCTATGCTTTGATTACTAGCATTGATGACCCTAGGACTATAAAGTAGGCTATTAATATGTCTGATTCAGATTTTTGGTTGGAAGCCATGAATGAAGAAATGGCGTCATTGAAGAAGAATGAAACCTAGGATTTGGTACCTTTTCCTGAAGGGCGAAAGTCTGTTGGTTGCAAATGGGTATTTAAGAAGAAGATTAGTCTGGATGGCAGTGTTGAGAAGTATAAAACAAGGTTGGTCGTGAAAGGTTATTCCCAGGTGGAGGGAATTGATTATGGAAAAATATTTTCTCCTATAGCTAAGCTGACATTTATTAGATTTCTATTGTCACTTGCAACTACATATGACTGAGAGGTTGAACAGATGGATGTGAAAACATCATTTCTTCATGGAGATATGGAAGAAGAAATTTATATGTCCCAACCTGAGCACTTCATTGAAAAAGGTAAAGAAAGTCTAGCTTGCAAGTTAAAGAAATCTCTATATGATTTTAAGCAATCACCTAGAATGTGGTACCAAAATTTTGGCACTTTTGTGTTGTCATTGGGATTTGTGAGATCAAAATCAGATCATTGTGTGTACTATAAAATTGAAAATGATTGTTTACTTATTATTTCCCTGTATCTGGATGATATGTTATTCTTTGGGAATAGTAAGGGTATGATTTCTGATTTAAAATCTCAGTTGTCAACACAGTTTGAAATAAAAGATTTAGGTGCAACAAGGTATATTCTGGGTATGGAAATCAGAAGGGATAGGGGAAGTAGAAAGTTTTGGCTCAACTAGAGAAAGTATATTAATTATGTCCTTGAGAGATTTAGTATGACAAATTGCACGTAGTTAGTTGTTCCAGTGTTGCAGGGAATGAAGCTATCTATTGAAGATTGTCTGAAGTCTCCTACTAAGAGTGCCTTATGCAAGTATTGTTGGTAGTTTAATGTATGCAATGGTCTGTACCAGGCCAAACATTTCCCAAGCAGTGGGAGTACTTAGTTGGTTTATGGCTAATCTAGGAAGACTACATTGGGATGTTGTGAAGAGAGCTTTTCAGATATTTGAGGGGTACTTCAGAGTATGCTTTGTGTTACATGGCAACTCGGTTGGATCACAAAGATCTCTTAGCATTCGTGGGTATGTGGATTTTGATTGGGTAGGGTATGTTGACAACAGAAGTTCCACCAGTGGATACATCTTCATGTTATTCAGTGGTACAGTTAGTTGGATGAGCAAGCGACAGGTTGTAGTTGCTTGATCTACTATTGAGGTAGAGTACATGGCAACAACACATGTCTATAAGGAAGTCGCTTGGCTTAGATGTTTGTGTTCTAATGTTGGGTTTAATGTAGGGAAGATTACTATTTGCTGTGACAGTCATAGTGCTATTTGTTTGGAAAAAAATCCCACTTTCCATGCTAGGATGAAGCATATCAATGTTCAGTATCATTTTGTTCGTGATATGGTGGAGGATGGAAAGGTTAATCTAGAAAAAGTGGATACTCTGGAGAATGTCACTGATGCATTGACAAAGCTTGTGAGCACAAACAAGTACAGGTGGTGTGCCAGTTTGATGGGCCTTGGGGCCTATGATATTTAGTAACTTTGAGTTTGGAAGAAGCCAGTAAGTCCTTCGTCAAGTGGGAGCATGTTGGAAAAGGTGCATTAGATTTACTAGCTTGATCGACTTCCTGCAACAGTTGTGTTTGTTTCTTTATTGACCTGATAGTTCTTTATCGGCATGACCTTATTCTTAGTCCCATCGATGGACTAATGACATTTTATTCAGCGTGGTGTGTTCTATCGATAGGAGTTGGTCACTTCGGCGGGACCTTCTAAGTTGTCTCCCCGATACTCTGTTGTGACTATTTCGATGTGACAATGTGTTATTGATGGGACTCTATCGTGAGTCTCCCTGATAGACTGATGGGTTGTGGTGAGCATGTTGGAGACTTGGCTTCATTGGCAGGACTCTATCCTGAGTTCTCTCCGATGACCCGATAGCTTTGGTGATTGGCCAACAGTGATGATGTTGTGTCAAGTTGGTAGTGGGGACCACCTAGAACTTATGTCAGAGGGACATCCTTGTATCAAAGGGGCTATGGATGGAATCTCTTCGACAAGCTGATAGGCTTCATTGGTGTGACATCCTTATATTGGTGGGAGACGAATTGGTGTCCCCCCAATATGGCGATGAGGTTGACTCGGTCACTCATGGAGAATGCCATGGTGGGACCTGACTAGTGCCTGAATGGAAAGCAATAATTAGTTGCTAATTGTTGGTAGGTGAATGACGATTGGCTTGGCAGTTTGAATAGACATCGAAGTGACTTGGTGTTATCAAAGAGAGATGAAAAGAGTCTCTTCGATGGCCCGACATAGTTAATAACAATTGGGAACTAAAACACTTGGCTCTCTGGAACTAAAGCGACCATGGCTGGATGACCATTACTCTGCAATGAGAAAATGTTTGATCAATTGGAAGAGGTTCTACATTGTATGTTATACGAGCATTGTAACAATGTGAGAGAACGATTCTAATCAGAATTTGTGTGTGAGGTTGATCAGGGTATTATAATGTTGTTGTGAATCAACACTTGAGAGTGGAGTCTGTAACTCTGTATGTAATTTTGTTTACTATAATACGGAGTGGCTTTACTTGGTGTGTGGGTTTTTCTCCCATAAGGGTTTTCCCACAAAAAATCTGGTGTTCAATTCTATGTGTGTTAAATTGTTTATTCTCTCGTTTTATTATTGTGCATCTTAGTGACTATAACTCGAATTGAATGAAATTTTTGCACTTCTTTCCTGAGAATTTTGCATTTGGAAGATGTTTTCACATTGAGCTTTCCTTACACTACCACGAACAAAGCAAGGTAAGGATTCTATTTTTGTGGTTGTAGATAGATTTTCCAAAATGGCTCACTTCATAGCATGCAAAAAGATAGATGATGCAACACATGTAGCAAATTTGTTCTTTATGGAGGTTGTTAGATTGCATGGTTTTCTAAGAAGTATAGTTTCAAATCATGATACTAAGTTTGTACGACATTTTTGGAGGACACTTTGGAAGAAATTAAGGATTGATTTAAAGTTTAGTTCTGCATATCATCCTCAAATGGATGGACATACCAAAGTTGTTAATTGAAGCTTAGGGAATTTGTTAAGATGTTTAGTTGGTGACAAGCCTAAGCAATGGGATTTAGTATTGCCTCAAGCTAAGCTTGCACACAATGACTTAGTCAACAAAAGTATAGGTAAAACTCCATTTCAGATTGTTTATGGGCATAGTCCTAGGTGTATTTCAAAATTAAGAGAGCTTACAAATACTGAGGGATATAAGAGAAGTGATGAAGGAGAAGAGTTTTCCAAATATATGCAAGATTTACATCACCAAGTGAGGGAGAAACTCAGTTGGAGCAACCAACAGTATAAAGAGAAGGTTGATTTGAAGAGGAGAGAAAAGAATATTGAAGTGGGAGATATGGTATTGGCACACCTACGAAAGGAAAGATTTCCTAGCCATGCCTACAACAAACTCGAGTGGAAGAAGATTGGACCTTGCAAGATTATCAAGTTTTTATCGAATACCTACGAGTCGAAGCTACCTAAAGGTTTGGAAATCTCTCCAATTTTTAATGTTTTAGATTTATATACCTACCATGAGGGAGAGACGTCACATCTACAAGAAGAAGAGAAAGAATCACAAAAAAAATGGAAGGAACAACTACCTAAGAAAGCACGAGAGGAGATTGAAGATATTTTGGATTCAAGAGTTGTTAGAAAGACAAGGGGTAAAGAGTATAGTGAATATTTAGTGAAATGGAAGGGTAGACCGGTGGAGGATGCAATATGGTTAAGCCCAATAGAGCTGGAAACACTTCATTTAGCACAAGATGATAGAGTTGTTGACCCACAACAATAAGACCTTTAACCTACAACAACAAAGAGCTTTACATAGTGAGCAGGGGCTCACAAAAATTTCTAGCTCGGTAGTTTGATGTAGGGGCATCATTTTGTTTAAATCCTTTTATTATTTTTCCCCTAGCTAATGCCATGTGAAGGAAGTATTAGCAGTTTTAAATTTTAAATTTGAATTTTGTTTTATTTGGTGGTAGCAACTACCTCCCATGAGTTCATTTAATGAGCAACAATATGAAGAATGAGAAAGATGGGGTTTGAGTGGGACTTTTGAAATTCAAAACAGGTAGTTGGAGCATTAATGAACACTTTTGAGCACTATCCTAAGTTTTAGACAAGATTTTTGGGAAATTTTTGGGAAGAAGCTTCCAGATTTTGGCAGTTGGAAGGGAAGAACATAACAATAGAAGTAAAGAAGAGACAAAACGGAGAAAAGAGGGGCAAAACAACAAAATCAAAGGAGAATAGAAGAGGACAACAGAGAATATTGGAGGACAACTGAAGAATGTTTGGAAATAGTCAAAGGGGCCAGTAGCAGACAATAGGAGGACAAAGAGAAAGAAAGAGGATTTACATAGGGTACTTTGTTCTACATATATTTATGTAAATGCATGTATAAGTGTGTAAAATTTGAACTTTTAACTTCATATAAACTTTTCCTCTTATTAGTTGTCATCTCTATGTGTGTGTTTATGAGTATCTTTGTTATAAGTCATTGTTCTAAAAGTATAGTTTTTTTTGTGCAAGTTTAAAGTATTTTATGTTGCTGAAATTATGAATAGTCACCTATAGCCAACACTATGAGTACCCGTAGCAACAGTCAATTTTTCACAACAACTTAGTTTGTGCCTCTCCAGTTGTTTTTATGCTTCCAAAATTAATTGTTTGACCTATAGCTTGTGTGTAAACCTATGTAAAGATTGTGTGAGGTTGCTTACAATAACACAACCTTCCTTTTACACCAATTTGCTCATTTTAAAGTGGGTTTTTTTAGGCGCCTACAAGTGGGTGGGTGCCATCAGGTAGATTAGAAAGAGAGGGATTATTAAACGAGTGGAAAGATTGCAATAAAGAGAACCAATATGGTCTGGGAAGAAGTGGAACTAGTAAGTGTTGTGAGGATCAAAGACAAAGGAGATGAAAGTACTAAAATTTTAAATTTATGGAGTACAAATTTTATGTCAATGTATTAGTATCGGTTGTTGCAAAAAATTGTGAAATCTCTCAAGTTTTTTAAAATAGTTTAAGGCTATTTTAGTCTATCAATTTCATAGTCTAGAAGCATCTTTAGTCTAATTAGGGTAGGGTAGGGAAGGGATTTACCATGGAGTGAATTATTCCCATCATTGGCATACAAATGGTATTTCTTCCCATCAAGGGTGAACTATGCATTCTTAATCCTGTTGGCTACTCGACCTATAATAACATCAAAGTAAGGCCTTTTGGAGCTCATTTTTTGCACACAAATAGACCAACAGTGCAAAGCATTGATGTGAAAAAGGGAAATAAGAGTTTGATGATGGATTGATCAGCTCACACATTCACTATATTTATGGACACTTTGGGTGGTGGTTAAAGGTGGCTGAAATTAACAACAAAGCATGCATTTATGAGAAAATATTCCAAAGGGGTACAAATGAAATATGGAAACTAAAATTAGGAACAAGGCATGCATTAATGAGAAAATATTATGAAGGGGTAAATGAAATCTGTAAACATCAATGCATTTGATCAATTGCAATGCAAGTTGAAAGCTTGTATGCCAAAATCATTATTTATTTTTAGTGATGGGAGGAATGATTGATCTACTGTAAATCTTTGAGACAACTCTCCCGGTGAAATATTTGTCATTTTTTTAAAAACACCTCATATAATTAGCGTAAAGAAGTTTCAAGAAGCCATAAATAAGTTTAATGGTTAGCAAGTCTAGTTTTCAACCGTGAGATAGGTTTGGCGATCGATTGTGGACTTGCAAGTCCACTTATAAAAAGCCTATTGATATCTATTTAATGGTTGTATTACTAAATAATTTGATTTTCTAGTAGAGGCAACACGTGTCAAGTTAAAGGATCAAAAATCTAAAAGCAATGATCACACATGTTGGTAGTGAGTTTGGGGCTTAAATACATATATTGTCAAATGCAAATCAACTTTTCTTTTTATATTGGAAACCAAAATTTTGAGTATTATAAAATCCAAGTTTTATTTCTAATTTATACCATTCTTGATCATTTATATTGTATTGTAAGATTGTACATATACAATAAATGATATTCAAAGGTATTATCAAATAATACATATACATAAATATTTGTAAAAATGTTGATATATAGAAACACTTAATAATATCTTTAGGTATTGTTACATGTTTAAAAAATTCACTAATATAATTTAATTTAAAATATTTCTACTATGTAATAAGTGTTAGGAAAATATGTGTTGTCCACCTTACATAATGTTATAATATAATTTAATATTATTTGTGGTGCACCTAAGGAATCTAGGGATGCGAGCATTACATGGGGTTAACATTCTTGGGGCCATTTTATATGTTGTACGTAACATTGTGGTAAATATTTAATGTGGGATTCCATATTGGGTAAATATTTAAGATTAACAAAACTTAATACCAAAAAGTAAACGTGGGGTTAATGGTTTTGTAAGCTCATGGTTTATGTAATACCACTCAGTGGTTTTGTGCATGATTATGTATATAAAAGAAAGCACATTGGTTTTTGTTTAAGGTTGGCTAATTTTTCTAAGGAGTTGAGAGCATCTTTTATTTGCATTTGTTAGGGTTTGAAGCATGACATAGGATGTGTGGTTACATGTTTGTTCACATGGAGTGCATGTAGAGTGCTTGTTGCTTCAGAAGTGTTCATGAAGATTCTAAATATGTATTGTAATGATTTATTGTTGAATAACACATGAGTGATGGATGCTTTTTGGAGGCTTCATTTTTTCCTCTTGAGGGTTTTCTCAAGTTAAATCTTGTTTCACCTTTGATGATATGTTGTCTATTATTTTACATATGGGTTTTGAATACTTGTTTGCATACATTACTTTATTTGGGTTATGTGGAAATTGTCATAGATGGTTGCAAATTTCCTTTCTTTTGGTTTATGTGTCCCTTTTTGCTTTGTTCTACTCTAAAGGTTTTGCATTGAGATTTGTCCACCCTCAACTGATAACTGTTGGGATTAAGGTGTCTCAACCTTAGTGAGTCTCATGATTAATTATTTAATTGTTTGCCCCTAAGTTGCTGATTTTATTTATTAAATGCAATAATAATTGTTTCCAAATTGCTAAGCCACTTTATGAGACCCAACAGAAAGTTGGCATCCTACATGCAAGGTGTGAAAAGACAAAAAGGTGACACTTGTCACTTGGGCACTCATTTGAGCATTGAGAATTGTGAAAACCTCTAGGAGGTGTGCCATGTGACATTGTTTTGACTTGTTGACTAAAGCTTGAAGAGGAAACTTGTTTAATAGAGATTGAGTTGTCACTCAGAGTGACTAGTGTTAGATTGAATAATTTATCTATTCACTATAATTAAGTGTACTTAGGTTGATGAGGTTAGACAACATCTTGTCTAACTAAATGTGCAACCTTTTAGACTTCTAGAGGTTACCAAGTTGTTTGACAAACCGCATGACATACCTTTTGAGGTTGGAAGACTTTTCATTTCACCTTAAAGGTCACTCAACACTTGGCATCAAGGTTGATGACTTGGTCAAATAAGTTGTTGGTTTGCACATTCCAAGTGATCCTAAGGTTGACACCTATAGGACACTTGTCTTCTCATTTGTGCCACATCATGGGGTACTTGTCAATCCACATGATAGGTGGATTGCATCATCCTTGCCTATATATGCAAGGTTATATTGTACTTTTTAAGTAACTCTTTTATCAATCTCTTTGATAATGTGAATTAGGTTGATCATTGTGAGAAAGTGTTTTTTTGTGGAAGCACAAGGTTTTTGTTGTTATGATCTTGGATGGAAATCCTAACATGGTATCAAAGCCACACAACAAAAACCCTTCCCAAAATTATATGTCTAGCTTAGTTTGGAGTTCCATGCAATTTGATTTACATGTAAAAAAATAATATTTCTTTGGGTGTAATTATTTGTGTTACAATCTGTAGTGTAATCTTGTAGGAAATTTGGCCAATTTGGCCTATTTGTAGGTTGATCTATTTGCAAAAATTTGCAAATTTTCTGGTTGGAGTTTAATCCACCACAAGGGTAGCGTATTATACCTGCACTTACTTCTTTAGCTCGTGGCTACACCATCTGGCCACACCTATTTTTTGCACATCTACACGGTTCTTAGGAAGTTAAGCCTTCAACCCGCACATTCTAGAAAGCCCATAGCCCTCAATCAGCCTTGGCGTGCTAACAAAGGTGGCTTATACCTACACACATTAACATCAATGTGAAGGGCAATTGAAGGATCATTCATCCAAGTCCTTTTCAACACCTTAAATGCCATCTATTAGAGTCTCTTCCTTTCACTTTATCTATTGATCAGATTCATGTGAAGAGGATGGAGCAGCTACAAAGATTGAGCCAGCACATACATGTTTGGTACGTTGCACTAAAGTGCTTGGTGAAGACTATTGTGTCGAATCTCATCAAATCTAGGCATGAGGCATTGACAATGTTTGACCTAGAACTTGGAAAGCTGTGACCTGCTACAAATTAACAGAGAGATCTCTATTTTTGGCCTTCTCTTCCAAGATTAGTGCTCAAGATAGGTTATTTTCTATTGTTCACATCCACAACATATTTTTGTGGCGCCATCTTAGCTGTGCAGAGTGTGGCACCATCTCTAGAGGAGGGCGGAATGAAGGTTGGAGTGAAGACAAGCAAGAGGCATATATTGCATTCTTCCTTGGTGTAACGAGTAAAGTTTCACCTCCAAGCCTGCCTCTTGACTTGAGCTCCCAAGACTCCAAGCAACCTTCTCTAATGGCACATCTCCCACTCGACTTGCTCTACTCCCACGTGACATTTCAAATTGTAATATGTCCTTTTATGTCTCGGGCTACAACAACTAAATTCCTCCTTTTCCACCCAGCTTGCACACCTTCTATCCTCCTTTTGATTCGATATATCCTCATTAGTGCACTTTCACTTTGGTTTCTAATGTTGGCCTATTAAATAGTTAGGTATTTTCTATGTTAACATTTTGTAACTACAACAATCAATGTTTTGGTTAGTAGTTTAGATTAATTGCCCAATCATTTCAAAGTGCTTTTAAGAGGATCAAATTGTGAAATTTTGTAAGGGGAAGGTAGGCATTTTTTTTACAACCAACAAGTGTTGCAAGGGTGGCCTTTTTTGGTATAATGGGATTTTCATTTTCGTTTTTTTTCATTTTATTGAGGTTTGAAAGGCATATGTCTTCTTAATTAAGCTCATGACATAAACTTGTAATAACTCATTAACAACATTTATAAGTTTGTAAATGCACTCATATAAAGTACCACAAAAACCGAATGTGTTCCTTAGGGAGGGAATTTGGAAATTTTATACTTACATTGAATTATAAAGTGTAATGGGGGGTTGCCTAGTGCCTTGATTTGGCATCACAGTTATGGATCCTCGTGATTATTGCCACATGGTGTGTGTTTCCTTGATTTTCCATTACAACAATGGATCCTCGTGATTCTCGCCTCATGCGTGTGTGCCTTGATGCACACCCTTTTTCAGTTTCTTATACATCTTTTGGACCTGATTCTGGGTTTAAATTCCTTGCACACTTTTGTGCCCGATTTCAGTTGGTCTACTTATATCTCTTAGCATTAAGGGGGAATTATGATAGTGTTGTGCTAATGCTTCTTTCAAAGAAGTAGTGGAGGAATCTTCTTTCTTGATCTCTCATATGAGGGATTATTTCAGTGGATCATATTTTGTGAGATTCTAGTACTCCTAATCATAGTACTATCTATTATTTCAACTTCATAGAGTTTGATTACCTTTGTGTATTCATAGTTGAGTAGTGTTCATATGTTCACTTATGTAGTGTTTTGTATCTCCTATTTTGATCTACATTTCTTGAAGGTTCGTTGATTCCACCAAACACTAGTTCATCTTCAACAGAGTTTACAACTTTGACATTTTTCAAGATTTCTTCT
This sequence comes from Sequoia sempervirens, assembly GCA_007258455.2. NCBI lineage: Eukaryota > Viridiplantae > Streptophyta > Pinopsida > Cupressales > Cupressaceae > Sequoia > Sequoia sempervirens. The sequence continues at coordinate 138,688,506 of VDFB02252616.1, forward strand.
TCATGATGTTCCATCAAGGGACATCTTTTTAAAAGGTCTTAAATCCTTCTCTTTCTCTTTTTCAAGGAGGTTTTTTCCCACTAGTTTTTCTCTTTTTTCTCTGTTTGTGAGAGAATGCATTATAATGGGTACCACTAGGCCTCGTAGTTGGGTCCCATTTCTATCTATTTGCACTTTTGTGATCTCCCCAAGTATCACTTAAGGGGGTTGTTAGAGTGAATAATTTATCTATTCACTATACTTAAGTGTACTTAGGTTGATGAGGTTAAACAATATCTTGTCTAATTGAATGTGCAACCTTTTCGACCTCTAGAGGTTACCAAGTTATTTGGTAAACCTCATGTACATAGCTTTTGAGATTGAAAGACTTACCGTCTCATCTCAAAGGTCACACAACACTTGGCATCAAGGTTCATGACCTGGTTAAATAGGTTGTTGGTATGCACATTCCAAGTGATCCTAAGGTTATAAGACACTTGTCTTCTCATTTGTGTCACATCATGGGGCACTTGTCAATCCACATGATAGATGGATTGCATCATCCTTGCCTATATATGCAAGGTCATATTGTACTTTTAAAGTAACTCTTTTATCGATCTCTTTGATAATGTGAATTAGGATGATCATTATGTGCAAGTGGTTTTTGTGGAAGCACAAGGTTTTTGTTGTTATGACCTTGGATGGAAATCCTAACAATAGGAGTTGTGGGTGAGTTCTATTTTGGTAGAAAAATTCTTTAGATTAGAGTTTACATGTTTGTATGTGTTCCCCCATATTTTCTTGTGTATGTTTGTGCTCTCTCCTAGAGGACCCAAGATATCCTCATAGGTGCTTGGATATAAGGGAGAAAATATTTTGTACATTTCCTGATCTATTTGTATCATCATTCTTATTTTTGTTGTACTTTGATTTTCAATATTTGGGCACGATGCAAAGCATTGGGGAATGTAGGCATTCTTCCATGTTGACCCAAATTTTTGTTCTATCCTTATGTGCTCCTTCTTCATGATCTAAAATATGTGGGGATATGTTAATGATTCATACATAGTTATATACATATGCTATTGATATGAATCCTACTAGCCCCTAATACTAGGATCTGCATGTCTCTCTTATGTATTTCTTTTGTTGATGTTATGGGTTCCATGTGCTATCTGTGGCCAAGTAGCATTCCATGAATACATCTTGTTATGTTTTCATGGTACAACATCTCTCTTTCTTCTCCTTAGAATAACTTTTGCTCATTTGTGTAGCATAAGCCATTGGGTCTATCATATTCATATTATAGATCTCTTATCTTATGATTATTTTCAAAATATGTCTATATCCAATCGTCTTATCCATGTCTAGCATGGGGACAACCCACAAGAATTTTTCTTTATGAATGTATATGTCTATTTTCTACAGTTGTCCTACAAACAATTTGTAGCAGTCATAGGTCAATTGGATTGTCATATGATACCTAGTATAACACAGCTTGCTACCCATACATATTGGTGTCGTCTTGTGTCTATATAATTTTTTATGTCTAATTTTCACTTTTCACCTAACATGTTTGTTTGCAGCTAATATGTTTATGGTGATGTAACTTAACCATTTTATGCACAATTAGCTCAAGTCTCTTCCTTGGGGGAAATTCTGCATGGATAGAAGACTTGTCTTCCCCTTCACATCCTGGGTAAAATACTCTTCTCTTTTTACTTTAGCTCAGATCTAAATTGTGAATCTGAAGCTAATACCTGACGTGCAACCTATAGTATTGTGAGAGTTTTCAATAGAACAAAAAACTTGAAAAGAGATGTATGCAGCTCCAAAATTGAATTATTTATATTGAAAACTGACTTTTGTACATATCAAAGATAATTCCAATAGTCACAGCATTGTTTGGAATTCAAAAATGACAAGCTGGAAGAATAAAATATAAAAATTTCATAACTCCTAGCCCAATGATCGTATCTTGAACTTTTTTGCCTCATTGGAAAGGTTTTGAAGAGATCTAATTTTAATCCCTTAAATCAATTGCTTACAATAATCCATTTAAGGGACTGGTGACACTTTCAACCCCAAATTCTTCTCCGAAGACCTCCAAAAACACAATTTATTAAAATACAAAAAAATACCAAAAAAAAAGAATTTTTAGTATTTTCCATCTTTGCTTGAGCTTACACCTCTGGATCACCCTTTGATTGTTATGGATGAAGCTCACATCTTCTCTTGAACATATATGCTCGCTAAAGTGGGGCAAAATGTAATGTCGTAAATTGCATCCTATGCAATTTCACATTACATACGGGTATGTGCAGGATCATCGTGCAAAAAATAGGCCCTTAAGTGGCAAAAAATTTAGAAAAATCAGTGTTAGGAAACTTGACGTAAATATTTGAATAAGTTATCTATATTATTTCAAAAATATGTAAGAGTAGAATTCTTAGAAAATTGAATGTAGTTTCTAAAATACTAGGTTTATTTAAAAATAAATAAAATCTATTTGGTGAAAATTTGAAATTTCAATGCAATAGTACTTAAATTTTAGGGAAAAATAAGAAGTAGGTGTCTCTCACCACCCTAACCATAATAAAATGATAATATATTTTTGTAAGATTTTATATATAAGTAGAGGACTCATGTCCGGATGTGATGCATATTTTTTGTAATTTTTTCCAAGTAAATGATTAATTATGAATTTTTTATTACAACTTTTAGAAAATATAAAAACTCGTGTCAACACCTTAACCTCCAAAACTTCATGAAATTTAATTTTTCTTTTTAATCCTATAGTATGTGAAGCATAGAATGTGACGATGTTTTGGATTCAAAAATATGATATCATTTGAAAGTTATAGATGTTTTTCAATCACCTATCGATAAGGAGTTTAGTCGTAATTCTAATAGAAAATGAATAATAATAATTTATTAAATTCAAATTAAATCATAATTTATATTTTTGGAAATCTGAGAATCTCCTCTAAAAACCCTTTTCGTTTCATTAATTTTGGGTGAAAAAAAAGTCGTCAGCCACATACCCTACAAATATTGCCACATTTTGGTGCACCATGATCCTGCACATACCCATACACCTTCCCCTTTAGTTACAATTAAGATAATTATTCTCTTTAATCCCAACTTCAGCCCAAATCATCCTTTAGCACCTTACATGTCCAACCCCTCGATTGTTTAGTCCAATTTTTGCTTGGATGAGTGTGCATTGTGTAGATGTTCATGTGTCGCGCTATCATCTCACAAAAATCCACAACTATGTTAGTCGTTGGGAAGCTATATTTGTCACGTTTCAAAAGTGTAATGCCTCTGCCAACCTGCACTTTCATTGGGAATCATTAGGGCATGTTATTTTGAACCAAAAGCCTTCCTTCTTTGCATCTCATCTTGATCTTTTGAACTTGATACACAACTCTCTGGCATTCTACAACACTCTCTAGCTCTCTTTCTCATGCACAACTTTCTAAAAATCCATCGTTCTACCATTGTTATGATCACAGTGACATATTGTAAATATTTTTTGTTATCATTTGAAGAGGTACTTTCATCTTGAGGATTCTTATCACTTCTTCATTGCACCAACAAGCTACTTTTCTTTTGTGCTTGGGGGTGGTAACTCTTTGAGATTTTCTATTGAGCATATTGTCTCTATTTTGTTAGCATATCATTCTTTCCATTATTTTGTGTTTATTTATATCATCTTGTCTAAGGTTGTCCACTGAGGTGGGAATGCCAAAACAAGGGTTTGACTGAGGCAAACTCCTATACAACCGCCCAACCCCTCTCTTTGGTATTATGTGTGTAGGTACAGGCGAAGGAGCTATTTGGAGGGATTCTTTGATCTTGTTGGATGTCTTCGATAATATTCTAAACTCTCCTTTGTTATCTAAATCATTTGCGTTCATTTAGCATTTCCATTCTAGTTATTCCATATTCACTGTGTAGTCATATTTTATAGTCTTTAATACCCTAAACATTGTACAAAACGTTCTATGTTTCTCTATGGAAACTTTTGTAATTTGTTCATACAAGACGCTAGGGCAACATGTTGTCGTTTGATAGTTGCACACTCATCTTGGACAAAAAGCACATCAAGCTACCCGAGAAACCTCTATGCTTTGTACTTTCAATTTTTGAGACTTAAAGAGTTTAGATAGTTTATGTGCTCTATTAAAACACACATTTAGCTAATTAGTGGGTAAACTTTAAGGTCATAGTTACCTAAAGGATTACCTAAGTGGAGGGTTTGAACTTGAATGCTCGAAAGATTTGATTATTATTCGTAGCGGTAAATTTTTCATACTCTACAAAAACATATAAGAATAATCCTTAAAAATGGGTCAACATGAAAAGGGTATGAATACTTTGATGCCTTGCCTTGTTCTCAAATACCTTAGGAGAGGGAAAGAGTCGTACATACAAGAATAACTAGTCTAGGAAGTAAGTAGAAGATTAGGAATACAGTATATAACATAAAATGCATGAGAATTAAGATTAAATCTATATAAAATTATGTTAAAATTACATTTTCAAGTGACACAAACAAACACAAATAAAATATATTCAAGTTGATTTTATAGTGTCAAATTTGGACTTATAAAGCTATTTCTTTTCAACCACTCAAATACCTACCAAATACCCACCAATAACTAAAAAGTACCCAAACAACAAAACATTAATACATAACCATCAATTGTATGATATAACATTTCTAACATTCCCCAAATTGCATCATATTTTAACCATCCAATTTATTTATTTTTAAGTCCACTAGTTCTCTAATTCATTCATAAACGTCGACAATTGTTATACTATACTAAAAGTTGTGAGTTTTTCTAGTTACATCTACTCTGTTATATGAGGTATAAGAGAATAGAAAAGGCATGTAAGTTGTTGGATAGATTACCTAAAGGGGCACAATCTCAATAATTCATCTTTTGTTTTGGGCAAAAAGAGGCTTCTTGTTTATGGAGAGTTTTAACAAATTGGCATTCAAAAAATCATCCTCAAGAGACAAATCCAAGAATCAAGAGAAATAAATTCAAAGGGTGAAGTCTCAAAGGAGAAATGATAAATTATATAGGAAACCTAAAATGAATCAACTAATTACAAAAAGAAAGGAAAAATAGACAAACATCCTTACATGTCTAAAGTCTCATGATGGTTAACTTAAGGATGCGAGAAGGGAGCTTCAATAATTGCAGATGGGGGTTCATCTGGTTGATGTTTCTTCAATTTGCAAAAGGAATCATCCTCAAAGTAAAATGGTAGTCTAATAGAAGTGCAATTTTTTTGATTGAGGATGGTATTCAAAGGAATGGTGGTTTGAATAGAAGCAGTATGCTGAAATGTTCTCTTGATGTTGGACTATCTATATCTAGAGGAAGTTTTATTGAAACTATTCTAGGGTAGTGGTGCATATATTACTTCCAATTCATCTAGGGTAAGGAAGCATAAAAAGAAATGAAAACTAGTTGCAAAACTAGTCACCGACAGTTACTGAAAGGGTCTATAATCAAGTGTTGGCATTGCCAGAAGGTTCTAGGATTGACAAAGATGCAATGGATGATAATGACAGAGCACATAAGTTCCAAAGAGATGCCATAGTTGATTGGGGTTTCCCCATGGTAGAGTAATGAAAACAAGGGTTGAAGGTGTGTAAAATCCACCACTCGGGCACAACAATTTTTTTTTTTTTTCACATTCACAACATGTACCAACTTAACTAACCAAGAATCTTCCATCAAAATTAGAAGTGTTAATTTCAATAACTCAACATTCACCATGGTAACGACAATCGACGTCATACTTAAATTCTTACACTCAAAGGTGTTAAGTTCATACAACTAGGGTCATTCCTAGACCTATGACCCAAGCCTCGAGGGTTCGTGATGACCCTGCCTACGTATCCCCTCGTGGAAAATCAAAGGCTTCATAGTTCGTCCCACAATGAAAAAGGGAGTTCAATCTCTCCTCTTGTATGAGACCTATTATCTCACCTTAACCCATCACTATTAATTAAGTATAAGTAAGCTATCAACTTAGCCGATTATAATATAATGTTAACAAATTTTCCATCAAGTGTTGGATCCATACCAAATATTAGTGTACAAACATTCACAATATGCTCAAGGTGTCATTCACACCATAATCTCAAGATTATTCACAATCACCATATGAACATACCCCCATATGCACAAGCTAATTAGCTCATTCACAGTACAAGTACAATAGTGACTAGATCATATATAGATCACAAGTATAACAGTATCTAGATCACACATAGATCATAAGTATAATAGTATCTAGATCATACATAGATCACAAGTACAACAGTGTCTAGATCATACAATAGATCATAAGTACAACAGTGTCTAGACCATACATAGATCATAAGTACAATAGTTTATGGATCATACATAGATCACAAGTATAATGAGATTAGCTCATATGTACATCATAAATACACAACTATTATCTCATTCACATATCACTTCCCCTTAAGTATACCTATGCACAAGTTTTCACTCCCCCTTAAGTATATCGAGGTCTTGGATCAAACTCCACCCAGTTTATTTATAATCTTGTTTAAACATCCTGACCCTCTTATATTTTCATCTCATTGACCTAGCCTAAAAAGGCTTGTTACTAAATACCAATTACCTTGGTTCACACAAACCCATAGGAAATCATTTCCAATTGACACTTATATAATAGGTTCAATAATGAGGCTCTTATAATCAAGGGGACAATAGATACCTTCAAAGGAAAAGCAATGGTATTTAGAAGTTTGTTTTGGGTTGTAATCAACACCTGAATCCTACTTAGTAACTTGGGAACACTATATCCATTAGACCAATACCTGAAAACTTAACCCATAATAATATCACTAATAATATTCTCGATCTTCTTGTTTTCATTTACCCTATAAAGCAACCCATATTCTTATAATAGTCTCGTTCATTAATTGGGTAATTTATTTATTCCAAATATGACCGTGATGGTAGACAACAAGGCCACAAGACATGTTGGATAGCATGATCTCATAGGTTTATCTGTTGACTTAATTTCAACAACATAGTCAATTAAACGATACTTATCTTCTACCTATAGTATGTGACCATATTACAGTTCATAATAGATCTAATATCCTTCTTTCATTCACATAATAATTCCCATATCAAGGTTCACATATTTAAGAGGTTGATAGCCATTATCCTACCAACAAGACCACAAAATCATCATTCGAACATCAATGGACATAACATCCTAGTTATGAATGGGCTTTAAGCATGATCAATAGAGTCATGCTTAATATAATTGATGATCTTATAGCAACCATAATATCATATCAAAACGTGCACTCACTAATATAATTAGTAGTAATACTCTTATCCTTGATTTCATTTATCAAAACGTTAACACATACTTCTATTGCACGCCTAAGATCTTGAGGACATCAAGTCTTATGATTAAGTACTTGATAATTGATTCATATAATTGATTTTATAACCATAATGATTTGATTATACAAAAATAGCTCATCCTAACCTCTTACATCTTCCTAGAAGAGAGCTACCTAATCCTATGACATAGCTCCTTGTGTCATTTTCATGTAATATACTTTAAGGAAATGAGATTAAACCTCCCAACTACTCAAAACGACTATATTTGTTTGAGTGTCTTTCCGCCAATTTGAATTATTAAGTAATAGTAGCAAGCCACTCAATTACATTATTTGATTTATTAATGCTCAATTCATAAATACTACCATCATTTTTAAGGAGCAAGGGCCTACCTAATTTTTTTGGTTTAACCCCGTAAAATGTCTTCTTGATTTACACATGCATTCACATATTAGTGTTAAGAGCATAGAGATATCAAGTATTCCCTAATCTATCCGAGTGAAGATATGAGTTTCCTTATTCATATACGTTATAATATTTTTCTTATCCCTTGTCTCAAATATCAAAATATTGGACGCATAAAATGCTGCATGGCATTTATCAAGACTTGTTTAGCCATTAACGAAAGTATTGCAAGGAGATGGAAGATAAGTTTCTCATGATTGCTTCACCGTAATTTTGTTTTAAGACTGTGCAAGATTTCTTTTGATTATAGTAAGTTATATTTGCAGCTATTTCAATTATCATGATGAGATTCTTGATTATTGACCAATATGTATGAGCCACATAGGTGCCCTTTTTACACTTTCTAATCGAACTGTTTTATAGCAAATGGAAATATAGACCAATTTAAATAACGAATTAAAAGGAGAAAGAAATGGTAGTGTATAAAATAAACTAGTTAGCTTGTTGGAGACTTATCTTGCATATGTCCTTGTAGTAAAACCACACGTAACCCCAATTTCTGCAAATCTGTCCTCTGTCTTTGAACTGGCAAGTCGCCTCAACACCATTCGCAGTTTGCAGATTGCCTTCCCCATATTCGTCACAGCTCCACACGCCTCTTCTTCCTACTTACATTCTCTAGTTTTATGGAGCGATGACCTCTGGAGTATGGCATCCAATGTCTCCTAATTCGCATCAAACATTATCCCATTCGGCACTTCGATCCTCCTGTTGGGAAAATCCCCCCCCTTTTAGGCTCCCTTTCATGGTATTCCTCTACATCGCCTTTAACTATTCTTCCTTTTTCCCATGCTTTTCTTCCCAAAGCAGAGCATATAAGCCAAGGATTTCAGAAGGTCTGCGAATCTCCTCTCTACACACCATCCTTCATCCGTAGCTATGAATTTCTCGTCTCTCTCAGCCCAAACGCAGCTGCAACTTGCTTCCCTTCCGTTCTCGTGAGATTCTTCCTGCCAAAATAAAGATTGAATCCAAAATTAAAGAGGTCGTGGGGTTTTAAGTCTGTACATTTCATGAGACCATATTTCTTTTCTCCTCCTCCCGTTCCCTTCCATTCCCTGCTCGACTTCTCCTTTTTCTTGAGCAAATTTCTTCTCTCACGCGCTCTCTGTATTTCTTCCATGCCATTCTTGCATTCCCTTTTTTTTTTTCCACCCACTCGCAGTCTTTGCCTTCTAAACTGGACTTGACTTAGCAGGAAAGGAAGTTGTGGTGGTTTAATGTCGGCCTTGTTTTCTCCACAAGACCCCAAGTCTGTCTCTTTCTGGAAGAGGGGTGCCATACCTTATTAATGGCACGACCCTCCCCATCAAGCCTACGCCATACTTTCTTCTGTACACCTCCAACTCGTTCTGACCCTTCACGTGAATGATTGTTGGGCTGCCATGTCTTATTAAATGAGTTTTCCCCCCTCGATTTCTTGTTTCCTTATTAGCCGATAGGCTATTCTATGTGGGGGAACCCCACCGGCATTTCCTACAGTCAATGCCGGCGGGAACCCCACGAACTATTCCGGGAACGCTAATTATTTACGTGGGAAGACCCCACCGGGATCTCCCCCAGTCTAACGCCGCCGGGGAGAAGTTCACGGCCGCCGGGAGATCTTCTCATCTGTCTCAAATAATGGAGAGCGGCACAGCAGTGATGGGGATTCGCAGAACCACCTGCGTAACACGGTAAATAATAACTGCCAGCAATGCGCACCTCTGTCAATCGCTTTCAAACCTTAATCATTGCCCGGCGAGAAAGCTCACGGCTCTGCTGGAAGAGGAGCCGCTTGTTTTGACCTACGCACAACTTTCATAATAAGCTTATTTACATGTATGTCCAATGTGGGAGTTTGGTTGTCGCTCGTAAAGTTTTTGATCGCATGAAAGAACGAGACAATGTCTCATGGAATACGATTATTGCAGCGTACAGAAGACATGGGTATCCTCACGAGGCAGTCGCACTGTTTCACCAAATGCAACGAACCGGTTTCCAACCCGACCAGTTCATATTTTCAAGCGTACTCCAAGCCTCTGCCAAAATGGGAGCTTTGGAACAGGGTATGGATATCCATCAAAGGATAACGGAAGGAGGGTTTTTGTTAGATATTACGGTTGGAAATGATCTGGTAGACATGTATGCAAAATGTGGATGCGTAGACAAGGCGCGTGAGCTGTTTGACAGAATGCCTCAAAGAGATGTCATCTCATTAAATGCAATGATTGCAGGATACACACAAAATGGTAATCTTGACCAGGCATTAAGGCTTTTCGAAGAAATGCCTCGAAGAAATGTACTCTCATGGACTGCAATGATTGCAGGATATGCACAAAATGGATTTATTGAAAAGGCTATAGAAACTTTCAAGCAAATGCAATTCGCAGGAGTAAAGCCAAATTCCACAACCTTTGCCAGCATCCTTCCAGCCTGTGCTAAAATAGGAGCTTTGAAACAGTGTATGGACATCCATCAAAGCATAAATGATATAGGAATTTCCTCAACTGTTGTAGTTGCAACTGCCCTGTTAGACATGTATGCAAAATGTGGAAACATGAAAAAGGCGTTTGAATTGTTTGAAACAATGCCTCAAAGAAATGTGATCTCATGGACTGCAATGATTGTAGGATATGCACAAAATGGGCTTTTTGAAAAGGCTTTAGAAACTTTCAAGCAAATGCAATTGACAGGTGTAAAGCCAGACTCCACAACCTTTGCAAGCGTCCTCCCTGCCTGTGCAAAAATTGGAGCTTTGGAACAGGGTATGGATATCCATCAAAGCATAATGGAAGGGGGATTTTTGTCTGATATTATAGTTGGAAATGCTCTGGTAGACATGTATGCAAAATTTGGAAACATAGATAAGGCATGTGAACTGTTTGACAGAATACCCCAAAGAGATGTCATCTCATGGAATGCAATAATTGCTGGATACGCACAAAATGGATTTGTTGAAAAGGCTTTACAAACTTTCAAGAAAATGCAATTGGCAGGTGTAAAGCCAGATTCCACAACCTTTGCCAGTATCCTTCCTGTTTGTGGCAAAATGGGACCTCTGGTATGGACATCCATCAAAGTATAATGGAGGGTTGTTTTAACTCGGATATTAAAGTTGGAAATGCTCTGGTAGACATGTACGCAAAGTGTGGAAGCATAGACAAGGCGCCTGAACTGTTTGACAGAATGCCTCGAAGAGATGTCATTTCATGGAATGCAATGATAGCAGGATATGCACAAAATGGGTTTTGCAAGGATGCTCTCAATATCTTTGAATTAATGAAACATTCTGGAACGTATCCTGACACTGCAAGCTTTGCTTGTGTTCTATGTGCATACAGCCATGCGGGCTTAGTGGATGAGGGCTGTACGTACTTCAATCACATGGGTAACCCTTATTGCATTACACCTACGGTTGATCATTATGTGTGCATGGTTGACCTTCTTGCTCGTGCTGGCTATCTATCTCGAGGATACCCTAAACTTTATCATTAAGATGCTAGTTAAACCTGTGGTGGTTGTGTGGCTGTGTTTTCTTGGTGTCTGTGGATCACATATGAATATAGGACTAGGCATATATATAGTAACGCTGCTTTTTGATTTGGATCCTAAAAGTACTGCGACTCATGTTCTTCTCTCAAACATCTATGCAGAAGCGGGCAGGTGGGGTGAGGTTCAAATAGTAAGAACATTGATGAAAGATAGAGGAATTAAAAAGATCCCTGGATGTAGCTGGATTGAAGGCCATAAAATGGTACATGTTTTTTATGTAGGAGACAGATCACATCCACAGACAGAGGAGATTTATGCAATGTCGGAGAAATTGGCGTGGGAGATGAAGGCAACAGGGTATTTTCCAGATTCATGATATTCACTTGATGATATTGAAGAGGAAGAAAAATAATTATTTCTCTGCCACCAAAGTGCGAAGTTGGCAATTGTATTTGGTTTGTTAAACATGCCCCCTGGAACGAACTAGTAGAGTTGTTAAGAACCTTTGAGTATATGCTGATTGCCACACTGCAATAAAATTTATCTCCAAGACCGTTGGAAAAGATTGCTGTGAGAGATGTGAACTGTTTCCATCATTTTAAACAGGGATAATGTTCTTGCAGAGATTATTGGTGATGCTAAATGAGCAATCTGAAAAATAGGCTTGCATGATAATAATGTGCACTGTGGCAGACGTGGAGTAATAATCAAGGGGCAAGCTTTTATTTTCAGTTTTTAGAAAGTTTTGTTTTGTTTTATTGCTTTCCTAAAATTAGATGCATAAATTGTAATGCAGATAACTGCTAATATACATTATTGGGGTATCTGAGATAGACTGTTTTTGAGATAGACTGTTTTATGATAATAATAAATATGGATGTTTCATTGAATTGTTTTTACTGAAGGGGTTCAATGATCTTTTAATTGGGTTTTAAAGCGGGAATGGATTGATCAGAGTGGATTACGGTAAATACTGAGTTTTATTGGTAAGTATAATTTTGGGGTGAAAACTGTGTGTTCATTCAATCCCTGTTTCAGATCGCACAAGGTATTCCTTTTTCACGATTATATGATATGATTGTCTAGTAGAATAAGAGCTTTTTATATAGATATCTCTAGTCAAATAGATGGCACCATTTTTAAATGCTTGCAAATCTCAACCGGCTCGCTTAGCTAGGGCTTGCAGCAGTAATTCCACCGCATTAACTTTGATGTCTTCTAAATTATTGTTTTACTGAATTATATGAACCATTGTGCAATTCCGATGAAATAGCCTATAAAGTGGTTCGGTAACTGTATTTGGCCCTTTGGGTAAAAACAGCTTCACAATTCTGAACGGTTGAAAGGATTGAGTGTAATAGTGATGCATGGTGTTTTGCGAGGCTGAGGCATATTTTGTGCAATTCTCATGAATTTGAGAAAAGAAAGTAGGTTCAGTAATTATTTTCATTAGGTATATAAGAGCTGTGTGATGCTAATTTGTTGATTGGAGTGGCCATAGCAGGTCAACATTGACTAAAGAGAACAGTGACTCATATTGGCGATTGTTAACGAAGTTGATGCAAAGGGATTCAATAATTTTCATGATTATATGATATGACAGATTAGCAAGACTAAGTTCTCCTTATATAGATGGCTTTAGTCAATTAGATGGTGCCATTTTTAAATGCTTGCAAATCTCTGGTGGCTCTCTTAGCTAGTGCTTGTCGTAGTGATTCCATTGCATTAACTTCGATATCGTCTATATGAATTCAGTACTGAGTTATATGAATAGTTGTGTGATTCTAATGAATTTGGCCTAAAAAGTGTTTCAAGTACTGTAATTGGGTAAGACAGCTTTGTAATTCTGAACGATTGAAAGGCTTGATTAGAATAGATGGGCATGCAGTATTGCGAGGCTGAGTCATATTGTGCAATTCTGATCAATTTTAGTAAAATTATTTTCATTTGGGTGTATATAACAGCTGTGTTTGTTGAATGGAGTGGCCAGAGCAGTTTGGCATCGAGTAAAGTGAACACCGAGTTATATTGGCAATCGTTAATGTAGTTGACAAAAAAATATTCAGTAACTTTCAAATGACCACTTGGGAACAACAGCCGTACAATTCTGATTTATTGAATGGATATAGTGAATACTGTGTTATTTGGTTGAGCAACTATCATGAATTGGATACAAAGGGGTTAAATACATTTTTTAATTGTGCAGAACAGCTGCTCAATCGTGATTTAGTGAATTTCATTATTGGAAGAGGTTAGCATGCAGGTTAGTAGAGCTATGTTGTGCAATTTAGGTTAATTGTACTCAAAGGGAGTCAGTGATTTCTTAATTGGGTGAAACAGCTGTATGATATTGATTTATTTGATCAATCAGTATGAAATATTGTGAACACCGAGCCACATTGAGTTTGAAATTTATGGCTTATGGAATGATAAGGGTTTATTGGGTTTCTTTTTGGGCTCTTGAATGTGCGAGTTACCTTGAAAATTGGGTATGTATTTTGGCCCTTGAATGTCTTAATGGTGACAGATTGAAGCTGAATTGTTAATAGTCTGTCAACGGAAATTGAATTTCTCAATTGGTATGTTAATGAAATATGTATTCTTTAAGATGCTTGTCAAGATAAAAGCTTTGTTAGAATTTAAATGATTGCTTCTAATGGTATAGTCTCCACAATTGTATTGTGTGTAGGCTTGTAGAATTGGAACAGATGTTTTTATGTTTCTTTAGAACTACACCTTTATTAGTGATGGGCTATTATGTGGGGGAACCCCACTGGGATCTCCTCTAGTCTGACGCCGGAAAATCTCCTCCAGTCTGACGCCAGAAAACAACAGTCACACACATTTTCTAAGCCTATCGGCGTATGTATTGCACCTGATTGGGGTGCAAGTGCTAGTTTTATTTATTTTTAATTCTTTTCCCCCATCCACTTTGTCCAGCGTGGATGCCACTGGTGGGGGATGTGACAAGGTGATAGCCAATTGGTTGAGAAAGCTCTATGTAAAAAACTGAACACTATTAGCTTAGAATGTATAACTGATTTTGATTTGAAAAGAATGTTATATTTGGATGGTGAGTTTGATGAAGAACTTTACATTCAAGCCAAAAAGTGTCTATTGTTGACAACATTACCAGAATTGCCTTCTCCATGCCTCCAAGAATTGGAATAGATGCTTGTACTAATGTTCCTAAAAATCAGAAAAATGCACCCAGTTTTGGTGCCAGAAAAACATCTCAGTTGCAGAAAGGATTTCATAAGGAATCTTACTTACAATCCAAACAAGATCTATCATCAATCTACCAACCAAGAAAACTATTTTATAAAATTAAACAGTTAGATGGGTATTGTACAGATTTGTTTCATGAAGAGGCACCATTTGAATTCGCTACCACATTTATTAGTGGAGATTGCAGGATTGAAAAGTTCGATATGAACAATACTATTAATAATTATATATATTTGCAAATTGTGGTATCCCAAATAAGATGTGATTGGGAAGGACGAGGAAATGTGAAATATAAATGTGAAAAAACAACATGAATTGGGTAGAAAAGAGATTGATCAGCACTATGTAGAATCCAAATGTTCATCTGTAGGGGTTTTGAAGATTGGTTATCAGAGGATATGATGCGGTGCCAGTGTCCAGATGATTACAGCAATTGCTTCCAAATTATGGTCTCCACATTTGGTACCTCCACAAATTGTGGGATGCTCTGTTTAGCTGCCAGTGGGGCTTTAGATCTTTGTTTTGAAGATTTTTACTGTTCTGGGTTCGATCTCTTGGTTGCTCTTATGAGCAACAGAAAACAGGGCTGTAAAGAAAAGCCAGCACAGCTAATAGCTGTCAAGAGGAACAAAAACATGATGATTTCTTATGATTTGTCATGCATCTGTAAGTTCATTCAGTATGCTGTTTACAGCTGTTCTTTCTGATATTCTCTGTAACCCTTGATTGCTTCATACAGTTAAAAATAAATAAAAATTTATTTAATGTTGGTGCGGCAGCCAATATTTGAAAACCTGCTGGTTCCCGTCAACAACATATTTACCGAAAATAACAAAAATCGATTTAGTTGAAAAGCTTTTTGACGTTTTGAACTGTTCTCAGCATGTTCCTTTCAGCCGAAATGTCATACTCAGCACTTTCCTTTTGGCCAGAAATGTTGTTATCAGCACTTTCGTTTCGGCCAAAATGTCGTTCCATCTGTGTCCGATGAACTATTAAAAGCCGATACAACCGTACGCCCGCATAAGAATTTCAAATTGATCCATTGAAAATACTTTAAAAACATATTTTTGGTGTTTTATTCATTCCTGGGAACTTAATTGACGCTGAAATGGGTTCCAGGCACCAAAATAGAAGCTTTATATCGGGGTGTGGACATTCATGAAGTATGATGGAAGGAATTTTTTTGTTGAAATGTCGCTATTGCAGCCGCTGAAGAATAGATCATTGAAGGGCAATGATCATGAGGACCTCAGCTAGGATGCCAGTGATAGAAATGAACTCAAATAACTCACAAGATCAAGGGACATGAAACTACTCATAAATGACATTCTGAAAAAAGCAAGGGTGAGAATAGAAAGGAAGAAAAATGAACAAAATAACAGTAATGAACACATGACTTTGATTAATCTAATTGCCCCTTTTTAAAAGATTACAGAATTAAAGGTCGATGCAACTGCCAATATGAAATAGAGAAATCCTGATGACATTGAATTGAAATGCCCTGTTTGTAGAAGCATACTGAATGACTGGAAGGTTCTAGAAGCTGCTAGGGTGTATTTTAAATTTTGAATATGAAGACAAGAAATTGTTCTCATTGATCCTATCCTTTTAATGGAACCTATGAAGAACTGCACAAACATGCAGGAAGTGTGCATCTCATAGTTAGAACAATAGATGTGGACTCTTCCTGTCAACGTACTTAGAGGTATTTAGAACATCAGAGTGATTTTGGAGATGTTCTGATCACTATATGATCCGCCATGCCCCATGCAGTTGTGCTTGGGGTTTATGTTCTTCATAATGAGATGTTATTCATTTTGACAAGGGAAATGAAAGTGATAGTTTGACATCTTCTCCAAGTTAGTGGACAACATTCTTCTTGTTTCACATGATTAGTCCCACTTCTTCACTTGCAGATGCTAGAGGATTTCTAGCAAGATGGAGGGCTACAAGGAGGTAACTTGTATTTCTTGGTATGCTTTCAATAGAACCCATGTTGGCTAAGCATATAATGGGTACTGATGAAGAAGACTTGGACAGTGTTTCAACTAATGAGGCATCTAATAGTACTCCTGGACGTAGTAGGAGAAGACAATCAACAAGTTTCAGACCTGACAGTGAATTACCATAAGTTGCTTTCTGCCTTCATATTTACTGGCTATTGGAATCAGATTTAAAGGTGTTTAAATTCTTCTCATGAGTGCCAAAGTTGTATCAAAGGTCCTAAATGCCCAAAACTTCTTCAACTCTCACCTCACACCACTGGCATTAGGAGGCTGCAAAATTACAACATTCTATGGTTACTCTTTTATAGATTCAACAGTTTAGATAAACCCAACCAGCCAAATTACAGATCTTGATTATATTCTATGGAGCAATGACCAATTGTAGTTTTACTATAACTAAAACTCTTGTACAGCTGAGGTTCTGGAAAATATTAAAAGAGAATAGAAAAGAATGAGCATCATTCTAATTTGTAGCACTTGTGGCTCTCATATGAGTATATCTTGTTGGTTGTAGTGTTTTAAAAAATGCTTAAACAAAATAATTAATTAAGAGATACTCAAAAAGATAAGAGAGACATGGAAAATGATGATGGAAGTTGTCATCATGGCAGCATTAGATAACCTCCACTGGAAATACATATTCCAATTTATCATGGCATGTTAAGTTTTGGGACTCAAAGTTCTGGGAGAATTAAGGTCTCCATGCACCCATATGTTAGAGAATTTTCTTTTGGGACATTTAGTGGTGGTAGCTATATTGCAAAATAGCTATATTGAGAAGAGTATTTTAGAACTTTGTGTCTTTATATTCTTTGTTTATTGCAGATCAATCATATGTCTAAAATGTAATTGTTCTCTTGCATTTCCCTTATATGTTGAAGGGGTAAACCATAAGGAATTTTCTCTTTCTTGCTAGTGTTGTATGTACTAATGGAAGGACTTTGTTTTCTTTGATAATTGCAAACACATTGTTTCTTCTATTCCTTTTGTTCTTTCCATCTTTCATTTGAGCAATCCTACATAGCGTCTCATATGAGCCTATCTAAGGTTTCCCTATTTTCCTTTTCTTTTTCCCCTTTTTGTTTTTCCTCTTGTACTTTCTAGATAAAACTATGCAAAACCCTCAAAAACACCCATCACACAAGGGATTTGCTCCTCTCAAATGTAGAAGAAAATTGTTAATTTGATAATAATTTTTCCAGTTGTTTTGAATATTTATCATTTCCCATTGGACAAGTCACACTAATTTCGGTGAAATGTTTATTTACCATTATGTGGGGATACCAAAAATTGGATTGGGACAAACACAGTAGTCTAAAAAACTACCTATTGAACTAGGACACTCCTAATAGTTTACTATCATGGCTTCTAAAAATTCTCATGTCTTGGTTACCAAAGTTGTTCCTCCTTTAGTGCCATGGCTACCGGAAATTCCTATGTCTTGGTTACCAAAAAATGTTCCTTCTTCACTATCATGGCTACCAAAACTTTTCATGTCTTGGTTACCAAATTTTTTCCTCCACTTTAACTATCCTAGCCACAATAATTTCAATATCTTGGTTACCAAAACAATTCCTCCTTACTTGTCATAGCTATGAAAAATTCTCATGTCTTGGTTACCAAAACTTTAGACCGCATTCACTATTTTGACTACCAAAACTTCTCATTGTCTTGGTGACAACCAATATTTTCCCAAACTTAATCCAAAGAAATTATTTGAAGATCTTAAGTTCCTCATGTAGTTGACTATTGCTAAATAAGAAGATACTTTGAAATAGAAAAAAAAATTCAACCTTTTGTGTCCTCTAACCTCTTTTTTGACTTGGTTACATTTAATTTACCTAATAGAATATGTGAGCCTCTAAAAATTCCATTAATAAATATAATGTTACGAATGAAAATGTTCATATGAAAAAATAAAGGTGCCAATTTTAATTAATAATAATCCATTAGAATATTTTTTTATGTACTTATGATAGCTGACCGTATGAATTATTAAAATAGAAACATCTTCACAATCATCTCCTAATCAATCCAACTTCCTATTAAAAATGAATAATAACTTGCTTATGTCCCCCTAATGTCATTTGAACTTCACACCTTAAACCCATTTTATATTAAAATATATTCTATACAAAATAATATAACTCCACACTCCTTTAAAATCACTTTTATATACACACTCTATAAAAGATAATCTACTTAAGAAAATATTAAACTATATATTATCATTAGATAGAAAAATAAATGTCCAACTCCCCTATGTTCTCACGTCTACATAATAGAGAGGTGACTTAATTTATATCAAAATAGTTATGTTATTGCAATCTCCAAACACCTTGCTTAAAAGCAATACAATCAATGTTGTATTAAGGACTTAAATAAATTTATTAGTGAAAAATATGGTAGATAAGGTGGGGTTTGAATGGTAAATATGGATAATAAAATTTTATGTTAATTAATAATATTATTAGTAACTAGTGATAGGTCAAGTGATGTTTTCTATTATGTAAATATTCGTTTCGATGTCATTTTATGAATCAAGATTAATCTATATAAAATAATGATTAATAGTATAAATTATATTTGCAAATGATTCAAACAAATACACAAAAATATATTATATTTGAGTTGATTTTACAATGACAAATATGATACTACAAAGTCATTTCTTTTCAACCACTCAAGTAACTATCAAATACTTATCAATAACTAAAATCCACCTAAACCACAAACTATTAATCTAAAAAAAATTAATACATAACAACAAACTAACTGTATGATATAATCTTTGAAATTAACGTTGTCCCTTGTCATGTGTTAGTATGTACCCAAAGGTATGATACCTCATTCAATATGGTGGGGACAATAAGCACAAGGACACATAAGAAGGTAACAAACTATGACAAATAATAAATACGAGTCTACTCAAATGTATTCAAGTCTTTATTATCTATGAGGTCATCATCATAATCATTGTCTACAAACCCAACACCACGATCTAGCTCAACATCTAACCCATAAGTGAGAAGCATAAAAGGTTGATCTCAACTAATTGTAAAAATAGAAGACTAGTATCATACCTCATTTAATAAAGTGGGGAACACAGAGCACATAGACACATAATAATGTAACAAACTAGAAGAAATAGGAAATATGAGTATACTCAAGTGTGTTCAAGTAATTCTTCATCATCCATGAGATCATTATCATCGAAATCATTATTTACAAACATAGCAAAGTGAACTAGCTCAATATAAATCCCAAAAATAAGAGGTATATAAGGCCACTCTAAATCATTCATAAAAATAATAGACTAGGGTGGGATATTAGAAATATTATCAAACATGCTATTTTTAGGAGGGGGAACAATAGAAAATAGGGAAGATGCAACTAAAATTATCACCACAATAGGGAGATTATCAATATAAATAGAATCAATATGATGCATAAGGGCATCCCTATATTATATATCAAGAGAAGTAGAAGGTGGAACAAGATCACCATAAATGTGAATAGACATGGTAATTGTAGCACTATGCATAAGAGGTTGAGAAAGCTTCAAACACTAGTAGGTAAATGAGGGGATGTTGGAGGAACTAAAGCATCAAGAGTGGGAGGAACTTGGGTCTAAGGCTATTGCTACAGTTGGTGGGCGAAAATTATGGTTTACATTTGGGTTTGGGTGGAGAAAGACGGAAATGGGTAGGATGATTCATAATAGTAGTAAAGTGAGGTGTAGGCAACAAGGGAAGAAGAGTGGAAAGGGTTGGAATGGTAGGAGTAGGCTTTAGTTGAGGTTTAGGATGGATAGAAGGAGGAGGCCATGGTTAGTAGATCATTTTTTAGTTATATCATAAAGGATGGGGAGGAGGTATATTGGGAGCCTAAATGGGTCTAAAAGAGGAAGTGAGAGTCTTAGGAAGGAAAATATTAATGCCCTTTTGCAGTTGGAGAGTAGGAATCTCTCAAATCATCAACATGACTACAAGATCTAGATCATGCACATAATAGATTTTTACTCCACACAATTGTTATAAAGAACAAACATGGTGTAATGACACTCATGGGGAGCAAATTTTTTATTTCTAATGAAACAATTGATCATAAAATTTCCTAAAGTTCTAAAAGGGGCTAGTAGTTATGGTGTGGAATAATGATGACCTCATCCTCATGTATCAATTTTGAACATTAATGAAACACTAAGAGGATGAACCAAGCTTTGTTTATCCATAGATTTCCAAGAAGAAGAATGAAATGCAGGAAAATGGAGAGGGGTGATATAGGTAAACCTAGGAATGAGGGACCTATGCCAAAAAGCACAAAAAGGGGTGCCCACCTAATCACAAACCCACCTTTTCCTATTTCATTAGGAAGAAGGATAGTGCCACAAGAGATAAGGATTGACCTACAACTCTTAAGGTGAGTCAAATCCAAGTTTTGGGACACTATGTGATCTCTCCTTCCTTAT
This sequence comes from Sequoia sempervirens, assembly GCA_007258455.2. Lineage (NCBI taxonomy): Eukaryota > Viridiplantae > Streptophyta > Pinopsida > Cupressales > Cupressaceae > Sequoia > Sequoia sempervirens. The sequence goes on from VDFB02252616.1 coordinate 138,709,556, forward strand.
GACATAAAAGTGTAAAATATGACTAAAATACACTTTGGGGAGATAAACTAAAAATACTAAATGAGCTCAATTGTTCAATGTGGATTTAAAGCATAATACTAACCAAAACTATAATTTATAGGCAGATTTCAGGGTTGCAAGATGATATCTATCAACCCAAAAAATATTGTCCTGAAAACTATAGCAGGACACATTCGCCTAAACTAAACACCCCAATTTTTGACTGAAAGGCACTCTTGGGAGATGAATAAAAGTGCATTAATGATCTAATAACTGAGATCTACCACTTGGAATGCAAAGTATTATGATAATACAGTAAAAAATAATCATTAATTAGTAGATCTGAGAAGGTTAAGAAGGTTTGTACCTGGCTCCAAAAGTGACAGTAAGGCGTCCTGTTTTGGAAAATGTGTCCTTGTTATCTTTTTCTAAGAAAATCTTTTTGCAATCCTCTAATGTTGGATTTAAGGCTCTGATTTCTCTAGGTTTTATTGTCGAAAGACCAAAAATAAATTTTGTAGGCGAGTTTTCATGTCTTGACAACTTTGGTGACAACTTTGACAACTTTGCACTTTTGATCCAATTCCACTTCTCCTTCACCTATAAATCCGCAAACGCACAAAGAGGAGAAAAATGTTTGTTTTTGGTGTATAACGGTTTCCCTTGGTCAAACCATAGTCTAGTAATTAAACCTTGATAATGAAATGAAAGCATAAATGGAAGGAATGATGAATGAACACTAGCTTGTTGTGCAACTCACCAAACCCTCTAATGGCTACCCTTGGAGGACTAACGTCTAACACATAACTCCAAAGATTAGATATTGCACGAAATGAATTGATTGGATGCTTGATTTAACACTTGATTTGATGCTTGAAAACTTGAAACCTACATCACAATGTTAGCTCCAAAAACATGCATGAATGCAAATAACTTTGACATGATGATCTTGATCTTCATTGCTACAACAATCGACTAAAAAATTTGCTCTTGAATTCTCTTGACAATAATCTTTGCTCTTAGGATTGATCTCTTGAAATCTTAGATTGCTTAGGATTTCGTAGGATATGAATTTGATAAAAAGGCCTTGTATTTATAGGTAATTCCTTAATTTCCCAAAAATTAAACATCAAAGGAGAACAATTGCAATTTGAATTTAGATCATAAAAATTCCACCAAAAACATATTAAAAAATGGGGTCCTAAACTTGATGACCCATTCTCCCTTGGGCGAATGGGTCCTAGGCCCTAAACCTAGGACACATTTTCCAAGATTTGTAATTTGATGTTTGTAATTTTTTGATGTAGCTTCTCCTTTTAGAAAATGAAATTAATTAGGCTTTTAAATGCATAATTAGGTCAATTAGAGGCTTAATTAAGTCCAATTAATTAGGGGGATGTAAACATAATGTGAAAATATAAAGGAGTACATTTTCTGACAATATAAAGAAGAAGATATTTGAGGTAGAATAATATGAGCAACTATCAACAAATCCTTGAGACCAATCTTAATAGAGAGAATCATGCAATTAAGAGTGTCAATAAATATACCTTCCTAGCACTTCAAATAAGCCTTAGATGCAATGTAAGAATCCTTCTAAGTATGTGTATTCAAGAGATATTCCTTTGTATAATATTAAAGGGATAATTTGGATCAACTAAGATGCATTAGTATGCACACAATTTGTATTCCATTCAATGTATGGAGGGATATGATAGTTATTATTAGCTTAACTTCATCAAGAGAGAAACAAATAACAAGAGGAGAAGGAGAAGAAAAAGGAACATTCTCATTTCCTTGTTTGAGTACTGATAAAATCATTAAAATATGGTGGGAAATTTTGATGGTATAGAAGAAGGATTGGAAGGAGCATTAGAAGAAGGCTTCTCACAAGAGAGGAGGAGAAACAACCTTAGGAAGAAGATCGATGTTATTTGATTTGTGTTAGGGGAAGGGATTGATATATTTGTAAATTATAATTTGGTGGAACCACTTGCTTGTTGCCTTTTTCATTAAAATTCTCCATGTGAATTATATTATAATCAATTAGATCCTATATTTTATGTTTTTAATCCCATACAATGTTTACAGTCATGAATAGGAACATGATAGCATTGGAAAACGGCTTGGCATCATATTTGTGAGGAAGAAGTAGAAAAGTATCTAATGGAGGAACATGATGAATTTCAAGAAGGTTGGTTGCAATGATTTGTTTCATTATAAAATATAGCATGTAAGCCAACTTGGTGAATTGCCAATTGGGCCTTAGTAAAAAATTTAATGGTATTGGAAGATGTGGAAGGAGTGGGAAAAACAAGAAGGGAAGAGAAATATTGTTTAGTTGTGTTAACATTTTCCTTATGTTTCATAGATTATTATAATTATTAAAAAAAATCTTCTATGGTTTATTAGGAAACTTTAATAAAGTGGGAATAGAAGAAGAAGCATGATCATTAGATACATGATGTATGTTTTCCATATTTTCCTCATAATCTTGGAGTGTTGCACAAATAGCAACAAAGTTTGTGTATTTTAAAATATGAGTTTTTTCATTATTGATGCTTGCAAATATCCTATAAGAACTCTTTGTATTTCAATATTTGGTAAGTGATAGTGTATCTTCACAAGAATATACTAGAATATCAATACAAAATCACTAAAACACTCATTAATTTTAGTTTATAGCAAATAAATTTTGTGAAATTAACTTCTAAGCTAATCTAAGGTTGAAAGTAGCTCACAAATACTTGCACAAGTGAATCTATAGATTGAATTGAGCCATGGGGTAAATAATAAAACTCCTCAAGGGCATTATACTTGAGTGTGCAAGCTGGGAAGAGTTTTGAATGAATATAGTCATCATACAAATAATCTATACAAGTGGCATTAAAGGATAACACATACATTGCAAGGTCATCCTTTTCATCAAATAGTGAAAAATAAGGGCCACAAACACAATAGGAAACATATGCAATGTAATATCACAAAAGAGGGGGTTATGGTGGAGTTCCATAGTAACTTACCTAGAATTAGATGTGAGTGCATCTAACTTCTACTAAATTTGGTAGATGTGATGTAAGACATGAGACATGTTGGGTTAGTAAGGGTGGAAAAAATGAGTGATAAGATGGAACATAAACAAGGTAGGAAGTGAGAGCCATTGATAGGATAAGAGAAAAGGAGTATGTGGGATGAGAGGACATGGGAAAAGTAGGTGGAAATTAGATAGAAGTATGATAAATAAGATATACCAAAGATTTGATATATCAATGAGTATAAACCAATAACACCACTACAAACACACACAAAAATATGCACTTTAAAAAATACGTATGAAAGGAGCATGTATAAGCCTAGACAAAACCTTAGAAGTTCCTAAAATTAGAATTATGTAGCAAAACTTATGAAAATTTGCAAATTCTAAGAAAACCATGTATCAAAATTTGAAACCATCCACACCACCACCTAGAGCGTGGAAAAATAGCCCAAATAAAAATTTCTCAAAAAAGGAGGTTATTAGCCTAAGATATTAGCTTCCAAAGTTAATCAAAAATGAAGGGGGATATTTTTTTAATACCACCTACTAATGCTAGTATGATGTCACCGCTATGTATGGTGAAACCATTGCTAAATCTGGAGGTCTAGTAAATGTAGATATTTTCCCACTAAATCTAGGTTTGTGTTAGATATATAATCTCTAGTAAAACTTAAAATATCTACCATAATAGTGAAAACTTACCTAAATTTAGCAAGATTGCTAGAAAAGCCACTAAAGATAGCATACCCACTAGAATAACCAACAAGTTGGATAGATGGGCCAAGTAGGCCTATAGTGGAGGGATTGGGGGCCACATAAGCTTGCACCCATGGCGATCTTGCAATCTATAAAGGGGTTTGACTCAAATGCAAGGGTTTACAAATGCTAAGGAGGTTGCAATGGCTTGAGGGATCTCATGCCTTATAAGTCACCCCACCACCTATTGCACGAGGCCCAATAGGTCTACAAAGACAATACCTTATTGGTTTTCATTAAATAGTTTTTCTTAAAGTTTGAAGCTTTTTGTTTAATTGTCAAATTATTTTTTTGTTAAATATTTTTTTATTCACAAATACCTATGTAGATTTTTTCAAATACAATGATGTTTATGCTCTAATATTGCAGGTATATAAAATAAGCTAAAATCCATGGAACAAGACAAAAGATGCAACAATTAATTAGGTCCAAAAAAAATCAAGTCCACCTAATCTAGAATCATGTTTAACTCTATAAGAACTTGCAAATGCATGCCTTTTTACTAGCAAAGGCAATGAAAAAGTCATAAATTGCTCAAAATATGCTTAGAGCTAAAGTAAGTATTATACCTTTTTTCTTCCAATTAAGATGAAGAAATTTGGTTTAAAAAGTTGAAAAGAGTTGTTTACACTAGTACAAACAACAATAACAGAATAATATTTTAATTTCAGAAAAATATTAGATTATTAGGGTCAAGTTCTCTTAGGTCAGCCTCTTTGATTGGATTGGCTTTATGATCATGATAAAGGTTGGTAAATAATGGACAAGTGATCTATCTATTGATTCTAATATAAAGTATTGTTACTTTAATGATCCAAATCAAAATGTTCTTATTTGATATTTTTTGGATGATGTATGATTTCAAATGATAATTGAATATAAATTAAAGTTCAAATAAATATCTTTAAATACTAAGACATAACAAATTGTTACACAAATGTATTAAATAAATGGTCCATTATTATTTTAGTGTTATGGGCCTCCTCTGGTTAGAGGAAAGCCTCCAAAAATAGACGCATGCCACTTTGAGTGGCCAAAACACAGTATTCTTTAGTAAAAGGTGAAAGAATAGTTCACTCTGTCTTCACCACGCGGCTCCATAGGAAAATAAGTAGAACATGTTGGCTATTTAATCGCACCTCCCTGTAAAGAAACGAATGTGGGACTAAAACTCAAATTAAAAAGCTCTGCACTGCAAACTGCAAATGGCATTTCTCAAACCCGTGAGATAGACAAACAACAAGCGGAATACAACAGACCGTCCTCGACATTCAAGTCAAGTCCAGGGAGAATAAACAAGGTAGGAAGTGAAATCCGTTGATAGGACAATAGATTTAAGGGGTCTGTGGGATGAGAGGACATGGGGAAAGTAGGTGGAAGTTGGATAGAAGTATGAAAAATAAAGTGAAAGGGGTGGAAATGGGCATGGTAATGACAAAGATAAATGGAAAATGGGATAGGAAAAAGTGGGACGTAGGATGAAATATGGAGGATAAAAGGAACAATGGGAGCAAAAGAATTATGTGTGGTAGGAGGAGGGAAGGGAATATATAGTGGTATCCACATCTATGAGGTGATGAGAATCTGAAGTTGAAGTGGTGAAGGTAGGGTGATAATATGTGTACGAAACCATGGGGAAAGAGGATGTGGAGGCAATGTAAATCATATGTGTCAATAAGGGTGAGGGTTGTGGGGGAGTAGGAGGATCAATAGAAATTAAAAGTGGTTGGTTGAGGGTACAAAAAAATTAGATGCACTTAGAGAGTCAAAAGAAGGTGAAAAGAGATGTGAGGAAGGTGCATTGGCATGCAATATATACCCGATATTTTGGAACATCTATAATCTAGAGAAATTTGTGAGTAGAATAATCCCTAATGCATCATTGACTAGAAGGATTGGGCACTAGAAGGATTGGGGCTATCAATAGAGTAAACAACATGCTTCACATCTTGCAATTATGAAACTATATTAAGATATTGTTGTATATCCATGTGAGTGATGTGAGCTTCATGACTGAAATTATCATTAATATATAAGAAATTAGTGATGTCATTGAAAGGAATGAATAGAGAAAGGATGTGATCCATGGAAGGATTAAGACCTGAGATACAACAAAGGGTACATTTACTAGGGTATAGGGTATGTGACCTATAATTGGAAAGAGGGAATGAACTTGCAAGCTAAAGGAAACTAGGGACAATATATAGAAATAAGTAGAACACTAAATGGGTAGGCTAAGGGAGTGGGAAGGGTAAGGATATGGAAAAGGAGAATGGAACAAAAAGGAGTAGTGTAAGAAACTAAGAGAAAGGCCTAAGGTGGGATTACAAGGTACTAAGGCTGGTGGGACTAAAGAGGTAAGGGGAGACTAGAGGCAAGGATGGAATGAAAGGAATTAGAGTATGGGGTAACTAAGGAGATGGTGAAAAGGTGATAAAGGAGAACACTAAGGATATAAGGCATGGGGTAAGGGGCATGAATAGTAAATGAAGGTGATATCAAGGTTGAGGGAAAATGTATAACTATAAGAATAAGTAAACTAAATCAAGAGAATGCATGAGAGGGGATCAGGAAAGGAAAGTGAATGTTGGTATAACCTAGGGTAAAAGGAAAGTCCAAGGAAATAGTACGGAAAGGTATAGAAAAACTAAGGCTTTGGGAGAGGTTGAAGATGTATTTTTAAGAGGAAGGTGAAGTAAATGAGTGTGTAAATTAGAGACAATGATAAAAGAATAAGTGGAAAATAATATAACCTAGGGTGTGGGGATGTAGATGGCTTGTCGTGGAAGATGAAATAATGTAGAAAGGTGAAAAAAGGGAAAAAAGAAATGATAAAGTGATGCTTATTATTTTGTATATTAGAAATTATAAAATAGACATGAAAGGTATCAAGTTCACCAAATGATAAATCCTTTTTGGGAACCTCTTAAGTATTTAGGCCTATGATATTATTATTATTTGTTTCTACTACCTATTAAATATGTTAGATCATTACAACAAGAAAGAAAATAAATTTAATCTTTAATCTAATCTACAACATAAAGTACATAAACTAGGAAATGACAAGTGTAAGTTGTGTGAAGATTAAGTATGTTATTCTCCTTGCATATCTTATTTTTATATAGGTAAATAATTTATGTATCTCTAATAATGATGGAGTAGGAAAAAATGTGAGGGTAGGGACATTCTAATTATTTTATTATTCTTTGGGAACTTGGAAATGTTGTTGTAATGAGGCATAAAATATGGCTACATAATGGACTTGTAAGAGCATCTTCCATTATGAGTGAGTGTAAGATGTAATTAGTGCTTCATAGGGAGTGCTTGGAGTTACATATACTAACTTGAGAGGTAAAATTAAAATATGCTAGTGTAAGAGTTATTTTCTATTTTAGGATGGCTTGAAAAATGTGAGGGTTGTAAGAATTCATACCATTGTATTTTAGGACCTTGCTTGGGCCCTTGCTATTATTTTTTGGTGGTTTTTTGGGCTTCCTTAAGTATATATATTAGAGGCATGGGATAAATTATGTGTGGAATATAGTTTATAGGGTTATGTTATTGGATTTCTTCTAGATGACCAAGATTGATGATCTCATTGAAGTATCACATGTCGTGGATGTACTATAACCATGATTCATTTAGTAATGCATCGAGTTGTGTAGTGCTTTGGAGGCTTTATTTTCTCAAAAGGGTTTTCCTAGGATATATCTATGTATCTTATCTTCTTATGGTTGCTTCTATTATGTCTCTCATTATTTATTATTATTCTTTTTACAAGCCAAAATACTGTTAAAATTTCCATAGATTACTTTTTGTAATATTCTCCTAAAAGGGTTAATGTGGAAATACCTACATGTTTACTAGTTAAGCTTTATTTTAAGTTTAGTTGCTAAGTGGTTTGCAAGAACTTTGGTTGCATGTGCTTTCATATGATGGATTCATGGTATTTGAGTGTTGGGTATTCCTCTATTTTAATTTTTTGAGCTTGGTAAGATTGTGGGAATTTGTAGGAAGGAATAAGTTGATTATTCATCCTTTTTTCTATGGTATTTTATAGTAGATTTTTTTAAGAAAAAAGTATGGAAAACACTTGTAGAGTGATGAAGAGTGTAATACCCCTCATGTTGTTGATACTCTTTGATACTCTTATGTGTTGGTTTGGTACATGGTTTGTGATGGTGATTAGTTCACCAACTTGGTTGTGTGTGGATTCATAGTTTGGTTGGTTTTATGCACTTGACATTACTTATGATGTTTGATGATACATTATGTGGTGGTTATATTATTTGGTTATGCTATGGTTTTCTTTAATATTATATGTGGTGATGTTATGATTCTATGTTGCTATGGTTTTTGATGTATTTGCTAGTGATTCTTGGTGAGAGGACGAAGAGGCATCACTCGCTTGCGAGTGCCCTGCTACCCCGCGATTACTTTTCACAGTGTGTCTACATTGGAGATTTACATGCTACTTGATTTTTTTGTTTATATGTAGGATGCAGGTATAGGGCATCGACTCCACCTGCTTGGCAGGTCTGAGCGTGTCCCATAAACCCAACAAGTATGATGTTGAAAAAGGGAGTTGATAAGGAAGTGTCCCCGTCCCAAGTCCCTCACCTCGTTGTGAGTCTTTCAGTGTCGTGGACTTGACCTTGTCTTTGTCTCTATATTGTTGTTGTTTATTATTTTATTTGTGGATAGTTGTTATTTAATTTATCCTTATTTTATATGGAATTAATTAATGTTATCTTGTAGATATGATTAATTGTGTGTAATTGTAATTTAGTTAAATGTTGGATTTAAAATATTATAAATTAAAAGATATTTAATTAATTAAAAAGGATAGAGTAATTAATTTAAATAAATAATGTTTGTGATAATTGTAATTGTCTTTTTCAAAATAGTAATATTATAAAATCTAAGGATAATATCATGTGAAGATAAATGTGAAATTAATGAATTTTTAATTAAAATTTGTGAGATAACTGTGAGATTTTAAAGCAAGAAAAAGAGCCAATGCATGGGTTGGATTTTTGAGAAAAAAGAAGAGCTTTATTTATCTTTATTTATTTTATTGTGAGGGGAAGAAGTTTTCTCTACACACATAGAGGATGGTTTTTGGTTTTGTGTGGAAAAGAAGAAGTAACAAAGATTGAAGAAAATATATGTGTGTGCTTCTCTGAAAAATTGTTCTTTGAAGAAATAGATTATTGATCCAGAAGTAGCTGAAAGAAGGAGTTGGAGAAGAAACTACAGAGGAAATCTATTTTCGAAAGAGGAAGAAGGGTTGTCGTGCTGGTGGATTTGACATCAAACGAAGGACTCCAGGTTCCTTTAATTTATTAATTCTTTTGATTTATTAATTCATTGTTTGTAAGGAAAACGAAAATCATGTCTACCATATTCAAAAAATCAATATCTATGTTTTGAAAAAGGTTTTGCTGTTGAAAAATTACTTGTGTTAAACCTTTAGATCTTCTGTAGAAAACTATTACGAAACTTTATGAATTTGCTTCAATAAATCTAGTTGTGAAATTCTTGTTTGAAATGGAAAAAAATCATTTTATTATGGGGTTGAACTTGTATGCCCAGATTTATTTTGTGTCTGGTAAAAAAAACCAGATTGTTCATATTATTTATTTTATAACTTATGGGTTAATATATATATATATACAAAAATATATATATATTTTATATTCTGTCTTTTGTTAAAAAAAATATACATATTCTGCAAAGTTTTGTGCACTGAGATATTTTTTAAAAATAAAAAATAAAAAATATAAAAATAATTATGAAGTTTCGATTTCCGTGTCATTTTTGGTGAAGAAATAAAATATAAAATAAATAAAAAATAAATAATTTTTTTTTTTTTTAGTTGGGGTGGAGTGGTCGGCAGCAGCCATACCACCCCCACTCCCTATGGGGCTATACATAGCCACCACAGGCTACACACAGCAGCCAAAGCTGCTGGACGCAGCCGTGTGGGGGCTGCGGCCTCCCTAATGGGAGGTACGCAATACCACTACTGTTGTGTGGGGTGTCTTCTTAAAACTTGTTTTTAATTCAATTTTTTTTATTTAATTCAATTTCAAATTAAAATTTTATTTTTATGTGTTATTTAGTATATATAAATATATATATATATATATATATTAATATTAATATATATATGTATATATATAAGTATACATATATATAGATATATAGATATATACTAACTGTTGTTAATTACAATGATGTATAAAGGCATTTTTATAATATGATTAAATGCATAATTTTAATATATGTTTTATTATATTGTATATACCTATATATGAATATATGTATATACGAGTAAAAACGTATATATATGTATATATATAGATGGATATGAATGTTGTGATGGTGAAATAGTTGGATAATTAAATAAATTTGCAATGTTATAGTTTAATCGAGTAAATTAGAGATAAACCATGTGATTTAATTAAGTTGAATATTCTTGAGTGAATTAATTAATTTATTTCTTGGTGAAATTATTGTGTATTGAAATGTGTTGTATTATGTTGTTTTACGTATTGTGTATTCTCGAGATTATTCGTTGAATCAATTGTGGTTTTCACTTAATTGGGATTTTGTATTGTGGGAAAAACCCTTGAATTAGTTTATGCTTTTGTAGGAGCTTAAGTTGCTTGTTAGGAACTTCTAGAGGTGGGGAAATTGATGCTTATATTTGATCTTTTAATTTTGATATTTGTCCCTATTTTTGGATATAATTGTGACTTGAGTTTACTCATGGGTTGTACCATTTTTATGGATATTGTTTCATATGATTTTGGCGAGATGGTTTTGCCTCGCGGATGTTCCATTTGTGATTCAGTGTTCTTGTTGGTACAATCCCTTGGTATTGGATTTTATGTTTTGGGTTCTAGAGAGAGTGGCTCTATGTGGGCATCGACACACAAAGGGGTTGTCAGGATGACCCACGTTAGAGTTAGAGTAATAAGTGATAACCTAATTAATTAATTAGGGGGTGGGTAGTTAAACATTAATAAGATAAGTATGGATGCCTCGTCCACCTGTTAAGGCTTTCGTAGACTAAAGGTGGGTTGAGAAGTCTGTGGTTGGCATGATCGTTGCCTCGTCTTCATGAGAGGTTAACAATTCTGCATGAGTTACCCTCTTTGGAGCGGTGCCTTGAGATAGGCAGTCAGGATAACCATAGGTGGAGGCGGTAGCTTGTGATAGGTTGTCTGGATAATCCATGTAAGGCCATGCGATGATACTCTCCTCTAGCGTTCCCTTTGAGTTTTTTTATTGAAATCCTCTAGAAGTGGTCTATTGTTATGTTTTGGAGATTTATTGTTGTTATGAGATATTTATTTATGTTATCTTGTTTTTCATGTCTGGAGTTTAGTCTTGTGTTAATGTTTGGATGTGCTTGGTCTGGGATCCTTCCTTATTTACTCCCAGCACGGGGGTGGTTGGGTGGAATGTGCTACGTACCCTGTTGGGTCCCCTTATGATGTAGTTGTACCATTCAGTGCAGAGTTTTGAAGATGCAGTTTGATTCAAGATTCATATGTTACCTGTTGTATATTTGTACCCCAGATGTATTTTATGTATTAATGTATCACTCCCACGTGCGTTGGGAAGACTTATTATGTAATTTTGTATATGTGTTCATTGAGATGTACTATTAGAATGATGAAATGTATTATCATACCATGTAAATCATTTGTGAACTACTATTTGTAAATACTGTTAATGTTATGTTGTATCTGTGGAAATATGTACTTTATATTTCCATGTTTAATTAATTTTAAATGCTATATGGATTATTCTTATCATTGTTTATCATTTATTAATGTTAAAATTGAAGTTATGTGAATGAATGGGTTAGCTACGTAATGTCACCTTGTGTACCCCAAAGGACTTAGGTGTTTAATTTGTAATCTTTTAAATTTAATGTATACAATACTTTATACACTTTAATTGTTAAGAAAAAAAATTGTACCATAAATGTTAGAAGTATTAGTTTTCTTTGGGCTTGCAAGGCGGGGCATTACAAAGAGGTTAATTGGAATCAATGTTGAGCATTGCATGCTTAAGGTTGTGTGAAGGAGGGGATTAGCTACTCCCAAGTCCCAAGACAACAAGGTCTAAAGGGAGAAAATTTCCCTAAGTATACTTGAGGATTACTAAGTAGACTCTCTTAATATTCTACAACCATTTATTGTCTTTTTAAATGAATATGTAGAGCCCAACTTTCCTCTGTATTTTGAAAGGCCTAGTATTTTGTGGTGACTTGATTAAGGAATCACATTGTTTTCAGTTGTTGGATGTTTGATTAAATCTAGACTTTGTTTCCTAATGGATAAAGGAATCGGTTTATGACTGGCTTTCTCTCCTATCATCCTCAACACAATCCAAATACATAACCTCAAATAGCTTTTAAGTTTTATTTTTTGTGTGGTATACTACCATGTCTGAATGAATATAGCAATACAAGGGTGTATCATAAACACATTCTCATACACTTATATGGTAGATTATCTATTAATACGGTTCTCATGCTTACTTGTCCAAACTAGCACATAGGTATATTGCAACACCAGTATTGGGATACACTGTGCAATATAGTTTGATATAAGGTATTGTTTAGTGTTTTAATCATCAATTCGATGCTTTAGGGAGAACCACCCTTGGTCTTGCAAAGCCAAAACTGGAGAAGGTCTTACCCACCTCAACCATTGCTCCTTAGTTGCCCAACCTAAAGATAGGAATTTGTGGTAATTTTTCTAGGTTTGACACACCTAGCACCTGGAAGATTATCATACCTTAGGGATTTGGGGCTTACAGTTCCAATCACCAACACCCTCAAATTGACTAAATTTTCTTTAGGACTAGCATGAGGGTTGGGATTTAACCTATCCTTATATCATTTTCATGACCCTACAACCATGTTATTAGTGGAGGAAGATTTAAATTGGAATGCTATGTTGCATCTCTCTATCTAGCTCAAGCCGAACTTGCTAAGAATAGTGACTTAAAATTCAATGGATCAATAGAATTAATACTTAATGGGTTTGGGATAAAATCATATTATATTATTGAAAAATAAGCCTTGTTAGGATAAGTAAAACCATCAACATCTTGGAAACACTATACCACACACCTAATGAGTTCATGTATTTACAATTGAACTAAATGTAACAAATTGAGCAGTTTTAGTCCATAAATAAATTATACATGGAAATCTAGTCAAAACATCATTAAGGTCAGAAATAAAGAGGGATAACCTTACTTGTAGCCTTAGTTTAACACATTTATGGGTAGGTAATTTTTTTTAAAAAAAATAGATATATTGGTTGTTTATACCCTCTTTCTCCCTAAGCTGTAATTGATATACCATAAGAACACTCGACATGATGTGGGTTGCATGCTATCGATAACTAACCACATATATATAGAAGGTTTACAACACTCATTTCTTAACTGTACCAATCAACTCATCAACCACCTTAGAAGTTTTTTTAGGTTGAGTCTCTTACTACTTAGAATTCCCATATAATCGAGCTAGAGAAAACCCAAGTGTGAACCTCTTAGATATTTGAGCATTGTTAAGTAGTCATTAGACTATGCTAATGATCAATTTCTAGGATACTGCTAGGGGTTAGCCAACATTCAATTGGTTCATGGAGGTGGTATCCTATGAGCTACCCTAGTTATGATATGGTAATAGACAATAGGTTTTCATTGGATCGTGCCAATGGTAGATGCCTACAGCTACTGATGTATCTTTTGGATTAGCTAACATTCACTTGGTTCATGGAAGTGGATTACTAGGGGCTATCTATGATTTGACATAGTAATGGTTACATGGGTAGTTACCCTACGGTGTGGGTAGCAATAACCAAAGATAATTGTTGTATTAGAAGGGTTTACTGGAAGTCACCTATAAAACAAGAGTGATTGATGCCAATTATTACTCGATATGAGAAGAAGATAGTTGACAATATTACTAAGGTCACAAGGTGGTATATGTCAAAGGCTACTTCTTCCTGGGTGGACATTCTTGTTGCTAATGGCCTATAGGAGATTGAAGTTGGAAACCACTGGGCTAGGTAGGTTCACTGCTTGGGAATTCTATCTTAATCCCATATGGCCCTTGGGTTGGAGGATGGACCCCTGGTGTAGTATGGGATACATCGAATCCTCTACCTAGTTGACCAATGCACAATGACCCATACTTACCCCCCATCCAAGTTGGTGCAGAAGAATGAGGAATGGATGGCACCCTCGCTGTATTGTACAATACATCATCATCCTTTTCCATTGGGATGCACTAGGATGGGGTGGGACTGAATCACCATCCTTTTATATACCTATCTAGCAATTAACTTGTACTGAACCCTTTGTGACTGGGATGGATCCCCAGTGTAATATGGGATACATCGTAGCATCTTCACAAGTGAGCCTTGATCAAACCAATCACTTTCAAGCCCATAACCAAAGAACATAAGATTTTGTCCTAAAATATCTTGTCAGGTCCCACTTGGTTGGGGTAGATGAGACAACAGTTCACGTGGTTGTGTTTTTTGCACCCCGTGAGGACACACCAAGGAAACTTAGGCAACCAAGAGGATATACCAGCTTTATAATTTATTTCTTCACCAAGTAACTAAAGATATGATCCTTCCTTTTGGTTTATTATTTTTGGATATTTTAATTGTGCAAATTTAACTGAATTGCTACTATTGAATATGGTCATTGTAATGCTTAACTGTGGATTTGTATTGTAGAAATAAAATGTTGTCATGGTTGGGTTTTTACAATGGTATCAAAGCACCTAGGTTCAAACTTTGGACCTTGGTACCCTTGAATTTTATAGCTATGGGATGTAGAAGGAAGGGCCAACATAGAAACCCCAAGAAAACTCAAAGGAAACTAAAACCATTACCTAAACTCGAGGAACCCAAAAAGACTGTACCTATGAAAGAAATAGAGAAAATACTTGATATATAGACCCTAGCCTCTACTCTTAAGAAAATGAATGTGAAACAAGAAAAAAGACAAAGCAGTTTCCTCTCAAATTCATGAAATTGTAGTAAACACCAAACCATCTATTGTCAAATATTTCCCCTTCAGATGTGGGTGTTATGCCCCACCCCTGACTAACAAGGTCATAAAAATATGACCGAGTATACTCAAAGGAAAATGTAACAAAGGAAACATTTGAGGAGGAAGATCCCACTAAATATTAGAACAATGTAGTCAAATGGAGAAAACTATGTATTTATGTAATCACAATGGTTAACATATTAACTAAATAATACCATGCTATTATGCATATAGGGAAGAAATATGAATGCATACATATGTATATATATACTCTTTATTTCATTTCCAATGGTTTTGAAATGAATCTTTAAACAAATTCAAGGTATGGGATTAACCATTAAAAAGGACTAAAATGATCCCTTGTTATTTTAACTAGAAAAATTGAACACACCCATTATGAGGAGGACATTTAGGAAGGGAGCAAGTCCCAACCTAATTGAGATCTTATTTGCTAGAAGAAATGTAATCCCTCCACCAACAAGTTTTCTAGAAGAAATTTAAGCATAATTGAATACACTCTGAGCCAAAATAGCCTCCCAAGAATAATAGATAGAGGAATTATCAAGGAAAAGTGACAAGAGACAAACCATAGATAGAGGAATTATTGAGGAATTATCTTATGTGCTAGAGGAAATGTAATCCCTCCACCAACAAGTTTTCTATAAGAACTTTAAGTAAAATTGAATACACTCTGAGCCAATATAGCCTCCCAAGAATAATAGATAGAGGAATTATCAAGGAAAAGGGACAAGAGACAAACCATAACATTGGTTTGGGTATTGAATAATGAGAAATGGGGGAAGAACCCTTAGATTCTGACTATGTAAACAATTCTTGCATACTAGTTCATAGCCCACCACCTATGGATTGAAAAGGGCGTCAAAGGAAGGACCCCTTAATTCAAGAATTGAAGAAAATTTAACCACCAAAATAGGTGGTGGAGATGCAACAGAAGCTTGGTTAATTGGTATGGACAAGTATTTTGGGATGATTGTTATGGAAACCAACACTAAGGCTAGAATATCAATGTATTAGTTGGAAGGGGAAGCTTCTTTGTGGTGGAACCATATCTTGGCCATAAAAGGGTATGATCTAGGTGATATAACATGGGGAAAATTTGAGATATTTTCACAAAGAGTACTTGTCTACTCATCATTGTGATAAAAAAATGACACAATTGCACTTGTTGCATCAAGGAACCATGGCAACGAGTTTGTATAAAGCCAAATTTATGAGCCTGTTACGACATGTGCATTACCTGAAGGAGGAGGAAGATAGAATGAATTTTTGAATATACAAAATACTAAGTGAATCAATATTCACTAAAATTCACTAACTTCATTAACTTAAACATCTATTCAAAGCATCACATTGAACTTGTAGTAATGGAAAGAAAAAATTAAAGCATGCACCACATCCAGAAACACAAGAAAACCATATTTATGTGGAAACCTTTGAAAGGGAAAAACCATGGTGAGGATTAGCTCACAATATATTATAATTAGTTACAAAGGATTTACAAAATGGTGGACTCATTATCAGAAGAGAATGGATCACTACCAAAGGCTCACTACCCAAAATAGAAAGAGATAGAAGAATGGGTGGCTCACAGCCAAAGATGAACTACTAACAATGCAACTACAACATGTTGAAAGTGTAGTTACAATTAAGCACATACAACTAAAATAACACACTTCATACTTCACCACTATTACACTTCACACTTCACTCTACATTAGATCTCTCTCACACACACTTAATTACATCTACTACACTTATTTACATCTCACATACCTTCTACACTCACATCACATAATGAATTAACCTTGCATTAATTCCATAGCTAACCAAAACATCAATTAGGTTGGCGCAATTGCATGAACCGTGTAACACCATGACCCGTCGTCCCAAAACTCCATCACACACACCTTGCAGAATGTACCAAAACATGTATCACATAAAAATAGGTTGACATGATAGATAATCACTCCCATTATTCTACTATATACACATCTCAACTTTGCATGACCCCAAGACCCTTAGGTCGGCACCACATAAAAAATCTGGTGAAGCAACAACTGAATGATGTGAACCACCAAGATACTTGCCACTTGGAGTACATATACCTCATAAACCTTCCAACACTTCCTCAAAACCACATACCATAATATTCATCTCTGGTGGAATACAAAGCATTTTAATCATGCACTCTGTACCAATCACTCTACCATTACTAAGCCCAATACTCTGTCACTAATATATTTAGCTGTGGAACACAAAAAACCTAGAAAATTTGGATTTAGACATGTCTAACACATTCCATGAAAACCTCAAAACCACATGACAAATTCTGCATAGTGGATCAATGCAAACCACAAAACTGTTCCTCTAAACACTGAATATGCACACTGGGACTTAGTTAATTCTCCAAAGCACTTGGTCTTCTTTGAAACAACACTTTTGCATTTTTGCAATGGGTTGTCATCAATAAAAATACCATATATCAACATGCTCATGTTGCCAACAATCTCCCCCTTTATCATTGATGGCAACACATTCTTCCAAAATGCTCTCCAAAACATTTCACCCATTTGACATCAAGGGTAAAGGGTATCAAAAAGCTACTTCTCTTCTATACTTAACGCACTTCAACAACAATCTCCATCTCCCCCTTAGTGAAATATTTACATCAAAGTGTCTCCCCCTAAAAATTTTATTTATAAAAAATAACAAAAATTATACCACAACACCATCAACTACTCCCGCATATGTACATTGAAATAATATATATATATATATAGAAAAAATGTACAACTTAACCCTTATAAGAATATTTCAGTTTAGAAAGGTGTGCCTCCCAATATTTCTTTGCAACCTCCCTATCCTTCTTAGAAAAGGCAAGCATATGACACTAATTCGCAAAACTGAATGTGGAGGTCTTCTCCTTCTAGAGAACTAGGAAATATATTCATTTGCACAACCTCCTTTTCATCACCTAAAACTCCAGTTAAATGGGTAAGCCTTGCACTTACCATATCTTTGATCTATCCATATTGCATTATTATCTTCTCCTTTGGTTTTTGTAGTAGAAAGAATTGGCCATGTAGATTTTCAAGAATGGCTCTTGTAGCTCCATCTGCATCATTTTTTAGATTATATGCACTTGAGGCCTGAGAAATTTGTGACTCTATAGAGTCCATTTGATCTTTGATGCTCCTTGTAGAATTTGGCCATTTAAAATATAACTGAAATACAAATGAAAAAAAATTCATGTAGTTTTGAGGTGTTCATGGTATGTATTAGATGTGTCTAACACATACCATGAACACCTAAAAACCACATGACAAAATTCTACATAGTGGAGCAATTTGGACGATAAAACTATTCCTCTAAACACTGAATATGCACACTAGGACTTAGTTGATTCTCCAAAACAACACTTCTACATTTCTGCGATGGGTTGCCATCAATGACAATACCATATATCAATATGCTCATGTTACTAATGTGAATAATTTTATTTCTGGTTTGAACAAAAATCTTGATATATGCTACTAAGCTCACCCGACTCAATAATTTGAGCCAAGTAGTAGAAGTAGCCCTCATCACTAAAAAAAATTAGAAGAGTAAGTAGGAAAGGAGACAAAATTCCTCCACCTTTTCCCATACTAATAATTAGGAATATATAATAAGGTCCTACAAGTGGAAAAAACCTCGATAAAATTGAAAAGGGGCCAAGGAAAACATTGTAATTTTAGGGTAGCATGCTCTAAGAGTAGAGAGGAAAGATGGCAGAAGCCTTTAAAGCTATTGGCCCCCAAAAACTCCTACCAAGATTAGGGAAGGAAAGAGGTGGAATACCAAGAAAGATGTTGGGTATGTGGAGGAAAACACTTCAAGAGAGATTATCCCAAGATGATAGATTAGAACACCAAGGAAACTACCAAGATCTATGCCAACCATGGACAAGTGGGATGCCGACAACCAAGCTTCCTTGATAGAGCTTCCATGTAATTTTTATGGGAAACCTACCACTATTTTGGATGATTTAGGAGTAAATAATAGCTTCATATCTCCTAATGTATTGAATAAATGCAATGTTACCCTTAATTTCCTAAGTCGAGAGGAGATGGAGGTAGACTTTGGGTCTGGTAAGACTCAAATGATAGATTTTTGTTTAAAGGACATATATCTTGACCTAGGAGGTATAAATACCAAAGTAAATTTATTGGTTGTCAAGTTAGGATCATATGATGTGATCTACTAGGGATGGATTGGTTTAGAAAGCATAGAGAAAATTTTGATTGTTACAAGTAAATTGAGTGTAGGGATGACCATGGGAAATTGGTGGTGCTATAAGACGTACCAAGGCCAATAATGCTCCGAATAGTCTTGAAAATGCAAGCCAAATGAGGTGTGAGGAAGAGATGTAAACTCCTCTTAATTAAGATAGAGGAAGGTGGTGAAGATCCCATTCCAAACATTATAGACCACCCAGTGCTTCAAGATTTCTAAGATGTGTTTACTAAAGAATTGCTAGGATTGCCCCCAAAGCATCAATTTGAATTCTCTATCTAATTGGTTCTAGGAGTCTATCAAATAAATATAATTGAGTTGAAAGAACTAAAGAGGAAATTTGTAGGAATTGATGGACAAAGGGTTGATCTAGCCTAATGTGTCCTCATGGGGAGCTCCTCTACTATTCATCAAAAAGAAAGATTTGATGTTATGCCTGTGTATAAATTATAGGATGATCAACAAGGTAACCATTAAAAATAGATATCCTCTTCCTCAAATTTATGATCTCTTTGATCAAAAGATTGACCTAAGGTTTGGATACCATCAGTTGAGAATCATGGAGGAAAATATTCCCAAGACAACATTCAGAACTAGGTATGGTCACTATGAGTTCATAGTGGTGCCTTTCGGCCTAACAACTACTCCTTCAACATTTATGATTCTTATGAACCATGTCTTTCATGACTTTTTGGATAAGCTTTTATTGGTCTTTCTTGAAGACATCTTGATTTTCTCGAAGAATCTAACGAAGTATAAGGGACACTTGAGAATTGTGCTACAAAGGCTTTGAGAACATAAGATTTATGAGAAGCTAAAAAAATGCTCCTTTCAACCCAAAATATATTACCTGGGGCATATCCTATCTTTAGAGGGGACTTTTGTTGACCCTTCCAAAAATTAAGCCATTGTGGAATGATCCACGCTTAAAAATGTGTCAGAGGTAAGGAGTTTAATGGGACTGGTAGGGTATTATAGAAGGTTCGTGAAGGACTTCTCCAATGTCTCCAACCCCATAACCTCTTTGCAATAAAAAGTAAAAAGGTTTGAATGGTTAGAAAAGTGTGAAATAGCCTTCCAATAGTTAAGTAAATCCTTTACCACAACTCCTATTTTTCAAGTACTTGACCTCAAAAGAGATTTTGTAGTTTGTACTGATGCACTTGCCATTTCTTATGATGTTTGATGATACATAGTTTGGTTGGTTTGTTGTACTTGACATTACTTATGATGTTTGATGATACATTATGTGGTGGTTATATTATTTGGTTATGCTATGGTTTTCTTTAATATTATATGTGGTGATGTTATGATTCTATGTTGCTATGGTTTTTGATGTATTTGCTAGTGATTCTTGGTGAGAGGACGAAGAGGCATCACTCGCTTGCAAGTGCCCTGCTACCCCGCGATTACTTTTCACAGTGTGTCTGCAATGGAGATTTACATGCTACTTGATTTTTTTGTTTATATGTAGGATGCAGGTATAGGGCATCGACTCCACCTGCTTGGCAGGTCTGAGCGTGTCCCATAAACCCAACAAGTATGATGTTGAAAAAGGGAGTTGATAAGGAAGTGTCCCCGTCCCAAGTCCCTCACCTCGTTGTGAGTCTTTCAGTGTCGTGGACTTGACCTTGTCTTTGTCTCTATATTGTTGTTGTTTATTATTTTATTTGTGGATAGTTGTTATTTAATTTATCCTTATTTTATATGGAATTAATTAATGTTATCTTGTAGATATGATTAATTGTGTGTAATTGTAATTTAGTTAAATGTTGGATTTAAAATATTATAAATTAAAAGATATTTAATTAATTAAAAAGGATAGAGTAATTAATTTAAATAAATAATGTTTGTGATAATTGTAATTGTCTTTTTCAAAATAGTAATATTATAAAATCTAAGGATAATATCATGTGAAGATAAATGTGAAATTAATGAATTTTTAATTAAAATTTGTGAGATAACTGTGAGATTTTAAAGCAAGAAAAAGAGCCAATGCATGGGTTGGATTTTTGAGAAAAAAGAAGAGCTTTATTTATCTTTATTTATTTTATTGTGAGGGGAAGAAGTTTTCTCTACACACATAGAGGATGGTTTTTGGTTTTGTGTGGAAAAGAAGAAGTAACAAAGATTGAAGAAAATATATGTGTGTGCTTCTCTGAAAAATTGTTCTTTGAAGAAATAGATTATTGATCCAGAAGTAGCTGAAAGAAGGAGTTGGAGAAGAAACTACAGATGAAATCTATTTTCAAAAGAGGAAGAAGGATTGTCATGCTGGTGGATTCGACATCAAACGAAGGACTCCAGGTTCCTTTAATTTATTAATTCTTTTGATTTATTAATTCATTGTTTGTGCACTGAGATATTTTTTAAAAATAAAAAATAAAATATATAAAAATAATTATGAAGTTTCAATTTCCGTGTCGTTTTTGGTGAAGAAATAAAATATAATATATATATATATATATATTTATAGTTGGGGTGGAGTGGTCGGCGGCAGCCTACCACCCCCACTCCCAGTGGGGCTGTACGTAGCCACCACAGGCAGCAGAGGCTGCTGGACTGAGCCGTGTGGGGGTTGCGGCCTCCTTAATGGGAGGTACGCAATACCACTACTACTGTGTGGTGTCTGTTCTTAAAATTTGTTTTTAATTCAATTTTTTTATTTAATTCGATTTCAAATTAAAATTTTATTTTTATGTGTTATTTAGTATATATAAATATAAATATATATATATATATTAATATTAATATTAAGATATATGTACATCTATAAGAATATATATATATATATATAAATATTAATATTAATATTAAGATATATGTACATATATATATATACTGACTGCTATTAATTACAGTGATGTATAAAGGAATTTTTATAATATGATTAAATGCATAATTTTAATATATGTTTTATTATATTGTATATACGTATATATGTATATATGTATATACAAGTAAAAATGTATATATATGTATATAAATAGATGGATATGAATGTTGTGATGATGAAATAGTTGGATAATTAAATAAATTTGCAATTTTATAGTTTAATCGAGTAAATTAGAGATAAACCATGTGATTTAATTAAATTGAATATTCTTGAGTGAATTAATTTATTTATTTCTTGGTGAAATTATTGTGTATTGAAATGTGTTGTATGGTGTTGGTTTACGTATTGTGTACTCTCGAGACTATTTGTTGAATCAATTGTGGTTTTCACTTTATTGGGATTTTGTATTGTGGGAAAAACCCTTGAATTAGTTTATCTTTTTGTAGGAGCTTAAGTTGCTTGTTAGGGACTTCTAGAGGTGGGGAAATTGATATTTATATTTGATCTTTTAATTTTGATATTTGTCCCTATTATTGGATATAATTGTGACATGAGTTTACACATGGGTTGTACCATTTTTATGGATATTGTTTCATATGATTTTAGCAAGATGGTTTTTCCCCGCGGATGTTCCATTTGTGGTTTAGTGTTCTTGTTGGTACAATCCCTTGGTATTGGATTTTATGTTTTGGGTTCTAGGGAGAGTGGCTCTACGTGGGCGTCGACGCACAAAGGGGTTGTCAGGATGACCCACATTAGAGTTTGAGTAATAAGTGATAATCTAATTAATTAATTAGGGGGTGGGTAGTTAAACATTAATTAGATAATTATGGATGCCTCGTCCATCTGTTAGGGCTTTCGTAGACTAATGGTGCGTTGAGAAGGTCGTGCTTGGCATGATCGTTGCCTCGTCTTCACAAGAGGTTAACGGTTCCGCATGAGTTACCCTATGGAGTGGTGCCTTGAGATAGGCAGTCTGGATAACCACAAATGGAGGCAGCACCTTGTGATAGGTTGTCTGGATAATCCATGTAAAGCCATGCGATGACACTCTCCTCTAGTGTTCCCTTTGAGTTTTTTTATTGAAATCCTCTGGAAGTGGTCTATTGTTATGTTTTGGAGATTTATTTTTGTTATGAGATATTTCTTTATGTTCTCTTGTTTTTCATGTCTGGAGTTTAGTCTTGTGTTACTGTTTGGATGTGCTTGGTCGGGGATCCTTCCTTATTTACTCCCAGCATGGGGGTGGTTGGGTGGAATGTGCTACGCACCCTGTTGGGTCCCCTTATGATGCAGTTGTACCACTTAGTGTAGAGTTTTGCAAATACAGTTTGATCTAGGATTCATATGATACATGCATATTTCTACCCCAGATGTATTTTATGTATTAATGTATCACTCCCACATGCGTTAGGAAGACTTATTATGTAATTTTGTATATGTGTTCATTGAGATGTACTATTAGAATGATGTAATGTATTATCATACCATGTAAATCATTTGTGAACTACTATTTGTAAATACTGTTAATGTTATGTTGTATGTATGGAAATATGTACTTTATATTTCCATGTTTAATTAATTGTAAATGCTATATGGATTATTCTTATCATTGTTTATCATTTATTAATGTTAAAATTGAAGTTATCTGAATGAATGGGTTAGCTATGTAATGTCATCTCGTGTACCCCAAAGGACTTAGGTGTTTAATTTGTAATCTTTTAAATTTAATGTATACAATACTTTATACACTTTAATTGTTAAAAAAAAAATTGTACCATAAATGTTAGAAGTATTAGTTTTCTTTGGGCTTGCAAGGCGGGGCATTACAAAGAGGTTAATTGGAATCAATGTTGGGCATTACATGCTTAAGGTTGTGTGAAGGAGGGGATTAGCTACTCCCAAGTCCCAAGACAACAAGGTCTAAAGGGAGAAAATTGCACTCAATATACTTGAGGATTACTAAGTAGAATCTCTTAATATTCTACAACCATTTATTGTCTTTTTAAATGAATATGTAGAGCCCAACTTTCCTGTGTATTTTGAAAGGCATAGTCTTTTGTGGTGACTTGGTTAAGGAATCACCTTGTTTTCAGTTGTTGCATGTTTGATTAAATCTAGAGACTTTGTTTCCTAATGGATAAAGGCATCGGTTTATGACTGGCTTTCTCTCCTATCATCCTCAACACAATCAATATACATAACCTCAAACACCTTTTAAGTTTTATTTTGTGTGTGTTATACTACCATGTTTGAATGAATATAGCAATACAAGGGTGTATCATAAACACATTCTCATACACTTATATGGTAGATTATCTATTGATACAGTTCTCATGCTTACTTGTCCAAACTAGCACATAGGTATATTGCAACACCAGTATTGGGATACACTGTGCAATATGGTTTGATATAAGGTATTGTTTAGTGTTTTAATCATCAATTCGATGCTTTAGGGAGAACCACCCTTGGTATTGCAAAGCCAAAACTGGAGAAGGTCTCACCCACCTCAACCATTGGTCCTTAGCTGCCCAACCTAAAGATAGGAATTTGTGGTAATTTTTCTAGGTTTGACACACCTAGCACCTGGAAGATTATCAGACCTTAGGGATTTGGGGCTTACAGTTCCAATCACCAACACCCTCAAATTGACTAAATTTTCTTTAGGAATAGCGTAAGGGTTGGGGTTTATCCTATCCTCATATCATTTCCATGACCCTACAACCAGGTTATTAGAGGAGGAAGATTTAAATTGGAATGCTATGTTGTAGCTCTCTATCTAGCTCAAGTAGAACTTGCTAAGAATAGTGACTTAAAATTCAATGGATCAATAGAATTAATACTTAATAGGTTTGGGATAAAATCATATTATATTATTGAAAAATAAGCCTTGTTAGGATAAGTAACACCATAAACATCTTGGAAACACTATACCACACACCTAATGAGTTCATGTATTTAAAATTGACCTAAATGTAACAAATTGAGCAGTTTTAGTCCAAAAATAAATTATACATGGAAATCTAGTCAGAACATCATTAAGCTCAAAAATAAAGAGGGATAACCTTACTTGTAGCCTTAGTTTAACACATTTATGGGTAGGTAAAATTTAAACAAAAAATAGATATATTGGTTGTGCATACCCTCTTTCTCCGTTAGAAGTACTTGATATAGCATAAGAACACTCGACATGATGTGGGTTGCATGCTATCGATAACTAACCACATATATATAGAAGGTTTACAACACTCATTTCTTAACTGTACCAATCAACTCATCAACCACCTTTGAAGTTTTTTTAGGTTGAGTCTCTTACTACTTAGAATTCCCATATAATCGAGCTAGAGAAAACCCAAGTGTGAACCTCTTAGATATTTGAGCATTGTTAAGTAGTCATTGGACTATGCTAATGATCAATGTCTAGGATACTACTAGGGGTTAGCCAACATTCAATTGGTTCATGGAGGTGGTATCCTATGAGCTACCCTAGTTATGATATGGTAATAGACAATAGGTTTTCATTGGATTGTGCCAATGGTAGATGCCTACAACTACTGATGTATCTTCTGTATTAGCTAACATTCACTTGGTTCATGGAAGTAGATTACTAGGGGCTATCTATGATTTGACATAGTAATGGTTACATGGGTAGTTACCCTACGGTGTGGGTAGCGATAACCAAAGATAATTGTTGTATTAGAAGGGTTTACTAGAAATCGCCTATAAAACAAGAGTGATTATTATTACTCGATATGAGAAGAAAATAGTAGAAAATATTACTAAGGTCACAAGGTGGTATATGTCAAAGGCTACTTCTTCCTGGGTGGACATACTTGTTGCCAATGGCCTATAGGAGATTGAAGTTGGAAACCATTGGGCTAGGTAGGTTCACTGCTTGGTAATTCTATCTTAATCCCATATGGCCCTTGGGTTGGAGGATGGACCCTTGGTGTAGTATGGGAAACATCGAATCCTCTACCTAGTTGACCAATGCACAATGACCCATACTTACCCCCCATCCAAGTTGGTGCAAAAGAATGAGGAATGGATGGGACCCTCGATGTAGTGTACAAGACATCGTCATCCTTTTCCATTGGGATGCACTAGGATGGGGTGGGATTGAATCACCCTCCTTTTATATACCTATCTAGCACTTAACTTGTACTCAACCCTTTGTGACTGGGATGGACCCCAAGTGTAAAATGGGATGCATCGTAGCATCTTCACAACTGAGCCTTGATCAAACCAAAGAACATAAGATTTTGTCCTAAAATATATTGTCAGGTCCCACTTGGTTGGGGTAGATGAGGGAACAGTTCATGTGGTTGTGTTTTTTTCACCCCACGAGGGCACACAAAGGAAACTTAGGCAACCAAGAGGATATACCAGCTTTATAATTTATTTCTTCACCAAGTAACTAAAGATATGATCCTTCCTTTTGGTTGATTATTTTTGGATATTTTAATTGTGCAAATTTAAATTAATTGCTACTATTGAATATGGTCATTGTAATGCTTAACTGTGGATTTGTATTGTAGGAAAAAATGTTGTCATGGTTGGGTTTTTACAATGGTATCAAAGCACCCAGGTTCAAACTTTGGACCTTGGTACCCTTGAATTTTATAGCTATGGGATGTAGAAGGAAGGGCCAAAATAGAACCCCCAAGAAAACTCAAAGGAAACTAAAACTATTACCTAAACTCGAGAAACCCAAGAAGACTGTACATCTAAAAGAAATAGAGACAATACTTGATATATAGACCCTAGCCTCTACTCTTAAGAAAATGAATGTGAAACAAGAAAGAAGACAAAGCAGTTTCCTCTCAAATTCAATAAATTGTAGTAAAGACCAAACCATCTATTGTCAAATATTTCCCCTTCAGATGTGGGTGTTATGCCCCACCCCTGACTAACAAGGTCATAAAAATATGACCGAGTATACTCAAAGGAAAATGTAACAGAGGAAACATTTGAGGAGGAAGATCCCACTAAATATTAGAACAATGCAGTCAAATGGAGAAAACTATGTAATTATGTAATCACAATGGTTAACTTATTAACTAAATAATATCATGCTATTATGCATATAGGGAAGAAATATGAATGCATACATATGTATATATATATACTCTTTATTTCATTTCCAATGGTTTTGAAATGAATCTTTAAACAAATTCAAGGTATGGGATTAACCATTAAAAAGGACTAAAATGATCCCTTGTTATTTTAACTAGAAAAATTGAACACATCCATTATGAGGAGGACATTTAGGAAGGGAGCAAGTCCCAACCTAATTGAGATCTTATGTGCTAGAATAAATGTAATCCCTCCTCCAACAAGTTTTCTAGAAGAACTTTAAGCATAATTGAATACACTCTGAGCCAAAATAGCCTCCCAAGAATAATAGATAGAGGAATTATCAAGGAAAAGGGACAAGAGACAAACCATAGATAGAGGAATTATTGAGGAATTATCTTATGTGCTAGAAGAAATGTAATCCCTCCACCAACAAGTTTGCTAGAAGAACTTTAAGCAAAATTGAATACACTTTGAGCCAAAATAGCCTCCCAAGAATAATAGATAGAGGAATTATCAAGGAAAAGGGACAAGAGAAAAACCATAACATTGGTTTAGGTATTGAATAATGAGAAATGGGGGAAGAACTCTTAGATTCTAACTATGTAAACAATTCTCGCATACTAGTTCATATCCCACCACCTATGGATTGAAAAGGGCATCAAAGGAAGGACCCCTTAATTCAAGAATTGAAGAAAATTTAACCACCAAAATAGGTGGTGGAGATGCAACAGAGGCTTGGTTAATTGGTATGGACAAGTATTTTGGGATGATGGACATGGAAACCAACACTAAGGCTAGAATATCAATGTATTAGTTGGAAGGGGAAGCTTCTCTGTGGTGGAACCATATCTTGGCCATAAAAGGGTATGATCTAGGAGATATAACATGGGGAAACTTTGAGAGAGTTTCACAAGGAGTACTTGTCTACTCATCACTGTGATAAAAAAATGACACAATTGCACTTGTTGCATCAAGGAACCATGGCAACGAGTGAGTATAAAGCCAAATTTATTAGCCTGTTACGACATGTGCATTACTTGAAGGAGGAGGAAGATAGAATGAATTTTTGAATATACAAAATACTGAGTGAATCAGTATTCACTAAAATTCACTAACTTCATTAACTTAAACATCTATTCAAAGCATCACATTGAACTTGTAGTAATGGAAAGAAAAAATTAAAGCATGCACCACATCCAGAAACACAAGAAAGCCATAATTATGTGGAAACCCTTGAAAGGGAAAAACCATAGTGAGGATTAGCTCACAATATATTATAATTAGTTACAAAGGATTTGCAAAATGGCGGACTCATTATCCAAAGAGAATGGATCACTACCAAAGGCTCACTACCCAAAATAGAAAGAGATAGAAGAATGGGTGGCTCACAGCCAAAGATGAACTACTAACAATGCATCTACAACATGTTGAAAGTGCAGTTTCAATTAAGCACATACAACTAAAATAACACACTTCATACTTCACCATTATTACACTTCACACTTCACTCTACATTAGATCTCTCTCACACACACTTAATTACAGCCACTGCACTTATTCACATCTCACATACCTTCTACACTCACATCACATAATGAATTAACCTTGCATGAATTCCACAGCTAACCAAAACATTAATTAGGTTGGCCTAATTGCATGAACCGTGTAACACCATGATCTGTTAGCCCAAAACTCCATCACACACACCTTGTAGAAAGTACCAAAACATGTATCACATAAAAATAGGTTGAAATGACCTATAATCACTGCCATGATTCTACTATATACACATCTCAACTCTGCATGACCCCAAGACCCTTAGGTCGGCACCACATAACAAATCTGGTGAAGCAACAACTGAATGATGTGATCAACTAAGCTACTTGCCACTTTGATTACATATACCTCATAAACCTTAAAACACTTCCTCAAAACCACATACCATAATATTCATCTGTGGTGGAATACACAACATTTTAATCATGCACTCTGTACCAATCACTCTACCGTTACTAAGCCCAATACTCTGTCACTAATATCTTTAGCTATGGAACACAAAAAACCTAAAAAATTTGGATTTAGACATGTCTAACACATACAATGAAAACCTCAAAAACACATGACAAATTCTACATAGTGGAGCAATGCAAACCATAAAACTTTTCCTCTAAACATTGAATATGCACACTGGGACTTAGTTAATTCTCCAAAGCACTTGGTCTTCTTTGAAACAACACTTCTGCATTTTTGCAATGGGTTGTCATCAATGAAAATACCATATATCAACATGCTCATGTTGCCAACAATCTCCCCCTTTGTCATTGCAAGCAACACATTCTTCCAAAAATGCTCTCCAAGACATTTCCCCCATTTGACATCAAGTGCAAAGGGTATCAAAAAGTTACTTCTCTTCTATACTCAACACACCTCAACAACAATCTCCATCTCCCCCTTAGTGAAATATTTACATCAAAGTGTCTCCCCCTAACAATTTTATTCATAAAAAATATTCAAAAGTTATACCACAACACCATCAACTACTTCCTCATATGTACATTGAAATAAAATATATATATATAGAGCAAAAATGTACAACTTAACCCTTATAACAATATTTCATTTTAGAAAGGTGTGCCTCCCAATATTTCTTTGCAACCTCCCTGTCCTTTTTAGCAAAGGCAAGCATATGACACTAATTCGCAAAACTGAATGTGGAGGTCTTCTCCTTCTGGAGAACTAGGAAATATATTCATTTGCACAACCTTCTTTGCATCACCTAAAAGTCCAGTTAAATGGGTAAGCCTTGCACTTACCATATCTTTGATCTATCCATATTGCATTATTATCTTCTCCTTTGGTTTTTGTAGTAGAAAGAATTGGCCATGAAGATTTTCAACAATGGCTCTTGTAGCTCCATCTGCAACATTTTTCAGATCATATGCATTTGAGGCCTGAGCAATTTGTGACTCTATAGAGTCCATTTGATCTTTGATGCTCCTTGTAGAATTTGGTCGTTTCAAACATAACTGAAATAAAAATGAAAAATCTCGTCATGTAGTTTTGAGGTGTTCATGGTATGTATTAGATGTGTCTAACACATACCATGAACACCTAAAAACCACATGACAAGATTCTACATAGTGGAGCAATGCGGACCATAAACCTATTCCTCTAAACACTGAATATGCACACTAGGACTTAGTTGATTCTCCAAAACAACACTTCTACATTTCTGCAATGGGTTATCATCAATGACAATACCATATATCAATATGCTCATGTTGCTAATGTGAATAATTTTATTTTTGGTTTGAACAAAAATCTTGATATATGCTACTAAGCTCACCCGACTCAATAATTTGAGCCAAGTAGTAGAAGTAGCCCTCATCACTAAAAAAAATTAGAAGAGTAAGTAGGAAAGGAGACAAAATTCCTCCACCTTTTCCCATACTAATAATTAGGAATATATAATAAGGGCCTACAAGTGGAAAAAACATCAGTAAAATTGAAAAGGGGCTAAGGAAAACATTATAATTTTAGGGTAGCATGCTCTAAGAGTAGAGAGGAAAGATGGAAGAAGCCTTTAAAGCTATTGCCCCCCACAAAATCCTACCAAGATTAGGGAAGGAAAGAGGTGGAATACCAAGAAGGATGTTGGGTATGTGGAGGAAAACACTTCAAGAGAGATTATCCCAAGATGACAGATTAGAACACCAAGGAAACTACCAAGATCTATGCCAACCATGGACAAGTGGGATGCCAACAACCAAGTTTCCTTGATAGAGCTTCGATGTAATTTTATGGGAAACCTTCCACTATTTTGGATGATTTAGGAGTAAATAATAGCTTCATATCTCCTAATGTATTGAATAACTGCAATGTTAGCCTTAATTTCCTAAGTCGAGAGGAGATGGAGGTAGACTTTGGGTCTGGTAAGACTCAAATGATAAATTTTTGTTTAAAGGACATATATCTTGACCTAGGAGGTATAAATACCAAAGTAAATTTATTGGTCATCAAGATAGGATCATATGATGTGATCTACTAGGGATGGATTGGTTCAGAAAGCATAGAGAAAATTTTGATTGTTACAAGTAAATTGAGTGTAGGGATGGCCATGGGAAATTGGTGGTGCTATAAGACGTACCAAGGCCAATAATGCTCCGAATAGTCTTGAAAATGCAAGCCAAATGAGGTGTGAGGAAGATATGTAAACTCCTCTTAATTAAGATAGAGGAAGGTGGTGAAGATCCCATTCCAAACATTATAGACCACCCGGTGCTTCAAGATTTCTAAGATGTGTTTACTAAAGAATTGCTTGGATTTCCCCCAAAGCATTAATTTGAATTCTCTATCGAATTGGTTCTAGGAGTCTATGCCATTTCTAGAGCCTCATATGAAATAAATATAATTGAGTTGAAATAACTAAAGAATAAATTTGTAGGAATTGATGGACAAAGGGTTGATCCATCCTAATGTGTCTCCATGGGGAGCTCCTCTACTATTCATCAAAAAGAAAGATGGGATGTTATGCCTGTGTATAAATTATAGGATGATCAACAAGGTAACCATTAGAAATAGATATCCTCTTCCTCAAATTTATGATCTCTTTGATCAAAAGATCGACCTAAGGTTTGGATACCATCAGTTGAGAATCATGGAGGAAGATATTCCCAATACAACATTCAGAACTAGGTAAGGTCACTATGAGTTCATAGTGGTGCTTTTCGTCCTAACAACTACTCCTTCAACATTTATGATTCTTATGAACCATGTCTTTCATGACTTTTTGGATAATCTTTTATTGTTCTTTCTTGAAGACATCTTGATTTTCTCTAAGAATCTAACGAAGTATAAGGGACACTTGCGAATTGTGCTACAAAGGATTTGAGAACATAAGATTTAT
Organism: Sequoia sempervirens; assembly: GCA_007258455.2. Taxonomy (NCBI): domain Eukaryota; kingdom Viridiplantae; phylum Streptophyta; class Pinopsida; order Cupressales; family Cupressaceae; genus Sequoia; species Sequoia sempervirens. The sequence goes on from VDFB02252616.1 coordinate 138,741,569, forward strand.
GAGAAGCTAAGAAAATGCTCCTTTCAACCCAAAATATATTACCTGGGGCATATCCTATCTTTAGAGGGGATTTTTGTTGACCCTTCCAAAATTTAAGCCATTGTGGAATGATCCACGCTTAAAAATGTGTCAGAGGTAAGGAGTTTCATGGGACTGGTAGGGTATTATAGAAGGTTCATGAAGGACTTCTCCAAGGTCTCCAACCCCATAACCTCTTTGCAATAAAAAGTAAAAAGGTTTGAATGCTTAGAAAAGTGGGAAATAGCTTTCCAATAGTTAAGTAAATCCTTTACCACAACTCCTATTTTGCAAGTACTTGACCTCAAAAGAGATTTTGTAGTTTGTACCGATGCCTCATTGGAAAGTCTAGGAGGAATTTTGATGTTGGATGATTGAGTAATTGTCCAGGTTACAAAAGCTAAAAGATCATGAACTCAATTATCCTACTTATGACTTATAATTGGGCGTGATTGTGCATGCATTAAAAATTTGGAGGAATTACCTAATAAGGAGACCATTCAAATTAAATACGTAGCACATGAGACTAGTATTTATTCACCTAGCCCAACCTTAATGCTCATCAAAGAAGATGGGTGGAGGTCCTCAGAATTTATGATTTTTACATATCATATTTGAAGGGAAAGGAAAATCATGTAGAAAATGCCTTGAGTCGCATGACTAATTTAGCATCCATCACATAAGTAAAAATCAAACTATTAGATATACTATCAAGAAAATGCAAGGAATGGATCTCCTTTGCTAGAAAATTAAATTAGTTGTGGAGTAGACAATGAAACCTATAAAATATTCCATGATAAACGATTGTATCCTTAGATATTGAGGTAGAATTGTGGTACGTAATGAAAGGGGATTGAGAACAAAAATCCTGCAAGAAATCCATAACGCACCATATCAGGGAGATCTAAGGGTGACCAAGATGTATGCAAAACTTAGATATATCTACTTTTTCTAGGAATGAAAAAGGATGTGGAAAAATTTGTGGCCAAGTTCCTAGAATGCCAAAGAGTTAAAGCCAAACATTGCCATACTATGGGGGTATCATACCCACATAAGGTACCACAACACAAATGATTAGTGATCTCAATGGAATTTTGTGGTGGGTTTGCAAAAAAATTGCCTTAAAAATGATAGTATCCTAATGGTGGTTGATTATTTGACCAAGGTGGCACACTTTTTACTCAGTAATGTTAAAGATGATGCTCAAGCTATAGCCCAAAAATTTCTTAAAGAGGTAGTTAGATTGCACAAGGTCCCAAAGGTAACTATCTTGGATAGAGACAAATTATTCACCTCTTAGTTTTGGACTACTCTAATGACAACATTGTGTACCAAAATTAACTTCAACATAGCTCACCATACAAAAAAGATGGCCAAACTGAGAGAGTCAACCAAGTTATGGAAGATATACTATGAATGTATGTCATGGACCAAACGACTAAGTGGGAAGAATACTTTCCATTGGTAGAAATTTCTCATAATAAAACCTACCAAGATTCCACTAAAATGGAGCCTTTTGAATCAATTTATGGTAGGAAGTGTAGAACGCCAATTAGATGGGATGGATTGGACAATCAAGTCCACATAGGACCTAAGATGCATCATGAGTATGAACAACAAGTAAAATTTATCAAGGAAAGATTAAAAGAGTCCTCAAACCACCAAAAGAGCTATGTAGATACAAAGAGAACTCCAAGAGAATTTGAAATAGGGGTTCCTTCATGTTAAACCCCAAAAGAGTTGGATAAAATTTGGTAAGGCAGCCAAGTTGTCCCCTCGATTCATTGGATTGTTTCACATCATAGAGAAAATTATCCTTGTGGCTTATTAACTAGCTCTTCCCCCATCTTTCTCTTGCATACATAATGTGTTTCATGTGTCTTTGCTCAAGAAATATGTACCTGAACCAACCCATGTAATTGATTGAAATGCACTATAGGTAGAAGAGGCCAGAGAAATTTTCCTAAGTCCACTTGCAATCATGGATAGGAACAATATCACCCTGCACAACCACACCATACAGTAGGTTAAAGTCCATTGGGAACAATATGGGCATCGTGGAGCTACCTGGGAGGATGAAGAAATTATTAAACAAGAATACCACTATCTATTTAACTAAGCTGAGACAACTTAGCTTAAAGGGAGAGGAATGCCTCATCCCTATAGGTGCTAGACTTTATTTTGTGTTACTCGCCTGCCATCCTAATGTAATCTAGATGAAGGAAAAAATTTAAACTTATAAGTATGTCCACACCCCTTATTTTGGATGCTACAAACTTATTTATTAATATAATAGACTTAAACACTTTAAGTGGCCATTCAAAATAATTATTAAATAATAAATATTTATGAATTTAGTGGTGTTATATGATTTTACCATGGTACATCAATATGTTTATCAAAATAACCAAGTATTAACAATTGTGTGAGAAAGTGGATGAGTTTTATACGTGCTCAAGGTACAACAAAAGGTGGACCTGGCAACCTATTTCAGGAAAGAACCTCAAACTTGGTAGCTTAGTTTAACTAGTTGGATGTCTCACTCTGGTTACTTCACCCAATTGAGAGTTGATCTATTAGTAATGCTTGACCTGTGTGAGTTTATGCACCTTGTTGGTAGGTCAATTAATCCTCTTATTCCTTCATGAACATTCTCAAATTGAACCATAAGATAAATCAAAAGAAAATAAAAATAAAATAAGATTGATCAATTTACACCTATACCTTACCATTTGGAAATGAAAATAAACAAACAAATAGGAAAAAAATAAGAAAAGAATTTAAAGGAGAATATAAATTAAAAATAAAAGGAAAATGAGAGCAAAAGAAAAGAAGAAATAAATTTAAGAGGAGAGCCAAAAATGAACTAAGAGAAATAAATAAATCAAGAGAAGGAAGAAGTTGTGGGTTTTAGTGAGAGCAAGAGGATAATTCTCATTCAGTCATGCTAGTGACAACCCTCATTTGTGAGGAGAGGGGTGTAAAAATGATAAAACAACTATACCATTATGAAGGTATGGCATCCATGTTTCAAAGGCATCTAGAATGTCAGATGTTTGGGGAAAATTGTAACACACCTTAAAAACCCCACAACCCTTCTCTAGCATCACATGCTGCTAAAAAGGTGAAAGATAAGATGCATGAGAGGGTAAGAGAGGTAGGAGGAGGAGCAAAAAAGGCGTGAAGGGAGAAGAAGAAGTGTGGGAAGCCTAGGCATGATAATGTTGCACCCATACAAGTTTTAGACACCTTACAGGTTCCTCTTTTCTTCCTAAGTTTAGAAAATCTCTATGTTCTTGATTATTCTTCCTTTAAAATTCACTAGCATTTGCTTACGAGTTAGCTTCAAGATGAACTATGTCAACAAGAGACACATTTGTGTCACGCTTTGCCCATTGTGGGGTGTGCTTGGATGTTTTAAATATTTAGTTAATAGAAGTAGCTAGGGGTGTAATGTGATTATTTGTTGTTGTATAATGTTATTATTATAGTTGATTAATGTTGCAAAAATAAAATAAAAAATTTCATGGTGGAGTGTTGTTGTCTTAAACATTCAGTTAATAAAAGCAACTAGGGGTGTAATGTGATTGTTTGTTGTTGTCTAATGTTATTTTATAGTTGATTAATGTTACAAAAATAAAAAATAAAAAATAAAAAATTCATAGATGGGTGTGCTTGGTTGTTTTAAACATTTAGTTAATAAAAGTAGGTAGGGATGTAATATGATTGTTTGTTGTTGTATAATGTTATTATTATAGTTAATTAATATTAAAAAAATAAAAAAAATATTCAATTATACAAATATATAGTATTATAATAACTCCATATATATGTAGACACGTCAAATTGACATAATGCATTCAACTAGGTCATATTCATCCATTCGGAAAATAAATCAAGTTTATTTATCAATCTCCTAAAGTCATCATCTTAAATCAAATAAATCAAACTTATCATCAACCTTTTTAATCAAATAAATCAAACATCCATCATAATGCATATTCCATCCTTCTTGATTTAAATAAATCAAATATCTAAGTCAAAGAGGTCAAAACACCCTAATCATCATCTTAGCTAATTAATCCTAATTAAATCTAATCTAATGCATGTCACATCCTAACCACTTGCATTCTCTAGATTTAGCCACTTGCACATATAAATCAATTTATTGATTTATTAAATCCAAGATTTTCCATCAACATGGCATTTATGGGGAATATTCCCTCAATTTTGAATCCAAAGGCAAGTTGATTTGTCCCTCCAACATTACATTTATTGCTCATTTTCTTGTCCCCCACTTAGCATTTACTCTCAAATTTGAATTCAAATTTTCCCTCTCATGGGCACTCTTCCCAAATTTTGCACATACATCAACCAATCACCACTTGACAAGTGGCCTTATCTTATTGGCTTGATCTTTGTCCCACATTGGTCCCTCTTCAACACTTAGCATCAAGAAAATCCTTAAATAGAGGCTTCATCTCTTATCAAGCTCCTCCACAATTTCATCCAAAAAGCATATGCAAAGTTACTCTCCTTGAGAACTAATTTTGCTCATCATTTCCATTGCATCATCATCATCTAAGCTTATCAATCAAGGATTGGGAAAGGGTCACTAGCACATGTGACACCAATCCAATATGAGATAGAGTTGGATTCTTGCTTCTTTGTGCTTTCACTTAGTTTAGTTGATATTTTGTTGTTTGGATTGCATTATGAAGCATGATTCAATATTTCATATGGATGTGAAAATTTGTTGTGTTGCTAATATTGTGTATTGACATTTTAGCCATTTTGCAGATTGTAGCAACCACAATATATAATATTTCTTCTTATCTTTTTGATAATGTGATATTTATGTAATTTTTGCCTTGCTATATTATATTATTACATGTATATTTAATGGGTAGATTTTATTCAAATATTAATTGTAGATAGATAAATTTTACTTTGCTATAAGTTTCATTGTGATATTTAATACACACTGGTAACCAAATATAAAATATGCATTGAGTGTACTCACATTCATTTAATAAGCTTTGAAAATCTTACCAACTAGTATATATATATATAATTTTAATAATATATATATATAAAATACGCCGAGAAATATCCTTCTTGAGGCGCCTATTCAATTTTTATAATAAAAATTTGATTAAAAAATAGGCACCTCAAGAAGGATATCTCTCGGCGTATTTTATATATATTATTATTAAAATTATATATATATATATATGCTAGTAGCAGTCGCAACGCAACATGTAATATCTTAAATAAATTATTTTTTATATTTATATTTATTAGATATTTTATTATAAAATTATTATAATAATTAAAATATTATAATATGATTAGGGTTAGGATTTGGTTTAGGGTTGGGGTTAGTATAAAGGTAAGGCATAGTATTAGGATTAGGGTTAGGATTAGCGTTAGGTTTAGGGTTAGGTTTAGGGTTAGGATTGGGGTTAGGGTTATGATTAGGGTTAGGATTGGGATTGGGGTTAGGGTTAGGATTGGAGTTAGGGTTAGGATTAGGATTAGGGTTAGGGTTAGGGTTTAATTAGGATTTGGAGTAGGATTAGGGTTAGGATTAGGGTTAGGTTTAGGATTGGGGTTATGGTTATGGTTAGGGTTATGATTGGGATATGGGTTAGGGTTAGGGTTACGATTGGGGTTAGGGTTAGGATTGAAGTTAGGGTTAGGGTTAGGGTCAGGATTGGGGTTAGGATTGGGGTTAGGATTAGGATTGGGGTTAGGGTTATGGTTGTGGTTAGGGTTTAATTAGGGTTAGGATTAGGATTAGGGTTAGGTTTATTAATTTTGTTTAGGGTTAGGGTTAGGGTTTAATTAGGTTAGGTTTAAGAGTAGGGTTAGGGTTAGGATTGGGATTAGGGTTAGGGTTTAATTAGGTTAGGGTTAGGGTTAGGGTTAGGGTTAGGGTTAGAGTTAGGGTCAGGGTTAGGGTTAGAGTTAAGGTTAGGGTTAGGGTTAGAGCTAGATTTAGGGTTAGGGTTAGGGTTAGAGTCAGGGTTAGGGTTTAATTAGGTTAGGGTTAGGGCTAGGGTTAGGATTGGGATTAGGGTTAGGGTTAGGGTTTAATTAGGTTAGATTTAGGTTAGAGTTAGGGTTAGGGTTAAATAATAATATTATTATATAATAATATTTTAGTATATTTTTGTATAGTTTTAGGATTAGGGTTAGGTTAAGATTGATTTGTAAACATTTACTATTTTTTTTTAAATTTAAATATAAATCTTAAATTATAGTAAGGGTTCAATTTGGTTATGATTTTATAAATGATAAAATTTGGTTAGGGTTAGAGTTAAAATTGGGATTAGGGTTGGGGTTATCATCATGAATAGGTTTATCATCACTGATAGGGATTAGGGTTAGGGTAAGGGGTATGGTTATGGTTAGGGTTAGGGTTATCATCACAAATAGGTTTATCATCATGAATAGGATTAGGGTTAGGGTAAGGGTTATGGTTAAGGTTAGGGTTAGGTTTATCATTACGAATAAGGATTAGGGTTAGGATTATCATCACAAATAAGGATTAGGGTTAGGATTAGGTTTAGGGTTAGGGTTAGTATTAGAGTTAGGGATAGGATTAGGGTTATGTTTTTTTATTTTGGTTAGGGTTAGGATTGGGGTTAGGGTTAGGATTGGGATTAGGGTTAGAGTTAGTGTTAGGGTTAGAGTTAGCATTAGGATTAGGGTTAGGATTGGGGTTAGGGTTAGGGTTAGGATTGGGATTAGGGTTAGGGTTAGGGTTAGGGTTAGGGTTAGGGTTAGGATTAGGATTAGGGTTAGGGTTAGGATTAGGTTTAGGATTAGGGTTAGGGATAGGATTAGGGTTAGGTTTTTTAATTTTGTTTGGGGTTAGGGTTAGGGTTAGGATTGGGATTAGGGTTAGAGTTAGGGTTAGGGTTAGGGTTAGAGTTAGCATTAGGATTAATGTTAGGGTTAGGATTGGGATTAGGGTTAGGGTTAGGGTTAGGGTTAGGAATATGATCAGGGTTAGGATTAGGTTTAGGGTTAGGGTTAGTATTAGGGTTAGGGATAGGATATCTCTAATTAGGTTAGGGTTAGGGTTAGAGTTAGGTTCATGGTTATGGTTAGAGTTAGGGTTAAGGTTAGGGTTAGGGTTAGGAATATGATCAAGGTTAGGGTTAGGTTTAGGGTTAGGGTTAGTATTAGGGTTAGGGATAGGATATCTCTAATTAGGTTAGGGTTAGGGTTAGAGTTAGGTTCATGGTTAGGGTTAGAGTTAGGCTTAGGGTTAGGGTTAGAGCTAGATTTAGGGTTAGGGTTAGGGTTAGAGTTATGGTTAGGGTTTAATTAGGTTAGGGTTAGGGTTAGGGTTTAATTAGGTTAGAGTTAGGTTAGAGTTAAGGTTAGGGTTAGATAATAATATTTTAGTATACTTTTAGGATTTGGTTTAGGTTAAGATTGATTTGTAAACATTTATTAAATATTTAAAAAAAAATTTAAATATAATCTTAAATTATAGTAAGGGTTCAATTTGGTTATGATTTTATAAATGATAAAATTTGGTTAGGGTTAGAGTTAAAATTGGGATCAAGGTTGGGGTTATCATCATGAATAGTTTTATCATGAATAGGGATTAGGGGTAGGGTTAGGGTTAGTGTTAGAGTTAGGATTAGGGTTATGGCTAGGGTTATGGCTAGGGTAAGGGTTAGGTTTATCATCACAAATAAACATTTTTGTGATGATAACCATAACTCTAACCATAACCATAACCATAACCCTAACCCTAACCCTAATCCTAACCCTAACCCTAACCCTAACCACTATTCATGATGATAAACCTATTTGTGATGATAACCCAAGCCCTACTACTAACCCTAACCCTAACCCTAACCCTAACCCTAACCATAACCATAACCCTAACTCTGGCCCTAATCCTAACCCTAACCCTAATCCTTTTTGTGATGATAAACCTACTCGTGATTATAAACCTTAGCCTAATTCTAACCCTAATCCTAACCCTAACACTAACACTAACCCTAATCTTATTCATGATGATAGACCTTTTCACAATGATAACCCTAACCATAACCCTAAACATAACCATAACCCTAACCCTAACCCTAACCCTTAAACTAACCCTAACCGTAATTCCTATTCGTGATGATAACCATAACCCTAATTGTAACCCTAACTCTAATCCTATTCATGATGATAAGCCTATTGGTGATGATAACCATAACCCTAATCCTAACCCTAACCCTAATATTATTCATGATGATAATCCTATTCGTGATGATGAACCTAATCATGATGATAACCCTAACCGTAACCATAACCCTAACCCTAACCCTAACCCTTACAATAATCCTAACCCTAACCCTAACCCTAACCCTAACCCTATTCATGATGATAAAACTATTCATGATGATAACCCCAACCCTAATCCCAATTTTAACTCTAACCCTAACCAAATTACTATATTTATCATTTATAAATATATCCCTAACCATAATCATAACTGTAACCGTAACCATAATCCTAACCCTAACCCTAACCCTAATCTCTATTTGTGATGATAAACAGTGTTAGGGTTAGGATTAGGGTTAGGTTTATCATCAAGATTAGGGTTAGGGTTAGGGTTAGGGTTGGCTTTACAATAAAGCTTGGGGTTTGAGTTAGAATTAGGGTTGAGCTTCAAATAGGGTTATCATTAGGGTTAGGCTTACAATTCAATTAAGGTTAGGTTCAGGGTTTAATTAGAATTCTTCAATAAATCTTTGGTTACGCTTAGTGTTAGGGTTAGGGTTATGTTTAGGGTTAGTGTTAGGGTTGGCATTATCATCAAGAATAGGGATTAGGGTTAGGGTTAGGGTTATGGTTAGGGATAAGTTTATAAATGATAAAATATAGTAATTTGGTTAGAGTTAGGGTTAAAATTGGGATTAGGGTTAGGGTTATCATCACGAATAGGGTTAGGGTTAGGGTTTTGGTTATGATTAGGGTTAGGGTTATCATCATGTATAGGTTTATCATCATGAATAGGATTATCATCACAAAAAGAATTAGCATTAGGATTAGGATTAGGGTTAGCGTTAGGGTTAGGATTAGGGTTAGGTTTATCATCACGAATAAATATAAGGGTTAGAATTAGGGTTAGGGTTATGGTTAGGGTTATCATCATGAATAGGGATTAGAGTTAGGGTTAGGGTTAGGGTTAGGGTTATCATCATGAACAAGTTTTGTCATCATGAATAGGATTAGGGTTAGGTTTATCATCACCAATAGGTTTATCATCATGAATAGGATTAGGGTCAGGGTTAGGGTTATGGTTATGGTTATGGTTAGGTTTATCATCATGAGTAGGGATTAGGGTTAGGATTAGGGTTAGGGTTTCGATTAGGGTTAGGGTTATGGTTTTGAATAGGTTTATCATCACAAATAGGGATTAGGGCTAGGGTTAGGGTTATAATCATGTGAATAGGTTTATCATCACAAATAGGGATTAGGGTTAGGGTTAGGGTCAAGGTTAGGGTTAAGACTATGGTTATGGTTATGGTTAGGGTTAGGGTTGGGGTTATGATTATGGTTAGGGATATATTTATAAATGATAAATATAGTAATTTGGTTAGGGTTACAGTTAAAATTGGGATTAGGGTTGGGGTTATCATCACAAATAGTTTTATCATCACAAATAGGGTTAGGGTTAGGGTTAGGATTAGTATTAGTGTAAGGGTTATGGTTATGGTTAGGGTTAGGGTTAGGGTTAGGATTATGGTCATGGTTAGGGTTAGGGTTATGGTTAGGGTTAGGGTTAGGATTAGTGTTAGGGTTAGGGTTAGGGTTAGGGTTAGTAGTAGGGTTCAGGTTATCATCACAAATAGGTTTATCATCACGAATAGGATTAGGGTTAGAGTTAGGGTTAGGGTTAGGTTTATGGTTAGGAATAGGCTAGAGTTAAAATTTAGATTAGGGTTGGGGTTATCATCACGAATATGTTTATCATCATGAATAGGGATTAGGGTTAGGGTTAGGGTTACGATTATGGTTAGGGTTAGGGTTATCATCATGAATAGGTATTATGGTTAGGGTTAGCGTTAGGGATATGGTTATAGTTAGGGTTAGGGTTAGGGTTAGGGTTAGGGTTAGGGTTAGGGTTAGGGTTATCATCATGAATAGGATAAGGGTTAGGGTTATTGTTAGGGTTAGGATTAGGTTAGGTTTAAAATCATGAATATGATTAGGGTTAGGGTTAGGGTTATGGTTAGATTTAGGGTTAATTGAAGGCCTAGAATGGCAAGATCGTTATCTTGTCTTTACGAGAGATAACTGATTCCGCATTGGTTTGCATGAGGGGTCGGGAGTCGTTAGAGGTTTCCAGGATATCCCAAGATGGGGACCGAGACTTAGGAAGACTTACCAGGATATCCCATGTAACATTGTGATGACACTTCTCCTAAGTCAACAGTATGTTTGTATCAGTGATGCAATTGATTATTTAACTATGGAAGCATTGTAACCATTGTGTTAAGTGATGTTGTATTTGTATTTGATTTAGTTCAGTTATGTTTTAGCCTGTGTCTAGAGGTAGATGGTCTTGTTTAGGAATCCATGTTACTATCTCCTACCACAGGGGGTGGACCTTCGGGTATCACTTAGTTGGGTGGAATGTGCACCTTACTCCGTTGGGGTTTTCTTCTTGTTTGTGTGGATGAGATTTCCTGTTGGAGAGCTCGTGGGATCCAATTACTTTTCAGGTTTCATTCATTTCAGTTGAATCTTGTAATTTATTACCCCTCATTTGTTATCGAGGTGGAAGATGTAATATGTAACCATGCTTATTGGATGTACCTCATTCAGGGAATGAGAGTTGTAATCTTATTGTTAAATGATTGTTATTTGAAATCATGTGGTATCTCTTATTCTTTGATGTAATTTATCATAAATAGAATGCATGTGTTCTTAATTTCTTAAGTAATTAAATGTTATGTTTCAATTCATGTTTTTTGGTTGGGTTTTAAAGTAATATTAGTCTCGTAACCTTAGAGGTTGTTGGAAATGGGTAATGAACTTACATGTTAATTGTACTTAAACTGTAAAACCCCATCCCACAACCTATCTAGGACTATGCAACACTGCAGAAGCACAACTAATTTTTTTTCCTTAAAGTTAAAACAAGACGAGTAAAGTATCCTACTCTAACCACATACATCCTCTAGGCTACGTAACGCGTCTACATGTAATCACCATTACTTATAAGATTTAACCAACCATAGCATATGAATATAAAACTCAAGATACAATTTACAACAAAGCATCAAACCATTTCAAGATAAATCTAACACATAGAAATGTATTGAACATATTTCCACATATACAACACCATTAAATCCAATAATGAATAGATCATATATATTATTACAATTACATCACAAAGTTTCACCTCGATACAAATGAGGTATTACAATTATACATAATGAACCACAGTTATAATGAAGAAGGAGAAGAACAACTCCAGAGAACCACATGAACTCCTCGAACAAGAAGATCTCGCCATCACGAATAGGAAGAGAAACTCAACAGTGTAAGATGCACGCCACCCAACCATCTGGTACCTGTAGGCCCAGCTCACGTGCTAGGAGATAGTAACAGGAAACCAAGACAACCTATTACCTCTAGACATAGATAATATACAAAAATACTCATAGAATAGATAAACAAGAATTAGGGTCACATTGCTTCCAGAATCACTGAATCAATTATAAACACAATACAAATAAGCTGACTATTGACATAAGAGGAGTGTCATCACAAAGGTTGCATTGGTTATCCAAAGGAGATCTTCCTAGGTCTCGGCCCCCCCTCTAGGGTTATCCTGGTAACCTCTTATGATTCTGGTCCCACATGCACACCAGTGCGGAATCAATCATTTTTTGAGAAGACAAGATAAAGATCTAGCCATTCCAGGCCTTCCCGACTCATCTCAAGTCTCATACAAGCCCTTGAGCCAATGAGCGAGGCTAAATATCTTGTTATATGTGTTAAGCTAATAGATTATTTAATTCCCACTTGATTATACTGACTCCCACCTGAGTTGTCCTGTGACCACTTTCTGTCCCGACCCTCGTTGAAAGCCACTCCCCTATCGACAACACATAACTCAAACTACATGTCAAGGATAGACAATGCACTAAGAACTGATAACAAAAACCAATACACCTCAAAAGGTAACACATCTCGACGAATGTCTAATATAGAAACCCAATACGTGCACTACCCAAGAAAATCAAAGGGTGAACTAAAGTTATCACAACCCTTTCACATTTACAACTCTAGAAGACTTAGATTCACAAAATGACAAATACTTCCCCCCTAATACACAATTACAGACATACGTGTTTTTCAAATACAATTAAAAAAAATAACAAATACTATCCTTCAGATTTCCTAAATCCATTACAATCAATTCTTGTATATTAGAATACATCATCCAAAACACTATTTCAATTTAATAAACTAACAACGAAACAATTAAATATTCCACCTCCAAATCCTAACTGCTCTTAATACTTAACTCAATTTCCTTAATTAAATATTCAATCTTTCTAATAAAAATCAATTTATTATAAAACACCTATTTGTGCATTGCATGCATTAATTAACAATTTAATATTCATTTAAATAAATATCACTGTTCATTTTAAAATATCTAATTGTGCATGTGCATGCACCTATTTAAAATACATTTAAATATATTTATATTTAAATATTCTAAAATTATATCCAAATTTTCTAATATATATTTTTAAATAAATAAATAAATATATATATATACATATATATATATTAATTTACAATTTTCAAATCATAAAACCAGTCTATTGCGACTTTAATAAATTTTGTTTTGGATCTAGGTTTCTCTGAAATTTTTACTGAAGGTGCGCAATCAAGTCTTCTAAAACATATAAAAAATTCAGCCCTACTCAGTTCGTAAATTGCAAGTTATGATTAATTTAGTGACACACTCTCTCTGCTGTTTTGATTTTCAAATTACCAGAGGTTTCCAATTATTTCAGTTTTCCCAAATTTATCTATCTTAGAGAGGTTTTCTTCCTCAAATACTTTTCTTTGTGTTAAAAATCATTCCCTACAATCAACAGTAATTTACCATTTTCTACAGAAGAATAAATTATGTTTTCACAGGAAGAGGTTTCTAAGTTTTGATTTAAATTCAACAAAGGTTCAATAATTCCACTATAATTTCCTTTTGTATAAATCTATTTCAAATAAAAAAATTACACAGAGGATTTTTAATTGTTTTCTACTAGAGGTTTCATTTCACGACAATCTTTTAAAAGAAAAAAAATAAAAACTTTCTACAGTATTGAAAAATCCTTTCCTAAAACATTTCCAATTTGCATTACAGTAATAAACTAACTTTTCAATACAAAATTCACAAAAACAGTAAAGAACCTGTTACAAAAGAATATTGCCTCAAGAAAATGTTGTCGAGTTTCTCTGTAATTTCAATTCCCAATGTAGCCAAAGTTTTCTTCAATGCAATTGCCTCCTTCCAGGCGACACAACCAAAAACACAGCCAAAAATTCTACAGCAAAATAATTCTTAAAACAATTTCCTTAGAGAGATCCACAAGTTTCTCACCAATTTTCCACAACTCATACCAAACTTTTCCCGTGAAACAACTTTCTTTACTTTTCCCAAAAATCTCCTCCGTGAATGAATTTTCAACAATTCAATAACCAATTTCTAACTCCCAGTTATCTTAAACAAAATATCTAAAATATCTTTTCTTTCAACAATTTAGATATTTTTCATTCACATGCATTTAAATATAATAAAACAATTTACTAATTGCAATCAATTTAAATATTTTTATTTATTTAATTATCGTTTATTTTAATAATAAAATTTACTCAACAACATAACCAAATTAAATTAATTAATTAATTTATTTATTCTAAAACCCTCACAACAATAATTTATTTAATTAAATATTTAAAATTAAACACACATTTAATCTACCAAATTAAATTTGCACAATAATAAAATACCCAGAACAACAATGATAAAACTAAGTCCAAACTCAAACTGATGACACACTGTACTAGGGTAAAGGTATGACTAGGTAGCCCGTTACTATCTCCCAATATTACTGTTAAGTAGTGGACATGCTCAGACCTATGAAACCAGGTGAAGCTAATGTCCTGTACCTGCAATCCTGTAAACAAGCCAATGTCGCACATGTAAACATATAATAATTCATACACACCGTGAAGAGATAATCGCAGAAATCACAGGGCACTCATAAGCGAATGATGCAATACCGTTCTCTTCACCAATACAATGTCACATCAATTGATGAGATAATATATCAATTAAACTACGATAAGCAAATATAGCAATGTCATCACAACTAAGCGTCTATGAAAACATAAAGCATATTAACAAAATCATCATGCATATAATGTGTCATCACATCAATAAAGTCTATCATCGCTCCACTGTTAGCGGTAGAATAACCATAACATAAAACATAGTCTAACAAAGTATCTGAGCTATCAAGAAAACATAACAAAACAGAGGGGTGTTACATAAACAAAAACAAATTTTATGCGTTTGAGTAGTTAATTGCAACTTCCTCTAGGGTTGCGTGGTGAGGCGTTACAACAAACCTGAGAGACAAGAAACCTAAGGTGAAAATGAAACAAGCCATTGAAGGGTAACAAAGGTACTATTGAAGTGCATGAAATCCATCAGGGAAGAAAGGATTAGTTACAAGGTAGGGGTGCAAATGGGGGATAGGTTTATATTGACAAGTTCAACTACCATTGCCAAGTGTTCAAGAAACCTACAGTAAAGATGAAGCAAACATGGAGTTGTTCCAAAGAAGACAATGTGCAAGGATTTAAAGGCATCTACCAAAATATTTCAAGCATGGTTCTCATGTTGCTACTATCTATTCAAGTGAATCTTGAATCTTTTCTTCCTCGAGAGTATGGTGCAGGGGCACCATAAATTCTCATGCCCAAGAAGGGTAAAAAGTTAATGTTTTGTTTTGTTTTGTTTGAGTTCTTAATACGTAATAAGGTTTAAGAAGACCATTTTAAATGTGTTGGAGTCTAGTTTGGGTCACTAGGTGTTAAGTTTGTGTGCAAATGTAAAAAGTGTTAAAGTTGATGAATGTTGTCAAGTTGCAAAAAAAATAACTTTTGCAATTTTTTGGTGTCCAGTGGAAGTTGAACAGTTGGAACTTGAAAATTTAGTCGTGAATGATTGGGAAAGATTGTGAAAGGTTTAAAAATTCCTTGGGAGGTCGAGGCAAGGGTTAGAAGTTGTAATTTTGAAGTTTAAGCAATAAAATTCCTTTGATTTCCTACAAATCTGAATGTTGCATCATTATTTCTTGATGTAGTATGGTACTGTACAACCATATTTTTGACTCCAAATCAATTGTGGATGATGGAGCATTGAATTAACTTTCCACTGGCACCAGTTTCATGTGATTCCATTGCATTTTGAGTGAGTTACATCATTTTTTCTAAAAAATGTCACAAACCCTAGATAGGGTAGTTTGAAGGAAAGAACAATGAATATCTCCCCATTCCACTAGTGAAAAGTCTTGGAAATAGGTGGAATGGTCTGTAATAAGGTTTTCTTTGATTCCCCAAAGTTGCAAGATTAAGGGAGAAGGTTTGCACGTGTTTTGATGATGCCCTAGGTCAGATTTCTTTATGTTTTAAGACTAATGGGAAGAAGAATAGTCCAGTTTTGAAGGGTCCCATACAAAGTGACCACACCTGAAATTGTGGTATGTTGTATAAAGCCCAAATGGGTATCTAGAAATATGTTTACATTTTTGATATCATCTTTGCAATGAAAGTTATGGCCAAAAAACCCAATTTGCTGCCCCATGTTTTAGGCTTTAAGGATTGAAGGCTTGTGAATAAAAACCCACCTTTTGAATGCTTAGAGATTGAAAGTTTGCTTGTTTGAGGATTTTTTGGTCTTCTCCACCCCTGCTATGCATCAGAAACATCTTTTGGCACGTCCACCTTTGGAACAACAACTTTTGGTGGATTATGTTCATGGGTGAGTAAAACCAGAATGGCATTTACTCGAACCCATATCCTATCTGCTAATTCATAGTCAACATCCCTTGCATATTTGTTCAAAGAAGATAACAAAAAAATTGACCATTTTGTTGACAAAGTCTTCTTGATTGCATTGTATATTGCAACATACGTGGACCTGTGTAAAAGGAAATGCCGAGGGAATAACTCCCTACATATCCTTGTCCCCTCCACAAGTCGTAACCTTGAAAAGCTCTCAGAAGGACATCATTCAAGAGGTAGGCCTCTTTTACTACCTTATTTGCAATAAATTCTATAGCTCGAAAGCTCTATAATAGGTCAAGCAAATTGGAAATAAAAATAGAGACAATTTGGGAGGGAAACAACAACTTGTTTGTCTCTAGCTCTAAGATTTCTTGTCCAATAACCCTTTTAACACACTTCCTGAATTGCTGACAATGAACCTTGAACACAAGCTAGAATTCTGCCTCTTCAATGGCTTTTGTTAATGACATCTCATGCATTGAATGGAATTATAACTATGTAAGTTTTCATAAAATACTCCATTTGAATTCTCTGACAAGCCTTGCACTTCCTTTGATTCACATAAACTTCTTCATAGTCGGAAGAGACTTCTTAAAACATACATGCAACCATGAGTTATGAGCCCTGACTTGAAAAAAAATAAAATTCTGAGCACCTAATTCCCAAAAGAAATGATGAAGAATGCAAAAAACCATATTGAATGAATGGTTAAATGCAACCTCTCACACATTTTTCTATGAAAGTCGTGCCTAGATTTTTTTTTTTTTAACCCCTTTGTTCCTTCCCAAGCCATATGAAATCGAATTTGGTATGTGGCAGAAGATATATACCATTCATTCTCATAATGAAGGTATCATATGATAAGATATAAATTTACACACCACTAAACCAAAACAATTATTGCCAAATTAGCGAAATAGCTAATTCGATGTGCCCCTAGAGGGCCCATCAAACGGAATTACACAATCTAAGGAACCCCTTAGGTTTCTCTTTCCCTTTGTCCTTTTCTTTAGTAGATTATTGAGTGGTTGAGGATGGTTTCATGGATTCAAAGACCCCTATATTATTCTTCCCAAGATGTGTGAGGTGGTCTATTTGTTTCTTCATACATTTTTGTATTCATTGTGCTCAAGTTTCTTACAATAGGAATGCTTAACATTTTATTTCTTTGGTTTCCCTTGATTTGAAAAAGTTTCATTGTTGGTTTCAGTGGATTGAAATTTCTAGTCTTTCTTAGTCTCCTTGTCATTTTGAGTGTTTTCTTCCTCCCTTTATTGTTTGAAGCCTTTTGTTTCTCATTCCTAGCAACAAAGGCTTGAGGTTTTAAAGAATTAATTGTGCCCATATGAATTAAATTATCCTATTCCCTAGTCAAGTTGATAATAAAGTCATCTAGAGAAGGTGTTTTCCATGTGGCTCTAATAGCCCTTTAGGTGGAGTATAAGGTAGACACAAACATATAATATTTAGGACCGAATTTGGAGAATATAAAAAAGACCAATTAATCATCATTTTTTTCTATCACGTACTCTTTCAACTGCAGCCTTAATGAGTAAAACTTAGTGAAATTTTTTTTTAGGATGTGAAAGGTCCTAGGGGTCAAACTCATGAGAAAATTCTCTAACTCATGACTCTTTGTTTCATCTAGCTTCCCAAAGAGTTTCTCTAAGGTTGTCCAAACTTTATTAGGTGTTTTAAAGCTTCAATATAAAAGAGGAGTTCAACAAAAACTGTAAGACACAAAACCCAAAGGTTTGATCACATTTGTTAAACCATTTTACTTTCGCCTCATGATTAGCTAGTTCAACCTCAATACCTGTAGTTCCCCTATAGAAACCTTTATTCGCAAGCACGAGTTATATGTAAGTTTTTGTTGGTGATAGTTAAAAGGTGTTAAATGTGTAATTGGTTGTTGTGAATCCATGCTTTAATGAGATTTGTTTTTTAAAAGGAAAAAAAAAAAAATGAAGAGTGGAAGAAATGTGGAAAAGCACAAAACACCCACTTGATTCAATATTATTTTCGCCTTCGATTGTGGAACTTTATATTTTAATGCATAGGTTTGTCCAATTAGAATGAAAAGTGGCACTTTATAATATTAGTGGATAAATATATCTAATGGACACAAGATGAAAAAAAAACACTTTCGAAAAAAGTGACTCTCAATTAGAATAGACAATCAAAACTTTTTACAATTTTAATTTTCCCTACTTTCCACTTTCAAATTTGTCCTTTTCCAAGTGAGTAAAAAAATTGAGCGTTCCCTAATATAATAAAATTGATGGTTGTCACCTGCAAAAGGCTATGACCTTTACATGCAACAAAGTCCTTCGAAAAAGTCCAAAAAGAAGCAAAACAAAAAATCTCGAGGCCTACAACTAATTGTGATTCGGATGCCCTTTACCTTGATTTCCATAGGTTTGCAACATAGGTCGACCTGTCGGCTAAATGTAATATATAATGATAAATATAATCATATATAAATTCAAACCCACCAGCTTTTAATTATATCCATTTACCCAAATTTCCGGTAAGCCAGTTCGGGCTGATTAGCAGCTCCTTTACATAGGTAGTTGTTCAGAATTCTGAATGGTACTCAAAGATTGCTTTTACTAATGTGTCTCTGCAATTTATCGCTTTCCAGGTGGCATAATACGTGTTTCGCCGCTATTGGATTTACCAGTTCCAGTCCCTAAATTTATGCATAGGCTGAGGCATGTGCGTGATAGGAAAATTATTTAATAATGTGTCTCCCCAACTTACCCTTGTCCAGGTGGCACAAAATGGAGAGGGATTAGTTGAGTTGATAAAGACTTCTTCAAGTGGAAAGCTGTCGGCGTGAGAGCGGAGAGCTGGTAGTCTGGTATCTACCTACCCACAGTTTTTTTTTCCCGTTTTAAGTTTCCTCTTTTTCTTTGTCTTTTCCTTTCCATAAGAAATAACTAGATTTTTTATAATCAGAAATTTCGCTCAATTACAGTGGGGAGATATTTTTTACAAGAAGCGCCTAGAAAAAGCGCTCAAATGGTTTTAAATTTTAGTCAGCACTGTTCACTAGTCACTATAAATCCCAAAGTTACAGTTTGAGCTAAACGTGGAACACATCTGGTAGTAAATTCTGATATGGCTACAGCTGCCAAAGACGACCCTGAGTGGTTAATCCATGTGAAAGAAAGCCTGAAGAAAGATAAGATGGGAATGTCTGAAACAGGTTCTAATGTGTGTATATTCAGCATAGCTCCCCCTCTTTTGAGACTAAAGCCCGAAGCGTACATTCCCCAGGTGGTTTCCATCGGACCTTACCACCACAGATCACTAAGTCAGTACGGGGAGACAGACACTTACAAAGTGGATATGGCGAGAGCACTGGAAAGGGGTGTTCGTGGATTCAAGTTCGAGACGGTCGCCCATCACATAAAGTCGTCAGATGAAAAAATCAGGGCCTGCTATGACAAGCATATTCCATACAGCGAGGAGATTTTGTCTTGGATTCTTGCTCTTGATACCCTTTTTATCCTCCACCATCTGATATCGAGTTACACGCATTACTCAGTCGATCACGAGATTGTAGACGCATTGTCCCGTCTTATTCCACGGAACCCTATTTTACTCTACGAAAGGAATGCCCCGCTCTGGTATGTTATTAAAAATGACATACTCATGCTTGAAAATCAGGTGCCAATGTTTCTGCTCCATGAGGCACTTTCCTTTATATCTACTTGTGGGAAAGCTAAGCACATCCTCTCAGACACACAACTGGGGAGCACAAGTGGAAGCGAGATATGCCAGGGTAATGGGGAATCCCAAGAAATTCAGCATCTGACTGTTATATTACAGGTAAGTGCTTTCCCTAATTTTCATTCATGAAATAGCGCCTTCTAAAAATATATCACAAAAGAGGTGGATAGAAAAATTTCATCAATTTAAAAAAATTAGGAGGTGAAAAGCCTAAATCTCTAAATATTCCTATTAACAAACTCTCTAGAGTCAGAAAGTAGTTGTAAAATTAAATAAAGAGATTGATGATACAGGCTTCTTTGTGTCCTCTGAAACCAATGGTGCCAATCTTGAAGCTATCCTAGGAAATATAAATTTTATATTTCTTTAACAGCCTAGAGTGATAGGCATATCACTAGATATGCCAGTGGTGTAGAGTGGGAATGTCTATTCTTAAGAAATAAAAAACAATACTAAAATTTATTTGTGAAGAGCAATTACTCTTGTCTTACTCGTATAAAATTTGAACCCTTGATTACAGGCTATCTGTATGCATTTCAATCCTCTTATCCGTGACCAGATATCTCTTCCCACGGCACCGCGCCTGGACAGCACAAGACATGTTCTGGACTATCTCTACCATTATGTTACTGCGCCTTCCCATGGCCGTAGCCAAGTTACTTCTGAACCCAAGAATACAGTAGCCAGAAAAGTGCTTTCCTTTTCGGTGAAGAAACCAATAAAAAGAATCATATCCATTCCCCGTGGATTCATACAACATGGAGGTGGTATTTTCCTTTTCATTCGTATGTTCAAGAGGATGATATCTGCTACAACTGGTGGAAACATTCCATCTGCATCAGAATTGAGTGAAGCTGGGGTCAAATTTGCACCGTATGATTCAGGAGACCTGAGGGACATAAGCTTTAAGAGAAGAACCCCAACTTTCCTCTTACCTAAGATCACAATCAATGATTCTACAGAGGTGGTGTTGAGAAACTTGGTCGCATTGGAGCTCTATTCCAATACAACAGAGAAGCCTCTCACACGCTACACATATTTAATGGATCGGCTAATTGATACGGAAAGGGATGTTGCTGTGCTAAAGAAATGTGGCATTCTCAATAGTCAAATGGGTAGTGATGCAGAGGTGGCCCAGATGTGGAATTCTTTGATGTGGAACTGTATGAGTAAATCAAGCTGGGAAAATACATTTAACCCTGTAGTGGCCGCCATAGACGCAGCAAACGAGTACTATAGAAGCAAATGGAGAGTTCTATTGGCTGAACTAGTGAAAGCCCACTGCTCAAAACCATGGCTGGTTATATCCGTTTTTTCTGCAGGGATGTTGTTGTTGTTAACAGCCATTCAGGTATTCTGCTTGTTCTATACCTGCAACAAATCACATAAGTAATAGTAGTCTGTATTAATGCTGGTCTTATATGCTGCTCTGCAGTTGCCAGATAGTTGAGCCACTTCAGACTCGCCTTTCTTTTTTTAGATCTCCTATTTCTGGTTTTCAAATGTACTATCAATTTTTTTGGAAAGCAAACCAGGACCTCATTTCTCTGGAAGATAAGGGTCTCCTGCTGGTGCCTTTTTTCCTCTTTGCTGGTCTTTTAACTTTAAAAGTCAGAATAAAAGTAAGCTACGTTTGATTAATAATGTTTAATGTTTGATAACTGTATATTTTTTTTAAAATTCAAACAAGTAATAATAAAAATACATAAAAGGGGTAATCGGAGGTTGTCGAGAATGAGAATTTGCATAGTTAAATTCTAGCAATTCAGAACAGACAGAGTGAACAGACCAAGGAGAACAAAACAAAACATGACTTCAAAGAACAAATTACAATAGCAATGAACAGCTGCGAAAATAACTACTTCAGCCTCTAAATTTTAACAACTGTTGTAACTGTTTAGAATATATTACATCATCTTTATGTAGTTGTAGAATTTGCCATTTAATCTGGTAATTGTTGGTTTTCACATTGTTATTGGAACCTCCCTATATTCATGTGCTAATATGTTTTTAAGTACATTTGAGTTGGCCTAATACACCTAAGTTGGTTTAATGGTGAGAAAAGCTTTTCATATGATCTTATCTCTAATCAAACATCATCTATTTACAACTCATCAAAATCTATTTGATATAATAATTTTAGAGCACAACTCATCAAAATCTATTTGATATAATAATTTTAGAGCACATTGGATCTTTTGTCATGCTGAACACATTCTATGCATAAACCAACAGGTACTTAATATGATGGTGTATCATCATTGCCTTAAAAGACCACTAGATCTTCTATCTAATATTTGTAACTCTACAACATTGTAGGATTCAAAACCAAAGTCATATGTTCCAATGCCTGAATTTGGTATTGATGGCGCTTTAAAGATTGAGACATCCAATGAGATTGTTATCAATGATGCTAGTTTGCATCAAAATGATCTCTTTAGACCATGCTTTTTCTAATAGCGTAAACTCTAAATATATATTCTCTTTTTGGAAGTTTTTCTAATGGTTGGTCCCTTGTTAATGATCCTTTCAAAACTTCATTAGAATCTCAATTGGGGTTTACTGATTCTTTCTTGATCAATCAATGTCTAGAATATATAAAATGCCAATATCCTAGTTTTGGTTTTCATGAAGATTGTTCTTAGTCTTTTGTTTATGATCCTATTAAATCTTCACCAAAATTTTAGGTGGATTCATGTATTTATTTCTTAATCAATCATGGCTTGGAATAGAAAATATGTTAATAGCCCAAGAAGAGCATTATGAGTAAGGTTTTTGGGAATATAATTTTGGAAATGGGTCGTCTTCGATAGGTAATAGAGCAAAAAGGAGTCAAGATCATCTAGATTATAGCGTAGATCAACAAACAAAATCGGTGGTAGGGTACAAAGCTTGTCTAGGCATTGGTAATTTGAAACCAAACATTTAGCGAACAATTAAATGCTTAATTGGCGTAGGGACAAGGAACAAACAGATAGAAAAAAATATTAATTTTTGGTATTTATGTGTTTGTATGATGACGTGATGAACAATTATAAATAAATATTTAAATATAAATTTTAGTACCTCTAATGCATTGTCACTTGTTATTGATGATCATACATATCTACATTGAAAAAATAGTATTGTGCAAAATTTATTGTTAATGGTCTTAGGTTACATGAAATTCCAATAATAGGTGAAATTTTTAGCCAATAGGAGTGTCCATAAATACCATTAATTTAAAATTTAAAATATTTTTTATTAAAAACTTTGCACTTTAACTTTATAAAAGATAAATATTAATATGAATATAAAATTCTAATTTTTGATTTGTTGACAAGTACAATTAATAACAATTAATTAAAAATCATGGATAAAAAAGAGGGTACTAATAAAAGATATGATATTTTCTTTTTGCAATAATGCATAAAAATGTTTTAATATATAATTGCATAAAGATTGTTAACATAAAATTTGTGATCCATCATCAAAGAGAATATAAAAATTATCAATCTATTGTCCAAATCAAAGGCAAAGAAATAGAAAAAATTATTTAATAACACAATATTATGAAATTTTTACATGCCAAGTAGCCAAACATCTTCACTGAGCAATGAAATTGAAAACTTACAACATGAGACATAAAATTTGTATGGTAAAAATGCATTAAAATGTTAACAAATATAACAACATAAAAAAATTTAATATCAAATTTGTGATCCATCATTAAAAAGAATATAAAAATTATTAATTTAATATAAAGATTTTTAACATCAAATCTACAATCCACCATCAAAAAGAGGAACACAATGCAGTAGTTATCAATTTATATTGTTCCCAAACTACTAACAATATAATACACACTTCATTACAAATTTGAAAATCTTCTCTTTACCACAAGGGTTTAAGTTTTTGGTTGTCATTTGGTTTGTTGACAAGTGGAGAATTTGATAGTGGTGCTAGACATTAGGCCTAGGGATATGCCAAAGGCTACTTTGTCATGTGGTCGTGGCGTGTGATGGTAAACCTATTGAAATATGGAAGTATTGTCTTTAGTTAGGTAAATAAATGTAAATGATGGCTTTCCTTCAACTACTTGGCATTAGTTGTCATGTTCATCATCTCCTACATGTAATACCATCTTGTAAAGTCATACACTTGAAATGTGGGAATTGAATTAATTTAAGACATGTGAAGGACAATACATATGCATAGGTTAAATATAATTTTGAACTTGATAAAAGTATGAAATGAAACCAACTTACTAAGTAAAATGTGTCACAGCTCCAAATCACATCTACACAAATTAGATTTGAACGAAAAGGACTCGAGATTGAACTACATTTAATTTTTAGACTATTTTCATTCAATCACCTTCATCAAACCATGAACATTTAACTTTGTTACCATAATAACTAGATTCCTCATAATATCAACATAATTTCTAAATCTTAATACTCTCATCCTCATTGGATTTCAAAACAATCATTATATCAACTTTTAATTAAATCTAAATAAATTAGGCTTCTTATTTAATTTAATTTAGTCCAAAATTTTATCTAAAGGGACATGTTAGGTTTCGTTGTTTGGAATTTTGTTAGCGGTGAGGAACTTGTTAGGTAGGTAGTATGACCAAAATAGGAAGGACAAAAATAGAGCCCACTTAATGTGTTATTTCCACACACCTTCTAAATTTTTTTAGAGCTTTATAACACTCCTTTTAATGTGAAATATGTGGGCAAATGAAGGTGACATGGCCATTTCATTCTTATTTTCCATTTCACTTTTTTTTAATAACAAATAATCAAATTTGAGAGATCATGTAACAAGTTTTGGAGGAACAAAGATTGGATGTATGTACCCCTTAATTGCCACTCAAATTGGCATTCATTACTTGGAAATATCTATGTACATCAATTATTAACAATATTAATTCATTTTCATCATCGCTAGCATCATTAATTTATTATTAATTCTCTTAGGTTACTTGAAGGTTTCAATAAGGATAAAATTTCTATTAATTTTTGATTGGAGGTATGAAATGGTGAGGTTATAGATGGAGGACTTCATCCCCAACATGAATGTTCAATAATGTTTTTGTTAGAGTTTGAACCTCGGTGGCAAGAATCACAATGCCAAAATTAGCCATCATACTATGCCATTATCAATTAAAAAGATTGCACTTAATTTTATAAAAGAAAAAAATATTTATTTTGTATAGAAAAATTCAAATTTTTTATTTGTTAGCACGTACAAATAATAATAATTAATTAAAAATTTATGGATATAATAGTGATCGAAGGAGTCAATAATCGTATAGGCTAATTTTGTGACCATGTAGAAGTTACATGAATTTTTGTAAGACCTCCCTTTTTTGTCTAGAAATATCACATGTATTATTATCTATCTACAACTAAGGCTTGGAGGTATGACTCATCATGTAACTTGCCACATTAGCGTGTCCAATAGAAAGTGTCCTTAAAATGAACTTTTAAATATTGGACCAAAAATTTATCAAGAATTCCTTAGTAGTTGAAGATTAAAATACCATTTGCAATGTTGGTGATCTCAATTGTAGGTCCCAAAAGGGTATGTGCAGGATCATCATGGATAAAACAGGCCCTTAAGTGGCAATGAAATTTCAGAAAAATCAGAGTTAGGCAGCTTGACATAAAAATATGTAAGAATAGAATATGTGGAAAATTGAATGTAGTTTCTAAAATACTAAGTTTATTTTTTTATTTTTAAAGTCTATTTGGTGCAAATTTGAAATTTCAATGCAGTAGTACTTAAATTTCAAGGAAAAAATAAGAAGTAGGTGTTTGTCTTACCACCCTAACCACAATAAAATGATAATATATTTTTATAAGATTTTAGATATAAGTAGAGGACTCATGTTCGGATGTGACGCATATTTTTTTGTAATTTTTTTCCAAGTAAATAATTAATTATGGATTTTTTATTACAACTTTTAAAAAATATAAAAACTCGTATGTCTGACCACCTTAACTTGGTCAAAACTTCATGAAATTCAATTTTTTTTTTTAATCCTATAGTATACAAAGCATAGAATGTGACGCATATTTTGGATTCAAAAAATATGATACCGTTTGAAAGTTATAGATATTTTTCAATCAGCCTATCAATCGACTTTAGTCATAATTCTAATAGAAATTGAATAATAATTATTTATTAAATTCAAAGTAAAGAATAATTTATATTGGTGGAAAGCTGAAAGTCTCCTCTACAAACCCTTTTCGTTTCATCAATTTTGGCTAAAAATAAAGTCGCCAGCCACATGGATGAAGTCTAGAAAAACAAGGTGAGTTG
>VDFB02252616.1:138774845-138953092 GCA_007258455.2 Sequoia sempervirens
GAAATAGACCTTCAAAGATTGCTGCCTTTTAGCACTTTGGACTCTTAAGGGAAATCACCAGTCCAATGTAGCTCAGAGTGATTCGGCATATTTGGGTGCAAGAAAGGACCATCCCTAGTGTAAACGTACCCATCCAAACGTGTTGGAATAGTTTGTTTGGTCATACAAGTTGTGGAATGAAGTTGCACCACTTTGCAACTTTACACTGCTTGCATCTGACAACTTTTCCCTCCACTGAAAAGTCATCACCACAGGAAAATGCCTCAGAGATAGCAAAAACCGAGAGAGGTTTTTTTAGATGGTCCCAACACGATCCCATAGCCTCGAATGGAGAGTCTGTAAGAATCATGGTCTTCGAGAAATAGACCTTCAAAGATTGCTGGCTTTTAGCACTTTGGATTCTTAAGGGAAATCGCTGGTCCAATGTAACTTGGAGTGATTTGGCGTATTTGGGTGCAAGAGAGGACCATCCCTACGTAAACATACCCATCCGGACATGTTGGAACAGTCCGTTTGGTCGTACGAGTTGCGGAATGAAAGTTGCACCACTTTGCAACTTTACATTGCTTGCATCTGGCAACTTTTCCCTCCACTGAAAAGTCATCACCACAGGAAAACGCCTTCGAGATAGCAAGAATTGAGAGAGGTTTTTGTAGATGGTCCCAACATGATGCCATAGCCTTGGATGAAGAGTCTGTAAGCATCACGGTCTTCGAGAAATAGACCTTCAAAGATTGCTGCCTTTTAGCACTTTGGACTCTTAAGGGAAATCACGGCCCAATGGAAGCTCGTAGAGTGATCTTATTTGGGTGCAAGAGAGACCATCCCTAGCGAACGCACTCCATCTCTGACGGTTGAACAACCGCTTGGTCGACGAAGTTGTTAACGAAAGTTGCACCACTTTGCAACTTTACACCGCTTGCATCTGACAACTTTTCTCTCCACTGAAAAGTCATCACCATTGGAAAACGCCTCCGAGATAGAAAAAACCGAGAGGTTTTTTTAGATGGTCTCAATGACTATGCCATAGCCTTGACAAAGAGTCTCCAGAAGCATCACGGCCGAACAGCCCTTCAACATTAAGCCTTAGCACTTTGGACTCTTAAGGGAAACTAGTGGGCAACATAGTTAACTTCTTCACAAACTTGGTTTGAAGTAATTTCATTCTTTTTTGTGCATTTAAAATGGATTTTAAGCCTTCCACCCTAAAAGTGACCTCTAAATAACTTCAAACACCTTAACTACCTCATTCTTATTCATTTGTTTTGCAAACAAGCATTTTCATTCCAAGAGGCTGAGCTTTGATTTTTGCTTGTTGGATTGAATGCGGATTGTGACACAACTTTTTTTTTTCTAAAATTGTTCAACATCATTAAACTAAGAATTTATCACACATCTGCAGAGAAACAAAGGAGTACCACAAACTAAAACACATTACACTTCGGTTCTCACTGACTTGACGTACTCTTCAGCATCTCTCTTCCTATGCCACTGTTACACTGCACAGGTAAACTGGGCTTTGTATTGTCTAGACCTATATTAAGCTACCACTCTCAATACCAATGTAACAATGATACAAAATAATGCTTTGAGTTTGAAAGATGGGCCACTTTCCTACTTTGGGTGGGATTTTAGACTCTCTAATACTATCATGCATTTCTTTCATTCCTTGTGCCTCCACCTCCCACTTCCTTCTCTTGTGGGCCTTTGAAATTTTTCCTTTCCATTCGCATAACACTCTAATACCTTGACCACCACTTCTCAAACCATACATTCCTCTTTGGATCTTTGGGCCTTTTGATGATGTCTTAATTTTGTAAAACAACCAATGGGGTATCCTAATCCTCAAACCCCTAGATCCCCATTGTCTTGTGTCCTAACACCCAAGAATCCCATCTCCTGAACCCTTGATGTTGGGCCTTGGGATAATTATTTGCTTGAACTTAAAGGAATCATTTCCCTAGATCTCCACACTCAAGCATACCCTTTCACAAAACCTCACCATTTGAATGGACTCCACCCATGACCACGACTAACCAAGAATGCAATTAATGAGCCAAAATTTGAATGTGAGAAAATGGAAAGAAACTTTGAACCCATGTTAGGCCTTCAGCCTCTATATAAGGAATACAACTTCATTAGTTTGGATAATCTTTGGACATCATCTCAACAAATCCAAAATTGCAAAGTCAAACACTTGTGTTCACTTGTTGAATCTAAGGACAAAAACCCTTAGGTTATGGAGATTTTTCAACAAAACCCCATTGGTTTCCTAGAGTTTGGAGGATGAAACTTGTTTGGATTTGTGAGGGAAATTTCACACAAAGGTTGCATCTGTACGCCAAGCATAGTGGATTTCAACATTTAGGCATTTCAGCATCCCAATATTTTTCTAATTTTTTTGATCATTGTAATCTTGGTTATGAGCAAACAATTTAACCTAAATAATATTATTCTCTCTACTATTACACCTTATTTAAGTACACTTATCCTTTACTCACAGGGAAAGAAATAGTGTTTGTGGTGTATAATTTTGATGGTTGTCATGACCTCTTGCTTGGGAAGGTTGTAACTCCCCCATTCATTCAGACAACCAGATGTATGTTTGTTGACAATATCAAATAAAACCTCCAGCCAGGGTCTGCTAGTGTAGGGAGAAGCAATGCATGAACTTTTCTTTTTGATTTGGGCTAAATGTGATTAGGACAGGCCCTGACAGGGTTGTATCAAAGCCCAAGAGAGAGATATGTTGAGGAAGAAAATAGAGAAATTATAGTGAAAATGTGCATTAGCATGTCTCATTTTATTTATAGAAGAAAGTACAGTGCACAACAATCAAGCAAAAGCTAAAATCCATCTATGAAATAAATTACTCACTATCAAAACTAACCTTCAAATTAAAGAAGAATTTAAGAAGCTATATTTTCATATAACTTCTTCAAATGTATTTAAATTATTGTACAAGGAACATAAAATATTAGAGATGCACTTTCCAAGCAATGTTGTTTTCCTATCGGTTTATGTAAAACATAATTATTGTGGGGATTCTACTTAAGATTCAATTAATCAAGGAAATCAGAAATGTTTTGGAGTTTTGTTCTACCAATGCAATTATTTTCTATACTAGCCATTATGGAGAAGCGGTTTATACAAATTTTCTTTGTGAAAAATACATTGTGATTAAATTATTTGTTTAAAAGTTATGTCTTGCTTTTTATTTTCTAAAAGAATCCATATTTAGATGGTGTTGCAGTCAGATAAACATCTATTTTTCACAGAGCTCACAACTTTTAATAGTATTCTTTTCCTAAATTTCTAGGTCAAAGTGCATGATGATGTCATTTCATGCCTGCAAATAATTGAATCTTCTAGTCAACAAATGGTCACAACATCTTGGGATGGAATGATTAAAATATGGAACATTGATGAAGGTAGAGGTAGTTGGGCAACAACTTTTGGCTCATCTAAGAAGACACAAAGTGCCAGTAAGTATATGAAGAATGGTCATATGATATATTATTTGTATTCATATGGGAGTCTAGCCATATTAATTTTTTGAAAAAGGTGAATTTATGTTATATAAAAAAATTGATGGTTACAAATGGACCACCAAATTTACTAAAGCATGGGAAAGTTGACAAAGAAGAAAATCAGATGGTGTAGGGTTAATCATATGAGTATCTAGTTGCTACTTATGCAATGTGAAATAATGCTTTGAGTTTGAAAGATGTGCAATGCAATGTAATCAACAATATGAATATAAACTACATAATATTTAACCATTATTTTTATGCTATTGTACATTGATATTTAACCATTGCTCACTTGATTAAATTTTCAAAGAGTTTAATCATGCACATGAGGAGGAAATTAAATTTCTATTGTCAACTTCTATATATATCAAATTATCCAATAATCAAGTGTATGTCCATATACAAAAATGGCATCAACGCCAACTCAAACAAAGTTTTACAATATGTGGCATATGCCATCTCGGTATCTATTCAAAATTTACATGCCAAAATGTCTATCTCATCCTAAACTACTGGTGGATCATCAAAATGGAGCCTCTTTGAAGCACTCGTCTCAAGGTAGCTGCACAAGAAAAAGTCAAACCACAATTGAGATTAGTTATACTATATAATTTAAAATTGAATAATTAACATAAAAATCAATACACATTGAATTATAATTGAACTCTAAAATTGAAATCTTGATTACCTGAAATATACGTCTCTTTGAAGGGTTAGGAGTCCTAGAATATACCCCTCTCAAAGAACTAACCAAACCAACTTTTGTAACGTCAATCTATATATGTGAACAAAAACATGAAATTGATCCAAGTTAGCATAGAATTGTCAATAATAAGAACATATTTACCAAGCACAAAATAAAATAAATGTAAGGAAAGCAGAGGTGCGGAAACACTTTCCTAATGTCAAATCCATAGGGAAGAATTCAATGCAAGGCTTTTAATTTTCTAATTACAATCTAATTAAGACACACATGAAAGATTAACAGAAATAGAACAAATACACAAAGACAACTGAACAATAGATTTACGTGGGAAACCCTTTTGGGAAAAAACCCACCACACCAAGCTAAAACTCTTTGTATTACAGTAACAATAGATTACATACAAAACCGAGATACAACTCTCTAGTGTTAGTCACAGTAGCTTTTCTCACTGTTCTTCTGTTACAGAAAATGCTCTCTCATCTCATCTGATTCAACTCATTCCAGAATTCTTATCACATTCTGATTTTGTCTTTTGTGCATCCTTATCTGCCAGATCTCCATCGAAGAAAGTATCCATGCTGTTTCAGATTTTTCCCTGCAAGCTGTTCAGTTCCAGCATCGCAACAGTTACAAAAAACCAATCGTCTATTTGAAAACCGCTTCCTCTGATTGGTCCAGTGGGATGCCACATAGGATCGATCATGGTCACACGGTCAAAGGCGATGAAACTTTGTTGGCATATTGGTGAGACACTAACAGTGTCTCCCTGATGCCACAAAGTATTCGCTATCGAAATCGGTTCCCCAACAATCGGCAAGAGGATTCTCATTCGACAAGACTCATATCGAAAACCATAAGTCATATCGAACTTAGAGAGACCATCGACAAGACATGCCGATCTTGCCAGGACCTCATATCAAAGTCTTTGAGTTATGCCATCGAGTGATTTCCATTCAATGTGACAATCGCATTTCGGTGAGACTCATATCGAAGTCAGAAGTCACAGCGATGAGTTATACTATTGGAAAGACACTTCATTCTCGCCAAGACTTCCCATCGACCACTGCATGCTACATCGAAGCCTTACTACTATCAGCAAGACCCCACGGTTTCGGTGAGACGTCATACTGAAAAGAGCTTCCACCGAATGATCTACCATTTTCGCCGAGATGTCATAGCAAATATCCCATGTCACCCCGAAAGTCACATACTGTCGGTAAGACTCATGTCTTTCACCGTGACCTTTCTCCGAGTGCCCTAAGTCTTACCAAAGACCATCGGTGTGACTTACCCAAGTCACCAAGACTTTTCAACGAAGTCTTTTGTTACCGCGAAGACACCACGAGAATACTCCTGTCGGCGTGACCTAGCTTCATCGTTGAGACATCTCCCCATGACCTTTATGTTACCCCGATAGCTATAAGCTATTGGTGAGACATTCCAAGTTGGTGAGACCACATACCGACAATAGACCCTTCGGCCAAGTCTCCCCGACACTTGATAAGATCACACTGTCGCCCGAAGGTTTCCATTCGCCAAAAGGTCACAACGAACACACAATGTCACAGCGATAGACTTGTCAGCAAGACATCAACCCTGTCATAGTGATATGAACATTTCAAGAGATTCAGAATAGTTAGTCGCCTAGACATGAACAATGTCATAGCGACTTTGCCCTTCAGGAGTTCCATGTCAGTAAGAATTGAGGCACATATTCCAACAAGCTCCCACTTGACGAAGATCTTACTGACACCTCCAGAGCATACTAAAACTACTGAAAATCATGGGCCAAGAGGCCCATAGAACTGGCACACCACCTGAACTTGTCTGTGCTCACAGGCTTCGTTAATGCATTTGCAACATTCTCCAGAGTATCCACTTTCTCCAAAGAGACCTTCCCATCCTCCACCATATCTCGTACAAAGTGATACTGTACATCTATATGTTTTGTCCTGGCATAGAAAGTAGGATTCTTTTCCAAACATATAGCACTCTGGCTGTCACAGTAGATAGTAATCTTTTCTGCATCAAAGCCAATGTTAGAACAAAAACATTTAACTAGATTGCTTCTTTACAGGTATGTGGCTTCCATGTATTTTGCCTCTGTACTGGACAAAGCGACTACAGCCTGTCGCTTGCTCATCCAACTCATTGCACCACCATTCATCATGAAAATATATCCACTGGTGGATCTTCTGCTGTTAATGTCCCATGCCCAATCAGAATCCACATAACCTTGAATGCTGAGAGTCTTCTGTGATTCAACCAAGCTACCATGGTAACACAAAGCATAGTCTGAAGTACCCTTCATATATCTAAACACTCTCTTCATAGCATCCCAATGTATCCTTCCAGGATTTTCCATAAACCGACTAAGAACTCCCACTGCTTGGGCAATGTCTGGCCTTGTACAGACCATTGCATACATAAGGCTGCCAACCAAACTAGCATAGAGTACATTGGTCATGTCCTCCATCTCAGAAGAAGATTTTGGACAATCCTCAACAGATAGCTTCGTTCCTTGTGTAACTGGAACAACTAGCTACTTGCACTCAGTCATACAAAATCTCTCTAGAACAATCATGATATACTTATTCTGACTGAGCCAAAGTTTTCTATTTTTCCTATCCCTGGTTATTTCCATTCCTAGAATATACCTTGCTGCACCAAGATCTTTCATTTCGAACTTTGCAAACAACTGATACTTAAGATCAGAAATCATTAGCTTACTATTGCCTATGAACAACATATCATCAACATAGAGAGCAATAATAAGGACTTGATCACTTTTAGCTTTGTAATATACACAATGATCACATTTTGATCTTACAAATCCCAATGACAAGACAAAAGTGTCAAACTTTTGGTACCACATTCTAGGAGACTGTTTTAACCCATACAAAGATTTTTTTAACTTGCAAACTAGTCTTTCTTTACCTTTTTCCACAAAGTGCTCCAGCTGGGACATATAAATTTCTTCTTCAAGATCACCATGAAGAAATATTGTCTTCACATCCATCTGTTCAATCTCTAAGTCATACACTGATGCAAGTGACAAAACAAATCTAATAGATGTCAACTTAGCTACAGGAGAAAAGATTTCTCCATAGTCAATTCCCTCTACCTGGGAACAACCTTTTGCAACCAACCTCGCTTTATATTTTTCTACACTGCCATCCAGACCAATTTTCTTTTTAAGCACCCATTTGCAACCTACAACTTTTTTGCCTTTAGGCAATGGCACCAAACTCCAAGTATCATTCTTTTCTAATGATGCCATTTCTTCATTCATGGCTTCCAACCAAGAGTTTGAATCAGACATTTTAAATGCCTCTTTCACAGTCCTAGGTTCATCAGTGCTAGAAATTAAAGCATAGGCACAAGTAGACTCTATCAAAGAAAACCCATACCTATCAGATTGCTTTCTTTCATGAGTTAAACTCCTCACAGGTTGAGGATGAGGTGGTTCTTCATCTTCTTCAGAACTTTCAGAACTGCTTGAGCTCTCCTTAGTATTAGGTACATTTTGATTTTTCAATTCCTCTTTATCTGGTGTCGGAGGAATTTCTGCTACATCCTTTTCATTTTCTGATTTCTTCTCTGACTACAGATCCAATGTAGAAGGCTTTAGCTCACGAAAGATAACACTTCTGTTGTACAAAACCTTCTCAGTCTCAGGGTTCCAAAGCATGTATCCTTTTATGGTAGCACTATAGCTAATAAAAATACACTTTACAACTTTGTTTTCCAACTTGGATCTTTTTTCAGTTGGCACATATGCATATGCCTCACATCCAAAGACACGAATATGTCTCAGAGAGGGCTTCCTTCCAGACCATGCTTCCAAAGGTGTCTTCTCAACAAGAGCAGAGTTAGGAGAATGATTTATCAAGTAACACGTTGTAGAGACTACTTCAGCCCAAAACTTCTCCTCCAAGCCAACACTGCTCAGCATACTTCATGCTCTTTCCATTACTATCTTGTTGAACTTTTCAGCAACTCCATTTTGCTGTGGAGTGTAAGGTGTACTCTTATGTCTTTTAATTCCATGATCTGTATAGTACCTTTCTAATTCATCTGAACAAAACTCACCGCCATTGTCAGTCCTTAAGCATTTTATTTTTCTACTAGTCTGATTTTCTACAAGGTTTTTAAATTCCTTAAATCGACTGAACACTTTTGATTTACTTTTCAAAAAATATACAAATGTTCTTCTTGAATAATCATCAATAAACGACACATAGTATCTTGATTTAGACAAAGAAGGAACATTCACTGGACCAAACACATCAAAATGAATATAATCAAGCAAACCAGAAGATTTGTAAGGACTGGAATAAAATGAAACATGGTGTTGCTTTCCATATATGCAATGTTCACAAAATTCAAACTCAAGGTTACAATCTTCAAGCCCTTCTACCAGGTTTTTATTTTTCAAGGTTTTTAAACCTTTTCTCACCAATGTGGCCTAGCCTATGATGCCAGAGCATAGTCTTTTCTACTGGAAGTTTAACCTCCATGGCGTTTACTCCATCAAGAACGTTTTCCTTCTTATCTCCATGAGTAGCCTTAAGTGACTTCACAGAGACACTATTGCATTGAATAGCTTGTGCATCCAGCTTGTACAAGGTACCAATTCGAGCACCCCTAGCCAGCACCACAGAGCCTCTAGTCATCTTGCAGCCATTTCCAGATAACGTGACTTGCACTCCAATATCATTCAACTTACTTACAAAAAGTAGGTTTCGAGACAGACCTGGTATATGCATCACATCATTGATTCCTTTCATTCTTCCATCAGGGAGTTGAATTCTGACTCTTCCACGACCAACAATTTTCAAAGATGAATCACTTGCCAAGTACACCTTTCCACCATTGTATTCTTCATACTTCATGAACCAATCTCTATGAGATGTCATGTGGAAAGATGCTCCAGAATCAATCAGCCAGACATCATCTGATGTCCGTGTAGCCAAAGTTGCAATGAAGGCGTCTGCATCACTCTGAGAAGAATCATTTCCAGAAGAGTTCTTCTTCTTCTTTTTCTCCTCCTTGCAATCCCTTCTGACATGACCAGGTTGCCCACAATTCCAGCATTTCACCTTGGACTTCTTACCAGGAGACTTTGATCTCCCTTCTGATTTTGATCTGGACTTCTTGTCCTTCTTTCCTTTCTCCTTTGGTCTACCTCTAATAGCCAGAGCCTCCTTTGCCATCTCAAAAAAATTTCTTCTCATTTCTTCTGATAACAGAGAAGCAACAACATCTTCCATCTTGAATGTGGATGTTGTACTCCCTATAGCCATCACCAAATGATCCCAAGAATCAGGCAGGGAACATAGCAACAACATGCAACAATCTTCATCTTCAATCTTCACACCAACAGATGTTAACTGAGCAATCAACATGTTGAAATCATTTAAGTGATCAGCAACAGATCCTCGCTCCTCCATTCTCAAAGAGTACAACTTCTTCCTCAAGAACAACTTGTTGACCAAGGACTTGCCCTGATAAATGGATGCTAATCTTTTCCACAAGGAAGAGGCAGTCTCTTCTTCATGCACATTCAGAAGAACAGAGTCTGCCAAACAGAGCCTTATCAGCCCCTTAGACTTTCTATCTACTAGGTCCCAATCCTCTTGCTTCATGCCTTGAGGCATTGTTCCAGACACAATAGTCCAAAGATCACGATCTACTAACATATCTTCCATTTTGAGATTCCACAACTCAAAATTGCTACCATTGAATTTATCTATTTCCATCCTTCCAGATGTGCTCGCCATCTTAATTTGTAATTAAATTATCAGACCTCTACAAAACTCCCACTGGAAAAGGATTGACACAAAAAACCAAACCCACTCACAAGGACAACACAACTGGCTAGGCTTTGATACCACTTGTAAGGAAAGCAGAGGTCCGAAAACACTTTTGTAACGTCAGGAGTCCTAGAATATACCCCTCTCAAAGAACTAACCAAACCAACTTTTGTAACGTCAATCTATATATGTGAACAAAAACATGAAATTGATCCAAGTTAGCATAGAATTGTCAGTAATAAGAACATATTTACCAAGCACAAAATAAAATAAATGTAAGGAAAGTAGAGGTGTGGAAACACTTTCCTAATGTCAAATCCATAGGGAAGAATTCAATGCAGGGCTTTTAATTTTCTAATTACAATCTAATTAAGACACACATGAAAGATTAACAGAAATAGAACAAATACACAAAGACAACTGAACAATAGATTTACGTGGGAAATCCTTTCAGGAAAAAACCCACCACACCAAGATGAAACTCTTTGTATTACAGTAACAATAGATTACATACAAAACCAAGATACAACTCTCTGGTGTTAGTCATAGTAGCTTTTCTCACTGTTCTTCTATTACAAAAAATGCTCTCTCATCTCATCCGATTCAACTCATTCCAGAATTCTTATCACATTCTGATTTTGTCTTCTGTGCATCCTCATCCACCAAATCTCCATCGAAGAAAGTTTCCATGCTGTTTTAGATTTTTCCCTGCAAGCTGTTCAGTTCCAGCGTCACAACAGTTACAAAAAATCAACTGTCTGTTTGAAAACCGCTTCCTTTGATTGGTCCAGCGGGATGCCACATAGGATGGTCACACGGTCAAAGGCGATCAAACTTTGTTGGCATATCGGTGAGACACTAACAGTGTCTTCTCGATGCCACAAAGTATTTGCTATCGAATCGGTTCCCCAATAGTCGGCAAGAGGATTCTCATTCGACAAGACTCATATCGAAAACCATAAGTCATATCGAACTCAAAGAGACCATCGACAAGACATACCGATCTCGCCAAGACCTCATATCGAAGTCTTTGAGTTATGCTGTCGAGTGATTTCCATTCAGCGTGACAATCACATTTCGGTGAGACTCATATCGAAGTCAGAAGTCACAACGATGAGTTATACTATCGGCAAGAAACTTCATTCTCACCAAGACTTCCCATCAACCACTGCATGCTACACTGAAGCCTTACTACTATCGACAAGACCCCACGGTTTCAGTGAGACGTCATACTGAAAAGAGCTTCCACCGAATGATCTACCATTTTCGTTGAGATGTCATAGCGAACATCCCATGTCACCCCGAAAGTCACATACTGTCGGCAAGACTCATGTCTTTCATCGTGACCTTTCTCCGAGCACCCCAAGTCTTACCGAAGACCATCGGCGTGACTTACCCAAGTCGCCAAGACTTCTCAACGAAGTCATTTGTTACCGCGAAGACACCATGAGAATACTCCTGTCGGCGTGACCTAGCTTCATCGTTGAGACATCTCCCCGCGACCTTTATGTTACCCCGATAGCTATAAGCTATCGGTGAGACATTCCAAGTCGGTGAGACCACATACCGACAATAGACCCTTCGGCCAAGTCTCCCTGATGCCCGATAAGATCACACTATTGCCCGAAGGTTTCCATTCGCCAAAAGGTCATAGCGAACACACAATGTCACAGTGATAGACTTGTCGGCAAGACATCAACCCTGTCATAGTGATATGAACATTTCAACAGATTCAGAACAGTTAGTCACCCAAACATGAACAATGTCACAACAACTTTTCCCTTCAGGAGTTCCATGTCAATAAGGATTGAGGCACATATTCCAACAATAAACACATACCTCTTTAGGTTGATCTTTTTATGTATCTCCTTTAGGTGTCTCAACACCTCCTCCTTGAGGTGTTTCAACACCTCCTCCTTCAGGTGTTCGAATACCTACTCCTTCAGGTGTTGTGTCACTTATAAAAAATGATGTATAGCTCACAACAGCCTATACATAAAAATGACAAGTACATATGAAACTACGAATCTATGTCAATGTATGCATAATCAATAAAAGATCTTATAAATTTTAATTCAATCAAATTTGAGTTCAATTACCTTTCCCTTATCTAACACTGTGCCTCCATAGTCTAGAGAGCGTCGCACCTCGCTCGCACTAGGTGTTTCCTACAAGTAGAGAGTAAGATAAACATATAAGTTAATATATAATCTCATTATTGACAATTCAAATGACAAGCAAATATACAGTAAAAAAATGTAAATGTGTGAGTGCGAAAATACATATTGTGTGCGTGTCAAGGCCAAATGAAATGGCCCTAAGGGTGCTATCAGTCACCTGTGTGAGCTCCTCCTCAAACATTAACTGTTAAATAGACCATGTAAATAAATATTAGTACTTGATACTATCTCTTATTAATATTCATTTAAAAAAAATGCAAGTTATGAATTTACACCTTAAATGTTACCTGTGTAACTACTCCAATGTCCACCTCTCTAGCAGGAGAGGACTTTGTAGGGTGTGCTCCACTCCCCTGCATGTGATCTGCTACAATCTCCACATCCTGGATGTCATAATCAGAAGTGCCTAATGGATGCTCAGGGGGTTGTACAATAGGACCCAAGCATATTTGCTAGCACGTATTGCAAATATGTGGCACACAAATATGTGGACCTGAGGAGGAT
The DNA here is from genome assembly GCA_007258455.2 of Sequoia sempervirens. Taxonomy (NCBI): domain Eukaryota; kingdom Viridiplantae; phylum Streptophyta; class Pinopsida; order Cupressales; family Cupressaceae; genus Sequoia; species Sequoia sempervirens. The sequence continues at coordinate 138,787,585 of VDFB02252616.1, forward strand.
GATGCAGCAGCACTGGATCCATTGCCAAGATCACCAGACTGTGGCTGAGCTACTAAAGAAGCATGGGAAACCAAAAGACCACTCAAAGAGTGAATGGCTTGGATAGTTTGTGTGGCTGCATCCTCCGTAATATCTGGATGTTGTACTGGAGGTGGCAAGGAAGGGGAGGATGGGGAACATGTGGGCGCCTAACTACTCTAGCTGCCCCTGGCCTATCTTGAGGCATACCTCTACCAACGCCCTGGAAATGTTTAATGTCAAAGTAATTGACATGATGCCCTAACAAAAACTCAGCATATAATTTTTTAATAAAGTAAAAAGGTACATCAAGATTATTGTTGGGTGGTTTATCAAAAACCATACACCAACGATCCCAAAAGTTATCTACTATGCCCCTATGCGTGCACCATTTTATAGAAAGTTTTGGTTTGTTAACATTAACGGCAAACCAAAGGTCAAGGTTAATAAATAAAGAGGCTATTTGGGATTTTGTTATTTGGAGATCTTTCACATCATCATAAGACAATCCACATGCATAATATTGCCTCATGGTTTCTCGCCATGAATGAAAGGCATTATGTTGGGTGGAGAGGGTTTCTACATTTGTAATTATTCATGTCAATGTGTTTGACATATGGGATAATCGAGGTATTTTCTTATAAACATCACAAATGCCCCTCAATTGCTCCAATTTTTCATGAATTAAATCTTCAATTGATGGCTGTGGAGGTGGTGGAGCATTTGGCATTTCTACATTTTGATTCTTAGTTGGTGGATTTTCATTCTCAATTGGTGGAATTTGTGCATTCTCATTTTCAGCAGCCATAATGCCTGATTAAAATTAAAAAATAATTAATCTAAAATTAGACAATATAAATGAAACACTATTTTTAAATCAAAATCCATTAAAAAAATTCATTTTTTTATCAAAATCCATTATGAACTCAATTGTTTCATAAAAATTCAATCAAAAACCCTATTTTGAAAAAAAATCCACAAAAAACATTCATTTTTTTTATCAAAATCCATTCTAAATTCAAAATTTTCATAAAAATTCAATCAAAAACCCTATTGTGAAAAAAAATCCACAAAAACATTCATTTTTTTATCAAAATCTATTCTAAATTCAAAATTTTCACAAAAAATCAATCAAAAACCCTATTTTAAAAAAAATCCACAAAAAACCATATGAAATTATTCAAATCTAAATAAAAATTGAATCAAATCAAATAAAAATAAAAAATTTTACCTTTCCAAATCGAATTTAGCCCAAATCAGATATCCGTTAAGCGAAGAATGGATGCACTGTGCGCCCGCGGGTTCTTCATTGCCAAATGAGTTCAAAACAATGACAAACGTTTTTTATATATGCTTTTTGCAAATCGGATATCCGATTTGCAAAAACTAGGTTTGGTGACACTCGAGCCTAAAAAAAGTCAACACATTCTTTTCGTGTTTTTCGGTAGATGAAAGACATGTTTTTTTCCTCATTGCCACTTTTTGGCCCACCATTATCCTGCACATACCCAAAACCCTAAGATTAGATAGTCTCCCAAGTGCCAAGGGTGTCAAACCTCAGAAGAATACCACAAAACCTATGTTTACGTTAGGCAATTGATAACCAGTTACTAAGGTGGGTAGGACTTCCTTCACTTGTAACTGTATTGAACCAAGGGGGGTTTCCCTAAGGTGTCACAACAAATATCATCACAACAACTAAACACTAACCCTACTACAAACCATATGCAAGGCCCTGCCTTACGTGTGATTAATGTGATTCTAATTTCTTATTACATTCCATTTATTGATGGTTAGATATATCAAAAGTGATTAATAAAGTACAAAGTGATTTTCATGATTAAGGATATCATTCGATGTGTTAGTAAGCCGAGTGAATATTATCTTCTTCCTCTCTCTCTAAACCCCATAATATGAGTATAATTATATAGCAAAGGAAATTTGATATTGTTTTATGAATGATTCTAATAACTTCTACATTTTGTGTCAAGCTAAATGTATTTCAGGGTTGTTACCTAATTGAAATTATTACATGTGCACATGAAATTCTTAGTTATGTCTTAGAAAATAGAGGGTGAATTATTGTGCACTAACATAATTAGCAAAGTAATTATTCAATTGAGTTAGTATTCAATATGCAAGGATAAAGTTAGTTTTTCTCAAAGAATTATATTGCAACGAACAAATTTAAACTTGATTTAAAAGAGAAACAAATTGTGTTATTATCTAGATAAGTTACTAATGTTGAACATAGGTTGTCATTGATGTCAAAGAAGTTCATTGGTATCAATGGTGTGATGTCTAAGGTGTAATTCTAGTTGAACAGTGATTGTAATAATACTTGAATTATCATTATTAATGCATTTTGAGAACAAAAAAATTGATTGCTTATGATACGCTTGTAATATCATTCTTTCATTTATTCATATTGATAGAAGTAATCTGGAAGTCTGATCTGGAATGTTAGCTCGGTCAGTTACTCAAGGTAGATAGATTTTTCTAGCAATACAGTCATGTTCTACATTCCCTTCTAGATGTGAGTTTGGCTCTGCGATTTGAAAGGAGAGCATGTCTACATTGGTTCTATCACATTTCATAGTTTTTGAAAGTTATTTTTAGCCTGCAAAAAGTTTGAAGCGAGAAAAGGGTCAATGTGCTTATTAGTTAACTAGTTGGTGTTACAGAAATATGCGGCAACGACTAGTAGCGTGCATCATCAAGAGATAGCATGGGGTGTTAAAATAGGTCCAAGTTAAGGTTCTTGTGGAAGCACACAACATCATGTTCATTTGGTGGCAATATATTTTTTTAGGACCTACCCATTACATGTTTCATGTAATTTGAAATTAGATCCATCCTATGTGAACTTGGTTAATTGTGGATCCCTGGCTAACGTGAAATGATGTTAATGTAATGTCTTGTATATAATTTAGATTTTGCTTCACATGATATGTAACAAAGGTATGTGAATATAATCAAAGTGTGAGCGAGTGTGAGAGCAGTCATGCAAGCAAGCATTATTCAATATGAGTTGCATCTCAATTATTGTGTTTCATTATCAAAAGATCATAAAGAGTGTAGGAGAGTGTCTGAATCAAGATAAGATCTTGTGTAAGATGTGTAATCAACATTGAAGTTCTGAAACCTTTATCTTTGTAATTTGGTAGGATTGGTGTTCTACTCATTACGTTGGTGCTCAAATCTTTGTATTGGGGATTGGTATCTCCAGTATATTGGTGCCTACAAATTCAACAAGGGACTCATGTCTTTGGTAGGTTGGTACCTACTTCATTATTGTAACTTATTCTTTATTTTGTGACATTGGATTTGGACAATAGCTCCAAGTAGCTCTTCTCACCGTGGTTTTTCCCTTTCCAGGTTTCCACATATATTTGGTGTTCATTATGTGAATGTGTGCTTCTGTGGTTTTGATTCATGTTCATGTTTGAATATACATGTTGGATTAAAGAGTTTTAAATATATTTGATCTACTAATTCACCCCCATCTTAGTAGATTGTGTGCCCTTCAACTAACTTGACTTTCGTTATCCAATGTACATGTTAGTTGAAGGATGGACCAGGTTCTTTGATACCTTATGAATAACTAGATGGGGTGAATGAACAATCACAATCAAACATGCATGAAGGTAACCCTACCCAAGTTGAAAGTGAATTCAGATTGGTTAAGTACTCCCACTTTGATGACTTTAGTCACCTTAAGGTAAATCTTAAATTTTATTACTTTGCATAAGACATTAATTAGAAAAAGTATCGACAATTAAAATTGTGGGAATTCAGACTAACCAATAATGTGATCAATTATTATGATCTAACTATACTCACATGTTGGATACATTATTATGGTGACTAATGTGTAGGAAATTACACCAATTTAAAAAGGAGAACCATCTAGACCCTAATTAAATACTTCATTGTGAAGATTTAATTTCAAACCTTATGACCTGAAAAGTAATTAGGGTTTTATATTAATGTGTAATTATGTTAACGAGGATAATACTTGTGAATTATGTGTAAATGTGTTTTGTGTGGTGTTTATAATCCAAATCAGCCTTGAGTCTAATTTTCATTTTAAAGATCCTAACAATTATCTCAAGGTGTCATAGGGTCTTCTTTTTGTTTAATTGACAAAATAATTTTTTATTCACAAATACCTATGTAGATGTTTTTAAATACAATGATGTTTATGCTCTAATATTGTAGGTCAGGTATATAAAATAAGTTAAAATCCATGGAACAAGACAAAAGATGCAACAATTAATTAGGTAAAAAAAAATTCAAGTCTACCTAATCTAGAATCATGTTTAACTCTATAAGAACTTGCAAATGCATGCCTTTTTACTAGCAAAGGCAATGAAAAAGTCATAAATTGCTCAAAATATGCTTAGAGCTAAAGTAAGTATTATACCTTTTTTCTTGCAATTAAGATGAAGAAATTTGGTTTAAAAAGTTGAAAAGAGTTGTTTACAATAGTACAAACATCAATAATAGAAAAATATTTTAATTTCGGAAAAATATTGGATTATTAGGGTCAAGTTCTCTTAGGTCAACCTCTTTGATTGGATTGGCTTTATGATCATGATAAGGGTTGGTAAATAATGGACAAGTGATCCATCTATTGATTCTAATATAAAGTATTGTTACTTTAATGATCCAAATCAAAATGTTCTTATTTGATATTTTTTGGATGATGTATGATTTCAAATGATAATTGAATATAAATTAAAGTTCAAATAAATATCTTTAAATACTAAGACATAACAAATTGTTACACAAATGTATTAAATAAACGATCCATTATTATTTTAGTGTTATGGGCCTCCTCTGGTTAGAGGAAAGCCTCCAAAAATAGGCGTATGCCACTTTGAGTGGCCAAGACACATTATTCTTTAGTAAAAGGCGAAAGAATAGTTCACTCTGTCTTCACCACGTGGCTCCATAGGAAAATAAGTAGAACATGTTGGCTATTTAATATCACCTCTCTGTAAAGAAACAAATGTGGGACTAAAACTCAAATTAAAAAGCTATGCACTGCAAATTGCAAATGGCATTTCTAAAACCCGTGATATAGACAAACAACAAGCAAAATACAACAGAACGTCCTCGACATTCAAGTCAAGTCCAGGGAGAATAAACAAGGTAGGAAGTGAAAGCTATTGATAGGACAATAGAAAAGGGGTCTATAGGATGAGAGGACATGGGGAAAGTAGGTGGAAGTTGGATAGAAGTATAAAAAATAAAGTGAAAGGGGTGGAAATGGGCTAATACATAAATGTGGTAAGAATATGCATGGTAATGACAAAGATATGTGGAAAATGGGATAGGAAAAAGTGGGAAGTAGGATGAAATATGGAGGATAAAAGGAATAATGGGAGCAAAAGAATTATGTGTGGTAGGAGGAGGGAAGGGCATATATAGTGGTATCCACATCTATGAGGTGATGATAATGTGAAGTTGAAGTGGTGAAGGAAGGGTGATAATATGTGTATGAAACCATGGGGAAAGAGGGTGTGGAGGCAATGTAAATCATATGTGTCAATAAGGGTGAGGGTTGTGCGGGAGTAGGATGATCAATAGAAATTCAAAGGGGTTGGTTGAGGGTACAACAAAATTAGATGCACTTAGAGAGTCAAAAGAAGGTGAAAAGAGATGTGAGGAAGGTGCATTGGCATGTAATATATACCTGACATTTTGGAACATCTATAATCTAGAGAAATTTGTGAGTAGAATAATCCCTAATGCATCATTGACTAGAAGGATTGGGAACTAGAAGGATTGGGGTTATCAATGGAGTAAACAACATGCTTCACATCTTGCAATTATGAAACTATATTAAGATATTGTTGTATATCCATGTGAGTGATGTGAGCTTCATGACTAAAATTCTTATTAATATATAAGAAATTAGTGATGTCATTGAAAGGAGTGAAGAGAGAAAGGATGTGATCCATGGAAGGATTAAGACTTGAGATACAACAAAGGGTACATTTACTAGGGTATAGGGTATGTGACCTATAATTGGAAAGAGGCAATGAACCTGCAAGCTAAAGGAAACTAGGGACAATATATAGAAATAAGTAGAACACTAAATGGGTAGGCTAAGGGAGAGGAAAGGGTGAGGATATGGAAAAGGAAAAGGAGAATGGAACAAAAAGGAGTAGTGTAAGCAACTAAGAGAAAGTCCTAAGGTGGGATTACAAGGTACTAAGGCTGGTGGGACTGAAGAGGTAAGGGGAGACTAGAGGCAAGGATGGGATGAAAGGAATTAAGGTATGTGGTAACTAAGGAGATGGTGAAAAGGTGATAAAGGAGAACACTAAGGATATAAGGCATGGGGTAAGGGGAATGAATAGTAAATGAAGGTGATATCAAGGTTGAGGGAAAATGTATAACTATAAGAATAAGTAAACTAAATCAAGAGAATGCATTAGAGGGGATTGGGAAAGGAAAGTGAATGTTGGTATAGCCTAGGGTAAAAGGAAAGTCCAAGGAAATAGTAAGGCAAGGTATAGAAAAACTAAGGCTTTGGGAGAGGTTGAAGATGTATTTTTAAGAAGAAGGTGAAGTGTATGAGTGTGTAAATTAGAGACAATGATAAAAGAATAAGTGGAAAATAATATAACCTAGGGTGTGGGGATGTAGATGGCTTGTCGTGGAGGATGAAATAACGTAAAAAGGTGAAAAAAGGGAAAAAGGAAATGATAAAGTGATGCTTATTATTTTGTATATTGGAAATAAAAAATAGACATGAAAGGTATCAAGTTCACCAAATGAAAAATCCTTTTTGGGAACCTCTTAAGTATTTAGGCCTATGATATTATTATTATTTCTTTCTACTACCTATTAAATATGTTAGATCATTACAACAAGAAAGAACATAAATTTAAACTTTAATCTAATCTACAACATAAAGTACATAAACTAGGAAATGACAAGTGTAAGTTGTGTGAAGATTAAGTATGTTATTCTCCTTGCATATCTTATTTTTATATAGGTAAATAATTTATGTATCTCTAATAATGGAGTAGGAAAAATGGGCTATCCATGTGAGGGTAGGGACATTGCAATTATTTTATTATTCTTTGGGAACTTGGAAATGTTGTTTTAATGAGGCATAAAATATGGCTACATAATGGACTTGTAAGAGCATCTTCCATTATGAGTGAGTGTAAGATGTAATTAGTGCTTCATGGGGAGTGCTTGGAGTTACATATACTAACTTGAGAGGTAAAATTAAAAGATGCTAGTGTAAGAGTTATTTTCTATTTTAGGATGGCTTGAAATATGTGAGGGTTGTAAGAATTCATACCATTGTATTTTAGGACCTTGCTTGGGGCCTTGCTATTATTTTTTGGTGGTTTTTTGGGTTTCCTTAAGTATATATATTAGAGGCATGGGATAAATTATGTGTGGAATATAGTTTATAGGGTTATGTTATTGGATTTCTTCTAGATGACCAAGATTGATGATCTCATTGAAGTATCACATGTCGTGGATGTATTATAACCATGAATCATTTATTAATGCATTGAGTTGTGTAGTGCTTTGGAGGCTTTATTATCTTCTTATGGTTGCTTCTATTATTTCTCTCATTATTTATTATTATTCTTTTTACAAGCCAAAATAATGTTAAAATTTCCATAGATTACTTTTTGTAATATTCTCCTAAAAGGGCTAATGTGGAAATACCTACATGTTTACTAGTTAAGCTTTATTTTAAGTTTAGTTGCTAAGTGGTTTGCAAGAACTTTGGTTGCATGTGCTTTCATATGATGGATTCATGGTATTTGAGTGTTGGGTATTCCTCTATTTTAATTTTTTGAGCTTGGTAAGAGGGTGCTGTCATAATAGTGGTTTACAATTCCTGAGAGGAACGAATTTTAACTGAAATCACATATTTTTAGAAAATATAATGATTTAAGCCTAAAAATGTTCCATTTTAAGGATTCCAATTGAAGAGGGTTTGATCAAATCACCTTAGATCAAACCCCCTTGGATAGAACCTCGCTAGTTTTAAACCATACCTATAAATGTGTCTCCTTTACACCTATCAAAATGCTGATAAAAAATCACTTTTGATTTAGCTTTTGGGGGATCAAATGAATTCATTTAAAATTTATTTCAAATGATTATGATATTCTTCAGAACAAGCTTTCCAATGAATATAATTTTAATATGTTTTGGTTTTGTTATGTATTTGTTTTCTAAGTTTTATTAAACATAGGTTTTTCATCGAAAATGAATTTATTTGTTCTTCACATGTGGAAAAATAGAAGATTATAAAAAAAAAAAATTGAAAAATATGAGTGCATCAGATATTGAAGTCCTTGATCCAACAAAAAATTAAATTAAATTTTGACATATACAAAAAAGTTACCGTTATACGGTCGTATGCGAATTGTAATTTGTTTGACTTTGAAACTTGATTAAGGAAAAAATATTCAATAAAAAATATCTAACCAAGTGGAAGCACTAGATATCAGAGTTACAAATCTAAATTTGAAAGAATTCGAATTTTATCCTTCATGGAAAAAAAGTTATCGTTATCGGTGTGCGTCACTTTTTAAAAATGTTGTTTTTGAAAAAATCAATTTTCATGGGAGATGGAAAAAGTGCAATTTGATTCCAAAAATTTTGAAAAAATATTTTTACAATCAGACAAAATTTGATGAGACTCTAGTTTGCACCATCTTCAAATTCCTCACAGTTTAGCCGCTATAGGTGCCCGAATGTGAAGATTTAGTTAAAAATAATAATTTTAGTGTCCAGTTTGGCCAAAAATTGTAAACCACTATTATGGGATCACCCAAGATTTTGGGAATTTGTAGGAAGGAATAAGTTGATTATTCATCCTTTTTTCTATGGTATTTTATAGTAGATTTTCTTAAGAAAAAAGTATGGAAAACACTTGTAGAGTGATGAAGAGTGTAATACCCCTAATGTTGTTGATACTCTTTGATACTCTTATGTGTTGGTTTAGTACTTGGTTTGTGATGGTGATTAGTTCACCGACTTGGTTGTGTGTGGATTCATAGTTTGGTTGGTTTTCTGCACTTGACATTACTTATGATATTTGATGATACATTATGTGGTGGTTATATTATTTGGTTATGCTATGGTTTTCTTTAATATTATATGTGGTGATGTTATGATTCTATGTTGCTATGGTTTTTGATGTATTTGCTAATGAGTCTTGGTGAGAGGACGAAGTGGCATCACTCGCTTGTGAGTGCCCTGCTACCCCGTGATTACTTTTCACGGTGTGTCTGCAATGGAGATTTACATGCTACTTGATGTTTGTTTATATGCAGGATGCAGGTACAGGGCACCGACTCCACCTGCTTGGCAGGTTTGAGCGTGTCCCATAAACCCAATGGGTATGATGTTGAAAAAAGGAGTTGATAAGGAAGTGTCCCCGTCCCAAGTCCGTCACCTCGTTGTGAGTCTTTCAATGTCGTGGACTTGACTTTGTCTTTGTCTCTGTATTGTTGTTTATTATTTTATTTGTGGATAGTTGTTATTTAATTTATCCTTATTTTATATGGAATTAATTAATGTTATCTTGTAGATATGATTAATTGTGTGTAATTGTAATTTAGTTAAATGTTGGATTTAAAATATTGTAAATTAAAAGATATTTAATTAATTAAAAACGATAGAGTAATTAATTTAAATAAATAATGTTTGTGATAATTGTAATTGTCTTTTTCAAAATAGTAATATTATAAAATCTAAGGATAATATCATGTGAAGATAAATGCGAAATTAATGAATTTTAAATTAAAATTTGTGAGATGAGTGTGAGCTTTTAAATCCAGAAAAAGAGCCAATGCATGGGTTGGATTTTTGAGAAAAAAGAAGAGCTTTATTTATCTTTATTTATTTTATTGTGAGAGGAAGAAGTTTTCTCTACACACACACATGATGGTTTTTGGTTTTGTCTACAAAAGAAGAAGTAACAAAGATTGAAGAAAATATATGTGTGTGCTTCTTTGAAAAATTGTTCTTGGAAGAAATAGATTATTGATCCAGAAGTAGCTGAAAGAAGTAGTTGGAGAAGAAACTGCAGAGGAAATCTATTTTCGAAAGAGGAAGAAGGGCTGTCGTGCTGGTGGATTCGACATCAAATGAAGGACTCCAGGTTCCTTTAATTTATTAATTCTTTTGATTTATTAATTCATTGTTTGTAAGGAAAACGAAAATCATGTATGCCATATTCAAAAAATAATATATATATTTTGAAAAAGGTTTTGCTGTTGAAAAATTACTTGTGTTAAACCTTTAGATCTTTTGTAGAAAACTATTATGAAACTTTCTACATTTGCTGCAATAAATCTAGTTGTGAAATTCTTGTTTGAAATGGAAAAAATCATTTTATTATGGGGTTGAACTTGTATGCCCAAATTTATTTTGTCTCTGGTAAAAAAAACAAGATTGTTCATATTATTTATTTTATAACTTATGGGTAAATATATATATATACAAAAATATATATATATATATATATATTTATATATTCTGTCTTTTGTGAAAAAAAATATACATATTCTGTAGAGTTTTGTGCACTGAGATATTTTTTAAAAATAAAAAATAAAAAATATAATAATAATTATGAAGTTTTGATTTCCGTGTTGTTTTTGGTGAAGAAATAAAATATAAAATAAATAAATTAAAATTTTATTTTTTTTGAGTTGGGGTGGAGTGGTCGACGGCAGCCGTACCACCCCCACTCCCTGTGTGGCTGTATGTAGCCACCACAGGCTGCGCACAGTAGCCGAGGCTACTAGACGCAACCGTGTGGGGGTTGCGGCCTCCCGAATGGGAGGTACGCAATACCACTACTGCTGTGTGGGGTCTGTTCTTAAAACTTTTTTTTAATTCAATTTTTTTTATTTAATTCGATTTCATATTAAAATTTGATTTTTATGTGTTATTTAGTATATATATATATATATACTGACTGCTGTTAATTACAGTGATGTATAAAGGCATTTTTATAATATGATTAAATGCATAATTTTAATATATGTTTTATTATATTGTCTATACGTATATATGTATATATGTATATACGAGTAAAAACGTATATATATGTATATATATAGATGGATATGAGTGTTGTGATGGTGAAATAGTTGGATAATTAAATAAATTTGCAATGTTATAGTTTAATCGAGTAAATTAGAGATAAACCATGTGATTTAATTAAGTTGAATATTCTTGAGTGAAGTAATTAATTTATTTCTTGGTGAAATTATTGTGTATTGAAATGTGTTGTAAGGCGTTGTTTTACATATTGTGTACTCTCGAGATTATTCGTTGAATCAATTATGGTTTGCACTTAATTGGGATTTTGTATTGTGGGAAAAACCCATGAATTAGTTTATCCTTTTGTAGGAGCTTAAGTTGCTTGTTAGGGACTTCCAGAGGTGGGGAAATTGATGTTTATATTTGATCTTTTAATTTTGATATTTGTCCCTATTTTTGGATATAATTGTGACTTGAGTTTACACATGGGTTGTACCGTTTTTATGGATATTGTTTCATATGATTTTGGCAAGATGGTTTTGCCTCGCGGATGTTCCATTTGTGGTTTAGTGTTCTTGTTGGTACAATCCCTTGGTATTGGATTTTATGTTTTGGGTTCTAGGGAGAGTGGCTCTACGTGGGCGTCGACGCACAAAGGGGTTGTCAGGATAACCCACGTTAGAGTTAGAGTAATAAGTGATAACCTAATTAATTAATTAGGTGGAGGGTAGTTAAACATTGATAAGATAATTATGAATGCCTCGTCCACCTGTTAGGGATTTCGTAGACTAAAGGTGCATTGAGAAGGCCGTGGTTGGCATGATCGTTGCCTCATCTTCACGAGAGGTTAACGGTTCCGCATGAGTTACCCTATGGAGTGGCGCCTTGAGATAGGCAGTCAGGATAACCATAGATGGAGGTGGCACCTTGTGATAGGTTGTCTAGATAATCCATGTAAGGCCATGCGATGACACTCTCCTCTAGCGTTCCCTTTGAGTTGTTTTATTGAAATCCTTTGGAAGTGGTCTATTGTTATGTTTTGGAGATTTATTGTTGTTATGAGATATTTCTTTATGTTCTCTTGTTCTTCGTGTCTGGAGTTTAGTCTTGTGTTACTGTTTGGATGTGCTTGGTCGGGGATCCTTCCTTATTTACTCCCAACACGGGGGTGGTTGGGTGGAATGTGCTACACACCCCGTTGGGTCCCCTTATGATGTAGATGTACCATTCAGTGCAGAGTTTTGCAGATACAGTTTGATCCAGGATTCATATGTTACCTATTGTATATTTGTACCCCAGATGTATTTTATGTATTAATGTATCACTCCCACGTGCGTTGGGAAGACTTATTATGTAATTTTGTATATGTGTTCATTGAGATGTACTATTAGAATGATGTAATGTATTATCATACCATGTAAATCATTCGTGAACTACTATTTGTAAATACTTTTAATGTTATGTTGTATCTATGGAAATATGTACTTTATATTTCCATGTTTAATTAATTGTAAATGCTATATGGATTATTCTTATCATTGTTTATCATTTATTAATGTTAAAATTGAAGTTATGTGAATGAATGGGTTAGCTACGTAATGTCACCTCGTGTACCCCAAAGGACTTAGGTGTTTAATTTGTAATCTTTTAAATTTAATGTATACAATACTTTATACACTTTAATTGTTAAAAAAAAAATTGTACCATAAATGTTAGAAGTATTAGTTTTCTTTGGGGTTGCAAGGCGGGGCATTACAAAGATGTTAATTGGAATCAATGTTGGGCATTACATGCTTAACGTTGTGTGAAGGAGGGGATTAGCTACTCCCAAGTCCCAAGACAATAAGGTCTAAAGGGAGAAAATTTCCCTCAATATACTTGAGGATTACTAAGTAGAATATCTTAATATTCTACAACCATTTATTGTCTTTTTAAATGAATATGTAGAGCCCAAATTTCCTGTGTATTTTGAAAGGCATAGTCTTTTGTGGTGACTTGATTAAGGAATCACCTTGTTTTCAGTTGTTGCATGTTTGATTAAATCTAGAGACTTTTTTTCCTAATGGATAAAGGCATCGGTTTATGACTGGCTTTCTCTCCTATCATCCTCAACACAATCCAAATACATAACCTCAAACACCTTTTAAGTTTTATTTTTTGTGTGTTATACTACCATGTCTGAATGAATATAGCAATACAAGGGTGTATCATAAACACATTCTCATACACTTATATCGTAGATTATCTATCGATACGGTTCTCATGCTTACTTGTCCAAACTAGCACATAGGTATATTGCAACACCAGTATTGGGATACACTGTGCAATATGGTTTAATATAAGGTATTGTTTAGTGTTTTAATCATCAATTCGATACTTTAGGGAGAACCACCCTTGGTCTTGAAAAGCGAAAAGTGGAGAAGGTCTTACCCACCTCAACCATTGGTCCTTAGCTGCACAAACTAAAGATAGGAATTTGTGGTAATTTTTCTAGGTTTGACACACCTAGCACCTGGAAGATTATCAGACCTTAGGGATTTGGGGCTTACAGTTCCAATCACCAACACCCTCAAATTGACTAAATTTTCTTTAGGAATAGCATAAGGGTTGGGGTTTAACCTATCCTTATATCATTTTGATGACCCTACAACCATGTTATTAGAGGAGGGAGATTTAAATTGGAATGCTATGTTGCAACTCTCTATCTAGCTCAAGCGGAACTTGCTAAGAATAGTGACTTAAAAGTCAATGGATCAATAGAATTAATACTTAATAGGTATGGGATAAAATCATATTATATTATTGAAAAATAAGCATTGTTAGGATAAGTAACACCATAAACATCTTGGAAACACTATGCCACACACCTAATGAGTTCATGTATTTACAATTGAACTAAATGTAACAAATTGAGCAGTTTTAGTCCATAAATAAATTATACATGGAAATCTAGTCAGAACATCATTAAGGTCAGAAATAAAGAGAGATAACCTTACTTGTAGCCTTAGTTTAACACATTTATGGGTAGGTAAAATTTAAATAAAAAATAGATATATTTGTTGTGCATACCCTCTTTCTCCCTAAGAAGTTCTTGATATACCATAAGAACACTCGACATGATGTGGGTTGCATGTTATCGATAACTAACCACATATATATAGAAGGTTTACAACACTCATTTCTTAACTGTACCAATCAACTCATCAACCACCTTAGAATTTTTTTTAGGTTGAGTCTCTTACTACTTAGAATTTCCATATAATCGAGCTAAAGAAAACCCAAGTGTGAACCTCTTAGATATTTGAGCATTGTTAAGTACTCATTGGACTATGCTCATGATCAATGTCTAGGATACTGCTAGGGGTTAGCCAACATTCAATTGGTTCATGGAGGTGGTATCCTATGAGCTACCCTAGTTATGATATGGTAATAGACAATAGGTTTTGATTGGATCGTGCCAATGGTAGATGCCTACAACTACTGATGTATCTTTTGGATTAGCTAACATTCACTTGGTTCATGGAAGAGGATTACTAGGGGCTATCTATGATTTGACATAGTAATGGTAACATGGGTAGTTACCCTATCGTGTGGGTAGCGATAACCAAAGATAATTGTTGCATTAGAAGGGTTTACTGGAAGTCACCTATAAAACAAGAGTGATTGATGCCAATTATTACTCGATATGAGAAGAAGATAGTTGACAATATTACTAAGGTCACAAGGTGGTATAAGTTCAAGGCTAATTCTTCCTGGGTGGACATACTTGTTGCCAATGGCCTATAGGAGATTGAAGTTGGAAACCACTGGGCTAGGTAGGCTCACTACTTGGGAATTCTATGTTAATCACATATGGCCCTTGGGTTGGAGGATGGACCCCTGGTGTAGTATGGGATACATCGAATCCTCTACCTAGTTGACCAATGCACAATGACCCATACTTACCCCCATCCAAGTTGGTGCAGAAGAATGAGGAATGGATGGGATCCTCGATGTAGTGTAGAATAGATCGTCATGCTTTTCCATTGGGATGCACTAGGATGGGGTGGGACTGAATCACCCCCCTTTTATATACCTATCTAGCACTTAACTTGTACTCAACCCTTTGTAACTAGGATGGACCTCCAGTGTAATATGGGATGCATCGTAGCATCTTCACAAGTGAGCCTTGATCAAACCAATCACCTTTCAAGCTAATAACCAAAGAACATAATATTTTTTCCTAAAATATATTGTCAGGTCCCACTTGGTTGGGGTAGATGAGGCAACAGTTCATGTGGTTTTGTTTGTTGCACCTCGCGAGGACACGCCAAGGAAACTTAGGCATGGTTGGGTTTTTACAATGCTATCAAAGCACCCGGGTTCAAACTTTGGACCTTGGTACCCTTGAATTTTATAGTTATGGGATGCAAAAGGAAGGGCCAACATAGAACCCCCAAGAAAACTTAAAGGAAACTAAAACCATTACCTAAACTCGAGGAACCCAAGAAGATTGTACCTCTAAAAGAAATAGAGACAATACCTGATATATAGACCCTAGCCTCTACTCTTAAGAAAATGAATGTGAAACAAGAAAAAAGACAAAGCAGTTTCCTCTCAAATTCAAGAAATTGTAGTAAAGACCAAACCATCTATTGTCAAATATTTCCCCTTCAGATGTGGGTGTTATTCCCCACCCCTAACTAACAAGGGCATAAAAGTATGACTGAGTCTACTGAAAGGAAAATGTAACAGAGGAAACCTTTGAGGAGGAAGATCTGACTAAATATTAGAAAAATGTAGTCAAATGGAGAAAACTATGTAATTAGGTAATCACAATGGTTAACATATTAACTAAATAATATCATGCTATTATACATATAGGGAAGAAATATGAATGCATACATATGTATATATATATATACTCTTTATTTCATTTCCAATGGTTTTGAAATGAAGCTTTAAACAAATTCAAGGTATGGGATTAACCATTAAAAAAGACTAAAATGATCCCTTGTTATTTTAACTAGAAAAATTGAACACGCCCATTATTCTCGGAGGACATTTAGGAAGGGAGCAAGTCCCAACCTAATTGAGATCTTATGTGCTAGAAGAAATGTAATCCCTCCACCAACAAGTTTTCTAGAAGAACTTTAAGCATAATTGAATACACTCTGAGCCAAAATAGCCTCCCAAGAATAATAGATAGAGGAATTATTGAGAAATTATCTTATGTGCTAGAATAAATGTAATCCCTCCACCAACAAGTTTTCTAGAAGAACTTTAAGCAAAATTGAATACACTCTGAGCCAAAATAGCCTCCCAAGAATAATAGATAGAGGAATTATCAAGGAAAAATGACAAGAAACAAACCATAACATTGGTTTGGGTATTGAATAATGAGAAATGGGGGAAGAACCCTTAAATTCTGACTATGTAAACAATTCTCACATACTAGTTCATAGCCCACCACCTATGGATTGAAAAGGGAGTCAAAGGAAGGACCCCTTAATTCAAGAATTGAAGAAAATTTAACCACCAAAATAGGTGGTGGAGATGCAACAGAGGCTTGGTTAATTGGTATGGACAATGATTTTTGGGATGATTGATATCTCCTAATGTATTGAATAAATGCAATGTTAGCCTTAATTTCCTAAGTCGAGAGGAGATGGAGGTAGACTTTGGGTTTGGTAAGACTCAAATGATAGATTTTTTTTTAAAGGACATATATCTTGACCTAGGAGGTATAAATACCAAAGTAAATTTATTGGTTGTCAAGATAGGATCATATGATGTGATCTACTAGGGATGGATTGGTTCAGAAAGCATAGAGAAAATTTAGATTTTTACAAGTAAATTGAGTGTAGGGATGACCATGGGAAATTGGTGGTGCTTTAAGATGTACCAAGGCCAATAATGCTCCGAATAGTCTTGAAAATGCAAGCCAAATGAGGTGTGAGGAAGAGATGTAAACTCCTCTTAATTAAGATAGAGGAAGGTGGTGAAGATCCCATTCCAAACATTATAGACCACCCAGTGCTTCAAGATTTCTAAGATGTGTTTACTAAAGAATTGCTAGGATTGCCCCCAAAGCATCAATTTGAATTCTCTATCAAATTGGTTCTAGGAGTCTATCCCATTTCTAGAGCCTCATATCAAATAAATATAATTGAGTTGAAAGAACTAAAGAAGAAATTTGTAAGAATTGATGGACAAAGGGTTGATCCATCCTAATGTGTCTCCATGGGGAGCTCCTCTACTATTCATCAAAAAGAAAGATGGGATGTTATGCCTGTGTATAGATTATAGGATGATCAACAAGGTAACCATTAAAAATAAATATCCTCTTCCTCAAATTTATGATCTCTTTGATCAAAAGATTGACCTAAGGTTTGGATACCATCAGTTGAGAATCATGGAGGAAGATATTCCCAAGACAACATTCAGACCTAGGTATGGTCACTATGAGTTCATAGTGGTGCCTTTCGGCCTAACAATTACTCCTTCAACATTTATGATTCTTATGAACCATGTCTTTCATGACTTTTTGGATAAGCTTTTATTGGTCTTTCTTGAAGACATTTTGATTTTCTCTAAGAATCTAACAAAGTATAAGGGACACTTGCGAATTGTGCTACAAAGGCTTTGAGAACATAAGATTTATGAGAAGCTAAGAAAATGCTCCTTTCAACCTAAAATATATTACCTGGGGCATATCCTATCTTTAGGGGGGATTTTTGTTGACCCTTTGAAAATTTAATCCATTGTGGAATGATCCACGCTTAAAAATGTATCAGAGGTAAGGAGTTTCATGGGACTAGTAGGGTATTATAGAAGGTTCGTGAAGGACTTCTCCAAGGTCTCCAACCCCATAACCTCTTTGCAATAAAAAGTAAAAAGGTTTGAATGGTTAGAAAAGTGTGAAATAGCCTTCCAATAGTTAAGTAAATCCTTTACCACAACTCCTATTTTGCAAGTACTTGACCTCAAAAGAGATTTTTTAGTTTTTACTGATGCCTCATTGGAAGGTCTAGGAGGAGTTTTGATGTTGGATGATTGAGTAATTTTCCAAGTTACAAAAGCTAAAAGATCATGAACTCAATTATCCTACTCATGACTTAGAATTGGGCGTGATTGTGCATGCATTAAAAATTTGGAGGAATTACCTAATAAGGAGACCATTCAAATTAAATACGTAGCACATGAGACTAGTATTTATTCACCTAGCCTGACCTTAATGCTCATCAAAGAAGATGGGTGGAGGTCCTCAAAATTTATGATTTTTACATATCATATTTGAAGGGAAAGGAAAATCATGTAGAAAATGCCTTGAGTCGCATGACTAATTTAGCATCCATCACATAAGTAAAAATCAAACTATTAGATACTATCAAGAAAATGCAAGGAATGGATCTCCTTTGCTAGAAAATTAAATTAGTTATCGAGTAGACAATGAAACCTATAAAATATTCCATGATAAATGATGGTATCCTTAGATATTGAGGTAGAATTGTGGTACCTAATGAAAGGGGATTGAGAACAAAAATCCTGCAAGAAATCCATAACGCACCATATCAGGGACATCTAAGGGTGACCAAGATGTATGAAAACTTAGATATATCTACTTTTTCTAGGAATGAAAAAGGAAGTGGAAAAATTTGTGGCCAAGTGCCTAGAATTCTAGAGAGTTAAAGCTGAACATTGCCATACTATGGGGGTATCATACCCACATAAGGTACCACAACACAAATGATTAGTAATCTCAATGGAATTTTGTGGTGGGTTTGCAAAAAAATTTCCTTAAAAATGATAGTATCCTAATGGTGGTTGATTATTTGACCAAGGTGGCAGACTTTTTACTCAGTAATGTTAAAGATGATGCTCAAGCTATAGCCCAAAAATTTCTTAAAGAGGTAGTTAGATTGCATGAGGTCCGAAAGGTAATTATCTTGGATAGAGACAAATTATTCACCTCTTAGTTTTGGACTACTCTAATGACAACATTGGGTACCAAAATTAACTTCAACATAGCTTACCATACAAAAAATATGGCCAAACTGAGAGAGTCAACCAAGTTATGGAAGATATACTATGAATGTATGTCATGGACCAAACGACTAAGTGGGAAGAATACTTTCCATTGGTAGAAATTTCTCATAATAAAACCTACCAAGATTCCACTAAAATGGAGCCTTTTGAATCACTTTATGGTAGGAAGTGTAGAATGCCAATTAGATGGGATGGATTGGACAATCAAGTCCACATAGGACCTAAGATGCTTCATGAGTATGACCAACAAGTAAAATTTATCAAGGAAATATTAAAAGAGTCCTCAAACCACCAAAAGAGCTATGCAAATACAAAGAGAACTCCAAGAGAATTTGAAATAGGGGACAAAGTGTTCCTTCATGTTAAACCCCAAAAGAGTTGGATAAAATTTGGTAAGGCAGCCAAGTTGTCCCCTCGATTCATTGGATTGTTTCACATCATAGAGAAAATTATCCTTGTGGCTTATTAACTGGCTCTTCCCCCATCTTTCTCTTGCATACATAATGTGTTTCATGTGTCTTTGCTCAAGAAATATGTACCTGAACCAACCCATGTAATTGATTGAAATGCACTATAGGTAGAAGAGGCCAGAGAAATTTTCCTAAGTCCACTTGCAATCATGGATAGGAACAATATCACCCTGTACAACCACACCATACAACAGGTTAAAGTCCATTGGGACCAATATGGGCATCGTGGAGCTACCTGGGAGGATGAAGAAATTATCAAACAAGAATACCACTATCTATTTAACTAAGTTGGGACAACTTAGCTTAAGGGGAGAGGAATGCCACATCCCTGTAGGCGCTAGAATTTATTTTGTGTTACTCGCCTGCCATCCCAATGTAATCTAGATGAAGGAAAAAATTTAA
Source organism: Sequoia sempervirens (assembly GCA_007258455.2). Classification (NCBI taxonomy): domain Eukaryota; kingdom Viridiplantae; phylum Streptophyta; class Pinopsida; order Cupressales; family Cupressaceae; genus Sequoia; species Sequoia sempervirens. The sequence goes on from VDFB02252616.1 coordinate 138,807,549, forward strand.
ACTTATAACTATGTCCACATCCCTTATTTTGGATGCTACAAACTTATTTATTAATATAATAGACTTAAACACTTTAAGTGGCCATTCAAAATAATTATTAAATAATCAATATTTATGAATTTAGTGGTGTTATATGATTTTAGCATGGTACATCAATATGTTTATCAGAATAACCAAGTATTAACAATTGTGTGAGAAAGTGGATGAGTTTTATACGCGCTCAAGGTACAACAAAAGGTGGACCTGGCAACCTATTTCAGGAAAGAACCTCAAACTTGTTAGCTTAGTTTAACTAGTTGAATGTCTTACTCTGGTTACTTCACCCAATTCAGAGTTTATCTATTAGTAATGCTTGACCTGTGTGAGTTTATTCACCTTGTTGGTAGGTCAATTAATCCTCTTATTCCTTCATGAACATTCTCGAATTGAACCATAAGATAAATCAAAAGAAAATAAAAATAAAATAAGATTGATCAATTTACACCTATACCTTACCATTTGGAAATGAAAATAAACAAACAAATAATCAAAAAATAAGAAAAGAATTTAAAGGAGAATATAAATTAAAAATAAAAGGAAAATGAGAGCAAAAGAAAAGAAGAAATAAATTTATGAGGAGAGCCAAAAAGGAACTAAGAGAAATAAATAAATCAAGAGAAGGAAGAAGTTGTGGGTTTTAGTGAGAGCAAGAGGATAATTCTCATTCAATCATGCTAGTGACAATCCTCATTTGTGAGGAGAGGGGTGTAAAAATGATAAAACAACTATACCATTATGAAGGTATGGCATCCATGTTTCAGAGGCATCTAGAATGTCAGATGTTTGGGGAAAATTTTAACACACCTTAAAAACCCCACAACCCTTCTCTAGCATTACATGCTGGTAAAAAGGTGAAAGATAGGAGGCATGAGAGGGTAAGGGAGGTAGGAGGAGGAGCAACAAAGGCGTGAAGGGAGAAGAAGAAGTGTGGGAAGCCTAGGCATGATAATGTTGCACCCATACAAGTTTTAGACACCTTACATGTTCCTCTTTTCTTGCTAAGTTTAGAAAATCTCTATGTTCTTGATTATTCTTCCTTTAAAATTCACTAGCATTTGCTTACAAGTTAGCTTCAAGATGAACTATGTCAACAAGAGACACATTTGTGTCAGGCTCTTCCCATTGTGGGGTGTGCTTGGATGTTTTAAATATTTAGTTAATAGAAGTAGCTAGGGGTGTAATGTGATTATTTGTTGTTGTATAATGTTATTATTATAGTTGATTAATGTTGCAAAAATAAAATAAAAATATTCATGGTGGAGTGTTGTCTTAAACATTCAGTTAATAGAAGCAACTAGGGCACCTGTAATGTGATTGTTTGTTGTGTAATGTTATTATTATAGTTGATTAATGTTACAAAAATAAAAAATTCATACATGGGTGTGCTTGGTTGTTTTAAACATTTAGTTAATAAAAGTAGGTAGGGATGTAATATGATTGTTTGTTGTTGTATAATGTTATTATTATAGTTAATTAATATTATAAAAATTAAAAAAATATTCAATTATACAAATATATATTATTATAATAACTCCATATATATAATATTTCTTCTTATCTTTTTGATAATGTGATATTTATATAATTTTTGCCTTGCTAAATTATATTATTACATGTATATTTAATGGGTAGATTTTATTCAAATATTAATTGTAGATAGATAAATTTTTCTTTGCTATAAATTTCATTGTGATATTTAATACACACTCGTAAACAAATATAAAATATGCATTGAGTGTACTCACATTCATTTAATAAGCCAAGAGATATCCTTCTTGAGGCGCCTATTCAATTTTTATAATAAAAATTTGATTAAAAAATAGGCACCTCGAGAAGGACATTTCTCGGCGTATTTTATATATATTATTATTAATATATATTATATATATTATTATTAAAATAATATATATATGCTAGTAGCAGTCACGACACAACAGGTAATATCTTAAATAAATTATTTTTTATATTTTTTATATTTATATTTATTATATATTTGATTATAAAATTAATTTATTATAAAATTATTATAATAATTTAAATATTATAATATGATTAGGGTTAGGATTAGGTTTAGGGTTGGGGTTAGTATTAAGGTAAGGCATAGTATTAGGATTAGGGTTAGGATTAAGGTTAGGGTTAGGATTAGCGTTAGGTTTAGGGTTAGGTTTAGGGTTAGGACTAGGGTTAGGGTTAGAGTCAGGGGTAGGGTTTAATTAGGTTAGGGTTAGGGTTAGGATTAGGATTGGGATTAGGGTTAGGGTTAGGGTTTAATTAGGTTAGATTTAGGTTAGAGTTAGGGTTTAAGTTAGAATTAGGGTTAGGGTTAAATAATAAATTATTATATAATAATATTTTAGTATACTTTTAGGATTAGGGTTAGGTTAAGATTGATTTGCAAACATTTACTAATTTTTTTTTAAATTTAAATATAAATCTTAAATTATAGTAAGGGTTCAATTTGGTTATGATTTTATAAATGATAAAATTTGGTTAGGGTTAGAGTTAAAATTGGGATTAGGGTTGGGGTTATCATCATGAATAGGTTTATCATCACGAATAGGGATTAGGGTTAGGGTTTTATTAGGTTAGGATTAGGGTTAGGGTTAGGGTTAGGGTTAAGATTAGGTTTAGGGTTAGGGTTAGTATTAGGGTTAGGGATAGGATTAGGGTTAGGTTTTTTAATTTTGTTTGGGGTTAGGGTTAGGGTTAGGATTGGGATTAGGGTTAGAGTTAGGGTTAGGGTTAGGGTTAGAGTTAGCATTAGGATTAAGTTAGGGTTAGGATTGGGATTAGGGTTAGGGTTAGGGTTAGGGTTAGGGTTAGGATTAGGGTTAGGATTGGGGTTAGGATTAGGATTGGGGTTACGGTTAGGGTTGTGGTTAGGGTTTAATTAGGGTTAGCATTAGGATTAGGGTTAGGTTTATTAATTTTGTTTAGGGTTAGGGTTAGGGTTTAATTAGGTTAGGTTTAGGAGTAGGGTTAGGGTTAGGCTTTAATTAGGTTAGGGTTAGGGTTAGGGTTAAGGTTAGAGTTAGGGTCAGGGTTAGGGTTAGAGCGAAGGTTAGGGTTAGGGTTAGAGCTAGATTTAGGGTCAGGGTTAGGGTTAGAGTCAGGGGTAGGGTTTAATTAGGTTAGGGTTAGGGTTAGGGTTAGGATTGGGATTAGGGTTAGGGTTAGGGTTTAATTAGGTTAGATTTAGATTAGAGTTAGGGTTAAAGTTAGAGTTAGGGTTAGGGTTAAATAATAATATTATTATATAATAATATTTTAATATACTTTTAGGATTAGGGTTAGGTTAAGATTGATTTGCAAACATTTACTATTTTTTTTTAAAATTTAAATATAAATCTTAAATTATAGTAAGGGTTCAATTTGGTTATGATTTTATAAATGATAAAATTTGGTTAGGGTTAGAGTTAAAATTGGGATTAGGGTTGGGTTTATCATCATGGATAGGTTTATCATCACGAATAGGGATTAGGGTTAGGGTTAGGGTTAGTGTTAGAGTTAGGATTAGGGTTAGGTTTAGTGTTAGGGTTATGGTTATGGTTAGGGTTAGGGTTATCATCACAAATAGGTTTATCATCATGAATAGGATTAGGGTTAGGGTAAGGGTTATGGTTAAGGTTAGGGTTAGGTTTATCATCATGAATTTAGATTAGGGTTATCATCACGAATAAGGATTAGGGTTAGGATTATCATCACGAATAAGGATTAGGGTTAGGATTAGGTTTAGGTTTAGGGTTTGTATTAAGGTTAGGGATAGGATTAGGGTTATATTTTTTATTTTGGTTAGGGTTAGGATTGGGGTTAGGGTTAGGGTTAGGATTATGGTTAGGGTTAGGTCTTTAATAATGCTAGGATTAGATGAGTGGCTAGGGTTAGGGCTAGGCTAGGATAGGGTTAGGATTAGGTTTAGGGTTAGGGTTAGTATTAGGGTTAGGGATAGGATTAGGGTTAGGTTTTTTAATTTTGTTTGGGGTTAGGGTTAGGGTTAGGATTGGGATTAGGGTTAGAGTTAGCGTTAGGGTTAGGGTTAGAGTTAGCATTAGGATTAAGGTTAGGGTTAGGATTGGGATTAGGGTTAGGGTTAGGGTTAGGGTTAGGGTTAGGATTAGGGTTAGGGTTAGTATTAGGGTTATGGATATGATATCTCTAATTAGGTTAGGGTTAGGGTTAGAGTTAGGGTCAGGGTAAGGTTTAGAGTTAGGTTTAGGGTTAGGGTTAGAGCTAGATTTAGGGTTAGGGTTAGGGTTAGAGTTATGGTTAGGGTTTAATTAGGTTAGGGTTAGGGTTAGAGTTAGTATTGGGATTAGGGTTAGGGTTAGGGTTAGGTTTTAATTAGGTTAGAGTTTGGTTAGAGTTAAGGTTAGGGTTAAATAATAATATTATTATATAATAATATTTTAGTATACTTTTAGGATTAGGTTTAGGTTAAGATTGATTTGTAAACATTTATTAACTATTTTAAAAATAAATTAAATATAATCTTAAATTATAGTAAGGGTTCAATTTGGTTATGATTTTATAAATGATAAAATTTGGTTAGGGTTAGAGTTAAAGTTGGGATTAGGGTTGGGGTTATCATCATGAATAGTTTTATCATCATGAATAGGGATTAGGGTTAGGGTTAGGGTTAGTGTTAAAGTTAGGATTAGGGTTAGGGCTAAGGTTATGGTTAGGGTAAGGGTTAGGTTTATCATAATGAATAATTTTTTTTGTGATGATAACTCTAACTCTAACCATAACCATAACCATAACCCTAACCCTAACCGTAATCCTAACCCTAACCCTAACCCTAACCACTATTTGTGATGATAACCCAAACCCTACTACTAACCCTAACCCTAACCCTAACCCTAAACCTAACCCTAACCCTAACCCTAACCCTAGCCCTAACCATAACCCTAACCCTAACCCTAACCCTAACCCTAACCCTAACCATAACCATAACCCTAACCTTGGCTCTAATCCTAACCCTAACCCTAATCATTTTCATGATGATAAACCTACTCGTGATTATATACCTTAGCCTAATTGTCACCCTAATCCTAACCCTAACACTAACACTAACCCTAATCTTATTTGTGATGATAGACCTTTTCACAATGATAACACTAACTCTAACCATAACCATAACCCTAACCCTTAAACTAACCCTAACCCTAATTCCTATTCATGATGATAACCATAAACCTAATTGTAACCCTAAGTCTAATCCTATTCATGATGATAAGCCTATTGGTGATGATAACCATAACCCTAATCCTAACCCTAACCCTAATATTATTCATGATAATAATCCTATTCGTGATGATAATCATATTCGTGATGATAATAATATTCGTGATGATGAACCTAATCATGATGATAACCCTAACCGTAACCATAACCCTAACCCTAACCCTAACCCTAACACTAACACTATGATGATAACCCCAACCCTAATCCCAATTTTAACTCTAACCCTAACCAAATTACTATATTTATCATTTATAAATATATCCCTAACCATAATCATAACCGTAACCGTAACCCTAACCCTAACCATAATCCTAACCCTAACCCTAACCCTAACCCTAATCCATATTTGTGATGATAAACCTATTCAAGATTATAACCCTAACCCTTGCCCTAATCCTAACCTAACCCTAATCCTTTTTGTGATGATAAACCTAAACCTAATTTTATCTATAATCCTAACCCTAACACTTCCCTAACCCAAATACTATTCGTGATGATAAACATTTTCACGATGATAACCCTAAATCTAACCATAACCCTAACCCTAACCCTAATCATATTCATGATGATAAACCTAACCTAATCCTAACCCTAACAATAACCCTAACCCTAATCCTATTCATGATGATAACCCTAACCCTAACCCTAACCCTAACCATATCCCTAATGCTAACCCTAACCATAATACCTATTCGTGATGATAACCCTAACCTTAACCCTAATCCCTATTCATGATGATAAACCTGTCCGTGATGATAACCCCAATGCTAATCTAAATTTTAACTCTAACCGATTCATAACCATAACCCTAGCCCTAACCCTAACTCTAACCCTAATCCTATTCATGATGATAAACCTATTTGTGATGATAACCTGAACCCTAACCCTAACCCTAACCCTAACCCTAACCCTAACCGTAATCCTAACCCTAACCATAACCATAACCCTAAAACTAATCCTAACCCTAACCCTAACCCTAACCCTAACCCTAACCATAACCATAATCCTAACCCTAAACCTAACCATAACCCTAACCCTAACCCTTACACTAATCCTAATCCTAACCCTAACCCTAACCCTATTCGTGATGATAATCCCAACTCTAATCCCAATTTTAACTGTAACCCTTTAACCAAATTACTATATTTTATCATTTATAAATATATCCCTAACCATAATCATAACCCTAACCCTAACCCTAACCCTAACCCTAACCATAGTCTTAACCCTAACCTTGACCCTAACCCTAACCCTAATCCCTATTTGTGATGATAAACCTATTCATGATTATAACCCTAACCCTAGCCCTAATCCCTATTTGTGATGATAAACCTATTCAAAACCCTAACCCTAACCCTAACCAAAACCCTAACCCTAATCCTAACCCTAATCCCTATTCATGATGATAACCCTAACCGTAACCATAACCATAACCCTAACCCTAACCCTAACCCTAATCCTATTCATGATGATAAACCTATTTGTGATGATAAACCTAACCCTAATCCTAACCCTAATCTTATTCGTGATGATAATCCTATTCTTGATGACAAAACTTGTTCATGATGATAACCCTAACCATAACCCTAACCCTAACCCTAACCCTAACCCTAACCCTAACCCTAACCCTAACCCTAACCCTAACCCTTATTTTATTCGTGATGATAAACATAACCCTAATCCTAACCCTAACACTAACCCTAATCCTAATCCTAATCCTAACGCTAATTCTATTTGTGATGATAATCCTATTCATGATGATAAACCTATACATGATGATAACCCTAACCCTAATCATAACCAAAACCGTAACCATAATCGTAACCATAACCCTATTCGTGACAATAACCCTAACCCTAATCCCAATTTTAACCCTAACCCTAACCAAATTACTATATTTTATCATTATAAACCTATCCCTAACCATAACCCTAACCCTAACCCTAATCGTAACCCTAACCCTAATCCCTATTCATGATGATAACCCCAACCCTAACACTAACCATAAACATAACCCTAACCCTAACACTAAGCATAACCAAAGATTTATTAAAGAATTCTAATTAAACCCTGAACCTAACCTTAATTGAATTGTAAACCTAACGCTGATGATAACCCTATTTGAAGCTCAACCCTAATTCTAACCCAAACCCCAAGCTTTATTGTAAAACCAACCCTAACCCTAACCCTAACCCTAATCCTATTTGTGATGATAAACCTAACCCTAATCCTAACCCTAACACTAACCCTAACCCTAATCCTAACCCTAATCCTATTCGTGATGATAATCCTATTTGTCATGACAAAACCTGTTCGTGATGATAACCCTAACCCTAACCCTAATCCCTATTCATGATGATAAACCTATTCATGATGATAACCCTAACCCGAACACTAACCCTAGTCCTATTCGTGATGATGAAGCTAACCCTAATCCTAACCCTAACACTAAACCTAACCCTAATCCTAACCCTAACACTAAACCTAACCCTAATCCTAACCCTAATTCTATTCATGATGATAATCTTATTCGTGATGATAAACCTATATGTGATGATAACCCTATCCCTAACCATAACCATAACCGTAACCGTAACCATAACTATAATCATAATCATAATCCTAACCCTAACCCTAACCTTAACCATAACCCTAACCCTAACCCTAACCCTAACCCTAACCCTAATCCCTATTCATGATGATAAACCTATTCGTGATGATAACCCCAACACTAATCCCAATTTTAACTCTAACCCTAATGAAATTACTATATTTTATCATTTATAAACCTATGCCTAACCATAACCATAACCATAACCATAACCATAACCATAACCATAACCCTAACCCTAACTCTAACCCTAACCCCTATTCGTGATTATAAACCTATTCGTGATGATAACCCCAACCTAATCCCAATTTTAACTCTAACCCTAACCAACTTATTATATTTTATCATTTATAAACCTATCCCTAACCATAACCCTAACCCTAATCCTAATCTCTATTCGTGATGATAACCCCAACCCTAACACTAACCCTAACCATAACCCTTAGCCTAAGCCTAACCCAAACCCTAACACTAACCCTAACCCTAAGCGTAACCAAATATTTATTTTAGAATTCTAATTAAACCCTGAACCTAACCTTAATTGAATTGTAAGCCTAACCCTGGCGATAACCCTATTTGAAGCTCAACCCTAATCCTAACCCAAACCCCAAGCTTTATTGTAAAACCATAACCCTAACCCTAAACCCAAGCTTTATTGTAGAACCCTAACCCTAAGCCATATTGAACACTAATCGAACCCTCACCCTAACCTTAAGTGAACACTTACCCTAATTAAACTGTAACCCTAACCCTAACCTTAATTGTATCCAAACCCTAAATTTGACCTTAATGGTACCCTAATCATGACCTTTTTTGAACCCTAACGATAATTGAACCCTATCCCTAATTAAACTCTAACAATAAATATTTAAAAATACCATTTTCTTTTCATTACTAAATAGTTTTATTTCAATTCTATTTTTAAATTGGAGACCTTAGTTTTATATGCAATTGTAAATCTATGTCATTTAAAGAACACTTATATGGATAGTAATTATTTAAGTACTTCCCATAAATTCATTATGTAGCCGTGTAAAATAAAAAGAACAATTTTTTTTCATTACTTTATAGTTGTATTTCTATTCTATTATTAAAAAACCATTTTACAATGACATCAAAGAATATTTTTCTTTTTTAAAGATTATTTTTATATGTAATAGTAACTTTATGAGAGTTCTTTTAAAAATATTACTTAAATAATTCTATATAAAAAATTAGAAACTTACTTTTTTATGAAATAGTAAATTTATAATATTTATTTTATACTTTATTTTATAAATTTTAGAAACTCTATTTTTGTGTAAAAAAGTTTGAGCTTTTTTAGAACCCAATCTTTATCATTTTAATAAAAAAATATCTATCACTAAAACTTTAGACATAAATTTTTAAAGATTTATTTTTATATGTAATAGTAACTTTATCAAAGTTCTTTTTAAAATATCACTTGAATAAATCTATATAAACAAGAGCTGCAGAGCTGCGAAGTTCCTGCCAGAATGTTTTAGAATAGTTTTGTTTGTATTTGTTGAGTTTGTTGTGTTTTAGGAACAATTGGTCAGGATAAAGCAATTGTCACCTAAATTTAGGAATTTGATCATTGATAGAGTCAAGTGTGCCTTCCATTAGAAAATGACCCTTATAACAATAGTATTTTGTTCACTTCAAAATTCTGAGATGCTTTGTTTATACTTTTAGCCCATGAAGAAAGTGCAATTTACATGTTGCCAGATATGATGAACTAGGGAATGAGTGCACTAAATGTGTTACATATCCATCAACATTTTATTTGCATGATCATAAAAACTTCAGGAAATCATACACATAAAGAGAAATATTAAATAAAAGCTAAATGAGATACACTCTTGACAATCTTTGTTTGGGATTTTCACAGCTATTTGTTTGTATGTTATGTTCTTTTCAAAATTGGAAGTTTTTTTGTTATAATCAATTGGAATAGACTTTGCAAGAAATGCATAAATATATTGTCTTGTGTAAGAAGCCCACGAATAGAAATAATAATTTGCTCATAAATTACAAGAGACAACTCTTTGCAGTCAAACACAAATCTCCAGATTTTACACAAATCCAATAATATCACCAATGAATCAGAATAGTAGTATCAATCTCAGTTTAATGATATATATGTCAATATCAGATTCTTAATAAATTTCAAATACTCCACACTAGGAACTGAATTTTTTTGAAAAGTTGTATTTATTTGCATCTCCTCCAGAAACTCATGTTGTATTTATTTGCATCTCCTCTAGAAACTCGTCTATCTTGTAAGTCAAGTAACATCTGCAAACTGTATGTACTCGCTTGTGCTGCTAGAATTCGTAGCCATGTAAATTTTTGTAACATACTGGCTAGTATAAGTTGTGTACTAAGGGCCTTTTCCATTTTGATGGAGAAAATACATGATATGGGGTCTTTTAAACCAAATTGGCATCTAGCATGGTCATGACTTAAAAAGTAAGCAATATTATTATACTTATTTAGATAATCTCTATGATATATTTGTCTTAAACAAAGCAATATTGTTGCATTGATACGATTGAGAAATGAATGTATTTGGGGTATTGCAATGAATTTTGTCATTTCTTTCTGGACAGTGTCACAAAAGAAAAATTTTGTGTATGGCCCCTAGTCTAAAAGAAGAAGTGTATGATTGAGAGTCCAAAGTTTTGACTATGATGTTTGTGAAACTTCCATAGCTACCAAATGATATGTGTAAAGTAAATATGAAAACTTGTCATGTATTTTCCAAGGATAATTGCCAAAATCTAAAGCATTATCTCTTACTAGTTAGAAGATGGCTTGTTCTGTGTTAATATTTTTTGTGAGGAGAAATAAGCATGATGATACAGTTGATATGGTGTGTCTTGATACTGTCTCTTTGTCTCCTTTACCCACATTAGCCTAGTTTTTTTTATATCTCTTAACATAAATTTATCATTTTCAACTTATTGTAAGGGTTTATTCTCCTGTGAAAGTAATTATTGATTCAGGTTATTATGGAGAGTGTGTTCCTATAAGATATGCAAACAATTCTTTGGTTATATGCGAACAAGAAAGTAGCTACATCATTTTATAAGAATAAGGCCTAAAAGAGTTTAAACTTAAGCCAATGAAAGAGAATTAGAGAAACAAATCAAAATGTAGCATGTGGCTGGTGATAGTTGGCATAGGAAATTCCTAGATGAAGTCAAAGATATTTTTACTTTTCTTCAACAACAAACTCCAAACTTCAAGCTCTGACTCGTGGGTACTTTCACACAAAAACTAAAATTGCAGGCACTTTCTTCAAAATCTCTGGGATTAACTATCTTCATTGGGTCTGAGAGTAAACATACAAAATTCATTTCCAAAACTATTCCTGTGCACAAAACTTTCAATCTTTCATTACCTATCTATATACTCTTCTTCACTAGACTCCTAATCTAAAGACTTATCTTCACCTGTCTTCTGCTAATATTCCTAGTAGGCAATCAACACTTGATGTATATGTTCATTTGGAACACTTTGAATTACCTTCCAACTGTACTTGATCCTAACATATTCTTCTATTATTTTAATGATTTTTTCATTCCTACGCATCACTTCCATCCCATATTTACTCATAGCATTCCTGCACCTTATGATATCATCTATGACTTCTTGACTCAATGACTAAATAGGGTCCTTATTCACCTTTTTCATCCATTCCCTAAAAGCTTTCACTTCCTTGACATCTTTTCATAGATTTTGAGGATCATAGTTTTTCTGAGCTAACATTTCAATGAAGCTCGCATCTTTATCTACCAATTTCTTACATACCTCAGTGACCTTTTCTAATCCACTTACACATTGTGATAAAGTGTCATTTTCCCAATTTAATTGTCCTCTCCATTATTCAAGCATTGAAACTTCTTGTTTCATAACTATCTTCTCATTTATCAATTCTCTAACATTTGTCTAAAGAAGAACCTCTACCCTCCACCCTTTTGCATCATTTTGTTCTTAGTGTTCTCGACACTCACTCTCAAGTCTCATGGACTTTTCATGCCAATGGTATGCTTCCTTACACTTCCCACTTGCATCCATTATTGATTATTAACCTTACCTCACCAGGTATTCTATCCATTCTTCAAACATGCTCAACTTATGTTGGAGTGCTATGATAACGTCTACCTAATCTTTGGACATTAGCACTGGATTTTATGGCAATTTAGTCTATAATTGACCAAATTGGGCTAGTGACCTGATAAAATTATCTAGAAAAGCAATCCATTCTTTTAATTATTTTTTCTTTTGCTTATTCTTCTTCACTTAGGAAACAGTCGTCTCTAAATTCACCTTCATTTCTTCAAACTCATGTCCCCACAATGAATGTCCTACATAAATTATTGTCACCCTATAATCCCTAGCTATCATTTCATTCTTGCTCTTCTCTCCTACTACATTAGCTATTTGGAGAGTTCTTCCTCCATCTGAATTTTTGTTTAAAACATGTCTAGTCTTTTCTCTAGCTCTAGGTTTAGAGGCTTCAATTTCTTGCATTAAACTTTTGAAATCTAGAGGCACCAATTCCACCTCCAATGGCAGAGCCAATTGCCTAAGTAACTAGCTAAGTTCTTCTTCATTCTATCTTGCCTCTTTAGTAATTACCTCATTCTTGATGGTCAGAGTGTTCAAGAACTTCTTCTCATAAACCTTCAACATTGCTCGTCACAACTTGTAGAACCATGACATTATCTATCCTCATTGGCAAGGATTCTAGATTAGCTTGATTTGCAACTTTCTCTTTCTCTTCAAGACTTACATTTCCTGTCTTGCCCTATTTTTATCATTAGCCCTTGGAGCAATATTTTCTTGTTGTCCTAGTAAAACATATAGATTCTCACCATTTCTGGATTTATCACCCAAGGTATGTGAGGACTCTTTACCATTGTTCTTATCATGAATTTCTCTTGGTTCTTCAAAAGTATGTGGTTGCTCAATAATATTTTCAGCTCTTCCCTATGGAGGTTGATCATGAATTATATTTTCTTCATCAACAATAGGAATAAGGCTCTCTAAGACCCCACACCTTTGTGGCCTTGTTGATCTTATTAGTCATCAATGGTTTATGTCTATATTTTATCTTCTTTCGTGTTGGGAAATATACATTATTGATTATTGTTCCTATACATCAATTTGTTTAAATTTTTTATTGTTAACTAACTAACAAGTGGTTGTTGTGATTTCATGTGATAGCCAGATGAGGTCTATTCCCTATCTACGTAAGTATGTAATTATTGAGAGGTTTCATTATTGGTAATATCATTATGTATATTAATGGATTTCATCATGTTGGGTGATTTATATTATGATTGTGAGTGAGTGAATATAAAGGTAAAGATTGATATTTAATATTTGGTTGTAGTAGTATTCATTATAGGTAAAATAGATTATTGATAAGTGGTAATATTTTGATATTAAATAACATGATCAATTATTGCTTAACTCTAAAATATATTATGCAAGTACGTAGAGTTAAATTATATATAGATTTAATTCCTTAGTTGATTATCATTAGAAGAGTATTTTTCATACGTTATATGTTTCAAATACTATTAATTGCGAGAAATATTGACACCTCCTTCTGGTTGAGTAAATAGGTTAAAATTGGCCACTATTGATGAAGGGGTCACATAGCTATTTCCCTTATGTCATTCTTGGAAAATTCTAGCATTTTCAAGGATATGTATTCAACCTTGTTTTGTAAGGGTGAAGTGTAGGTGGGATATGTTGCTTAAAAGACCCTTGAGTCACTTCTTTAATTGTCATTATTTATTTTAGGTTTTATAATGTCTTTATGTGGTTTTAATTGTTTAAAATGTTCCCTAGGTGGTAGGTCTATAGAGTAGAGGTCTTTTTATTCTCTAAAATCACTTAAATGAAGTTTAAAACCCACTCTAATTTCCCACTTATGAAAAGTGGCGAAAATGAGAGTTGGTTGGGTGGTTGGGAAGTTTTGGGGAGTTAGTTGCCCTTTTCTCTTCTTTATATTCCTTCTTTTTGAAAGGAGAAGGGGATTCCTCTTTTGGCTTGGCTTATCTCTTTTGTTTAGATTTTGGCTTTTGTCTTTTGGATGCTTTCTCCCTTTTGGAAGGAGAATTCTTGGTGGAGAAAGAGGAGAGGATGAGAGAGGAAGAGTGGGAGAGCAGGGCTTGGAGAAGAGGAGGCTACCACTTTTGGATTTTCTCTTGTTTGGTAAGGTCTACCCTTTCGTAGATATTTGTTTAGATGTTAAGGAATATTGTTTATGCTTTGAATTTTATGTGCAATTTAATCCTAAATCATTTTGGGGTATTTGTTGAAATTGTGTGTTTGGTATTGTCTTGTGGAGTTCCCTCTTTTTTAGTATCTCTTTGAGTAGCTATCTAAAGGGATAGAGTGATGAATTGTAGTATGCATGTTTGCATTGTACATAGTATGTGGTGTAGTTTATTATAGGAACCCTTGTGAATGGTGGGGGTGTGTGTGTAAGGAAAATCTATGTGACCCTTAGAGCTCGGGGGTGAATTGAATAGAATATCAATCCTCTAGTTGGGAGGAGAGATTATGGAAATATTGTTATTTTTTTTGTCTTTTAGGCATATATTGAAGATGGAAATTCAATGGGAAGTCTATCAAATCAAGACTTAAGAAAATAGGAATGAGCCTTGTGAATTTAAAAAAAAGTTGAACTCTCCAAGAGTGGGGTATGATATATGTATTTGTTGTGTATCATGGGTATTAGTTCAAATATTGTAAATGTGTCTATACCTCATTCAGATGTGTAAAATTAGGGAAGACTTTAGGCACTTAAATTCAATCTCTAAATAGAAGAACTAATATTGGGTAAGTGTAAACATAATGTGTGCAATCTTAGAAGTCAATTGTTTTAATCTTCAAGAAATGAAAAGATTGTGTCTTGGGTGTCTTTTTGCCTAAATTGTTGAGGAACTTAGAAGAAAGGACTTAATCTTTGTTGGGTTTAAAATTATCAAATTTCCATGTAGAAGGGTAAAAGTACATGTGTATGTGTATGCTTTTGCAATTCTTAAATTAAAAGGAGATAATTCATCTTTTCATTTTTGAATTACAATTGAAAAATGAAGATTTAAGATCTTGTATGTAATCTTCATAAAATCTTATATTAAATATCTATATTGGATATATCTTTGTAAATTATGTATGTATATTTTCATTTGTATAAAAAATAAATTACTTAAGACTTAATTATGAATATTAGTATACATATATATATACTTAGATATGTAATATATGTACATCTTATTATTATGAATATTATATATTTACATGTATACTTATATAATATACATAGATCTCTTGTTATCTTTTATATATATATATATTAAATCAAAACATACATTTGTAATAAATATCATACACGAAATAATGGAAATTGTTTATGAGTTAAAAGGGTTGAAAAGGAAAAAATAATTATCGACCCTTAGTCGAGGCAAGGGAGGCGCCATGGAGATCCCTTCCTCCCCATTGCCATGCCTTATGGAAACGTATTTAAATAATTCAGAATAATGATCAAAACCTGCATTAAGCCTGTGTTCAAATATCTGTTGCAAACTGCCCCCTGTTTATGATAACATCTATAGCTTCAATACAAAGAAATTCAACACAAGGTTAACCATGTGAGGCAGCGACAGTTGAAGTCAACTTTGGCATTGCAACGTAGTTAATGATTAAAAGAAAAACCAACACAATACTCTGTTTTAGTCTCAACTCTCCTCTCCTATAATCTGGTATATATAACTACATTCCACTTATAAATGCAAGGGAAGCTATATATGTTGATAGTCTGAAGAGTGACACGATAAAAATTGAGGAAACAAAATGCATTTCAAAATTATGGCTATTCAATGAGTATTCATGGAAATCCTCTGTTAATCTTCAATCCTCTATTTTTTTTAAACCCTGCAACTTCTATGGAAAATAAACAGAATACATCTGAATAAATGGATATCAAAATGGAACCATGAAAGAAGATGTCTTAATTCATGGGAAGAAAATGGGAAAACCTGCAATATCAAAGGAAGAATAAGGGAATTAGATCTGAAATAAATTTATAAGAAAACATGTATTCATATACAAATACAATTCAAATCTAGACATGTATAGGAATAAAAATAAATAAATAAATAGTTTTTCACATATGCCTGGAAATATCTAAATCTTTGAAAATAAATTCATTAAAGATTACCAATTGTTGAGAAGCAAATCCCTTAGTCTTAATCTCAAAACTGTAGATTATCAAAGAAGGGGAAAATTTTCTTAAGCCGTTACAAAGATTGAAGCGCATGCACCAAGGTACTAGTAATAGATGGAAATGAGGGGAGGGTAAACAAAACAAAAATTCTTATATAGGAAATATATCACTCTTGCACATGATATTTGCAAAACCGTTACCACTAGAGTAGCATCGTGGAGACATATAGACACTAATACGGCACACAACTGACTCAACTGGAATGCACGACTACCATGAAATGATTAAACGCTTAAGCAAGACAAAATACAAATTTTATACCACAATCTAATACCCACAAATCACAAGTAAAGAAAATCATTCCATAATTAATCTGTTCTCAGAAAATTACGATATAAATGGATAGCTGAATAGGCAGAGTTGAAGGTGATGTGTGAACAAGAGAACGAATGAAATGGGCAGAAAAAGTACGGGGTGAGGAATTTTAACCATACAGGAAAAATCTAGAAAAAGAATAAAATCGTTCCAACAACATATTATAACACATACCTCAAGAATAACAATTTCAAGCTTCCAAGATATAAATTTATTCATTTTGCATGCATGGGGAATTTACTATACAAGGACGATTACAAAGTAAGGAAATGTTACACGGGTTCACAGCTCCGCAAAAGCAACAGAAAGGATCCGATATTGTACTCAAACTGCAGCATGAAATCAGACGCCTTTACCCATTGATGATTTCAGAAATACTTTGCTCAAACAACCCAAAAAAGACCCAATACCGATACATTTATATCTCCAACATTAGAAAAATGAGTGCCGAAACCTTCCCCTGTGTATAACCAATACCTTACATATATACCCCCATGTTTGCACAAAACCATTTTCAAATATAGTGATCCTATAAGCAGAATATTACATGATAGTTACCAACATTAGAGAACCGTAACACAATGGGAATGCCTATTCCAGGAAACGGTTACTCCTATACCAGTGGAGCTGCATCAAAGAATAGAGGATACGCCAAAAATAAGAAATCTTTTTGTTAGATCTGAAAAAGAGGTATCTTAAATGTTAAGACATGGAAATGTCTCCCAGATAAACCAAACCAGTTTACCATCTCAACAATCTGCAAAATATAACATGGAATTTTAACAATGCCCTTAAATACCTGTGAAATATGCATTCACAATAAACTTTGAAGTAATAAACAATTCCCGATTTTTTTGCCAAATAATATGGCAGTTGATAATGGTTCCAATTTTTTTTTGCCAAATTTTCCCTTTCCATCTGTCATTAGAATTCCCACTATGATAATGGATCCACATAAATCTCTTATATCAGGCAAAACTTTCCTGCCAATTATATTTGAGAAAATTAATTTGTGAAATATGTTTTGTTATATATTTTGCATGTTACTTTAACAATACATAAATATTTGTTAAATAAAAAAAAATATGAACTCTCATTTCTCAGAAACAGAATTATTAATAATCAGTTAAGAAACAGGTGGTGCATATGGTTCTCTTGGTAGGAACTAAAAATTAGAAACTTACTTTTTTATGAAATAGTAAATTTACAAAAAAAAATTTGTACTTGATTTTATAATTTTTAGAAACTCTACTTTTGTGTTAAAAAGTTTGAGCTTTCTTAGAACCCAATCTTTATCATTTTAATAAAAAAATATCTATCAATATTAATTTTTTGATACTTCTCATAAATTCATTATTTAGCTCTGAAAAATAAATTGATTGAAATATTTTACAATAAATAGTTTTTCAAAAGAATCTAATTTTATTCCTCTTAGTGTCTATTCCAAATTTCCAAATTAATTATAAAAAAAATGCCTTAAAGAATACAGAAATTGGAGTTTTGAAGAAGAAACCACAAAAGAAATATTTGAACAATTTTCCCAAAAATATTTTAACATTGTATACACTTTTATAATACTAAAAACACAATTAATTACAATTACATGCTAAAATTGAATCTCTCTTTTATCCAAAATTCCATGTTAAAATGGAGATTAAAGATATGTAGCAATAAAACAAAAAATAGAGACGGATGCGATGTGAATTAAAGATATACAACATCTAACAGATTGGAATTCTCAGATCTAAAAGCTTGACCAGTATAAAACCCCTAAAATCTACCAATTCATTATTACCCCTGCCACACAGACATTTTACATGGGCCGAAACCCCAACCTCCATGAATTATTTCCCAGATTAAATGGTCAGATCAACAACCTACCGGCGCTGCACGAAGTAGGGGGATCCTTCTGAAGATCCTTCAATTCCTTGAGAATCCGCTTAGAAGCCATGAATTCTCCTTCAACAACTGTATTAACGGGGAGATCCTCTGTGAATAAATCCTTACAAAAAGGAATTTTGGTATAAAATCTATTGCCCAAATCCATTCTCAAACCAAAATCAGGCCTGATAAACCATTTCTACCATCTTTTTCAATTGAGACTCTTCATTAAAAAGAAAAAAATTAAACCATGCAAGCCTACAAATAGCCATGCATGCAAAATGAGGAAGCATAAATTATGTTTCATACATCAATTTCCCCAGCGTCTGCATGATCAAGCTTGGTTAGTGATATGTTACAAATGACTCTAAATAAAATGGATGGTTGAAGGCCCAATGTGAAGGCAGGATCGAAACACAATGGATTCATTGAGAAAAGGGGAAAACTTCACAAAACTTGTCAGCATCCTCGTCGCAAAAATATGAAAGTGATGATTTGCAGGTTTAAAACAAAGGTGAAAGCACAGGTTAAACATGAATCTGAAGGCATAGACAACACGGGTTGTCTGAGTGACATA
This sequence comes from Sequoia sempervirens, assembly GCA_007258455.2. NCBI lineage: Eukaryota > Viridiplantae > Streptophyta > Pinopsida > Cupressales > Cupressaceae > Sequoia > Sequoia sempervirens. The sequence continues at coordinate 138,826,527 of VDFB02252616.1, forward strand.
CCTCCGAGAGGCGCCATCTCATGGAATGTAATCATTGAAAAGGCTTTTGGAAACTTTTAAGTGAATATAATGAACAAATATATGGTCAAATTCGTAACATTTACCAACATCTTTCCTACCATGCCGAAATTGGAGCTTTGAAATCACCTACACATCCGATCCCTCCAAAGCAAAGATCGTATCCACAACTACATCAAATCGCACTACCACGACTTCTTTAACATCATTTCTCTGGCTTTTCATGGCTACACGGATTTGGCGCTTCCAATTGCATTCAGCTTTCGATTGGCAGCTCAGAGAGCTTCTTGAACAAGGATTTGCCTGAAAAGCATGAGGCCTGTCGTTTAGAGAGCTACTACGGAAAAAACAACGCTTTATTTACTAATGGCAGGCGTTTAGGTGACTGGGTGAGGCATGGTATTCTGTCAGTTACGTTTGCATTTTATTTTTTTTATGTACACGGGTCTTTGGAGCCCTATAAACTGTAGAACGCCTCTCGCGTAATTATTAAATAAAATATGTAAAATACTATTTCTAAGTCAACAATGTAATTATATTATGATGTATGTAATAGTACTCATGTCATTCAAGTCATTAATAGGTTTGAAATTTGATCCAATGAATTAAATGCATTGGATTGCACACATAATTTAGAAAAAGAAAAAGAAAAAAATCCTAATTTTTGCACTGACTGTTGACAAGATGATCCAATAAAAAGAAAGATAAAAGATATTTTAACAATTTTAAAAATAGACAATTAAAAATAGACTATATAAAATTGTTGGTCAAGTTTTTAATTCTAGATGTTCATTGGTTGGACTCTCACTATCAATTAAAAAATTTGCACGCAATGGATGCATCCTTGGGCAAAACTAATAATGCAATAATTTATTTGGCTTCTTTGACATTTGCACTTCATTTATGCTTTAAATTAGCAATGAAACAAAATAAACAAACAAACCTTGAACTGAATATTGCGTCGAGAAGAATGTAAATACCAATCAAAGTGCCAAACTCTTAGTAGGGTTGTTGCATAGGATAAATTTACAAGAGGTGTAGTTTATGAGTTTGGTTATGCTTGATATTTCTATATGTAGTTTACAATCCTAGTCGCATATGCAAAATATTAGTATTGAATATTCACCCTAGGCATATTGGTTCATAATACTCTCAAGATAGCTTTTTATCATAGAAACAAATTGAAATCATTAGATTAATCAACTCACTGTTGAGCTATAAATGTATTCTCTTGTAATTCAAATATTATGACCTGTAGGTATGTTCAACAACCTTTATAACATAATGAATGCAAAAGTAACTCTCAAGAGCCTGATCTCATCCTTGACATTGATTTATGAAGAAACTATCAAACTAAGAAATTATGTGACATACATATATAATACCCTCATAGGTAGGGGCTTTATTCCCTAGTTAAAAAGAAGAATTATCATTCTTTGGTAGCTTTATGGTTAACTATAGACTTTTGTAACATTTTATTTTATTGATATCTTTCCTTTCTTCTTCTTACTAATGGTATGGCCTTGAAACCAGTAGAAAAACATTATTTCTCTTTTATTATTTTAATGCTTGTATGATGAACAAATTTGTTGCATCTATACAGTAGTCAAAGTCTTCCTTCTTAACTAAGGAGACTTGTACCCTCGACTAAATTTTCTTTAGGACAAGCATAAGGGTTGGGGTGTTAACTTGTCCTTATATCATTTTCATGACCCTACAACATTGATATTAGAGGAGGGAGAGTTGAATTGGAACATTGCTATGTTGCAACTCTTTATCTAGCTCAAGCGAAACGTTCCAAGGATAGTGATATAAAATTCAATGGATCAATAGACTTAAGACTTAACAGGTTTGGGAGAAAATCATATTATATTCTTGACAAACAAGCCTAGTTAGGATAAGTAACACCATAGACACCTTGGAAACACTATACCACACAACACAATAAGTTCATGTATTTATAATTGAATTAAATGTAACAAATTGAGTAGTTTGAGTATATGAACAAATTATACATGGAAATTTGGTCAAAACATCACTAAGGTCAAAAATAAAGAGGGACAACCTTTCTTGCAACCTTAGTTTAACAAAGTTAAGGGTAGGTAAAAGATTAAATAAAAATAGATATATTGGCTGCACATATGCTCTCTCCCTAAGAAGTACTCAGTATAGCACGAGAATGCTCAACATGATGGGGGTTGCATGTTATCGATTACTAACGACATATATTTAGAAGGTTTACAACACTTATTTTTAATTGAACCAATCAACTCATTAGTCACCTTAGAACTTTTGTTGGGTTGGGTCTATTACTACTTGAAATTCTAGTAGGATCAAGCCAGAGAAGACCCAAGTGTGAACCTTCAAGATATTTGAGTAGTGTCAGGAAGTCACTAGATCATGCCAATGATCAATGTTTGGGCTACTACTAGGGGTTAGCTGACATTCACCCGGTTCACAAAGGTGGTATGCTAGGAGCTACCTTGGTTATGATAGGGTAACAAATAGTAGGTTATTACCGAACCGTGACAATGGTGGATGCCTAGAGCTATTGTTGTATCTTTTGGATTAGCCAACATTCACTTGGTTCATGGAAGTGGATTACTAGGGGCTATATAGGATTTGATAATGCTTACATGAGTATTTACCCTACTATGCAGGTAACGGTAACCATAACTAATTGTTGTATTGGGAGGGTTCATGAGCAGTCATCTATACCACGAGGGTGATCAATTCCAAGTGTTACCCAAGATGAGAAGAATATAGTTGACAATATTACTAAGGTCACAAGGTGGTATATGTTGGAGGCTACTTCTTCTTGGGTGGATAGAATTGTCACTGATGGCTTATAGGCAATTGAAGTTGGAATCCATTGAGCTAGGAAGGTTCACTACTTGGGATTTCTCCCTTAAGGTGGTATGACCCTTGGGTTGGAGGATGGACCCACAGTGTAGTATGGGACACACCAATTCCTCAACCTAGTTGACCAATGCATAATGACCCATACTTACCACCATCTTAGCTATCATAGAGGATTGAGGAATGGATTGTTGGAAGTTTGTCATTGTTGATGCAGTTTGGAAACATGAGCATGGTGTGTATATATTGCTTAGTCCAATGTCGTCATTGATGTCAAAATTGTTGTGATCACTCTAGCATGGTTTGGAAGTATTCTTGAGGATAGTTATACATAACAAGTTGGTCCAAAAATTACAGTTATATAGAAATTTGGCTAAGTGTTCCTTTTGATAATATAATGGTTCAATGTGTCAGTTTTTGGGTCCACACTCCCTCGCAAATTGAGAAGTCACTCTATGATTTTAACAATTTTTTTATGATCATCAAATGTATCTAAATCCAAGAGTTAGTGTTGTTTGGTGAAGTATTAAAAAAGATATGACTGATAGAGTTCAACTTTGTATATTGCAATTATTTTTTGAATAGTATGTTGATGTGGGAGATTTTGCATTCCTTTGTGGATAACCACTTCGAGTTATGATGTTTAGGATAAGCTTTTAGATGTCGGTTGAGTGGGAATTCAAAGTGAGATCAAGTTGTGAGTCACACGTTTGATGAATTGGATAAATAGATGGAAGTTTTGTGTTTAGGTCTTATTTGGGGCCGACCTGAAACATTTGATGTTATGTGAAGGATAAATAAGTGTTGCTATATTATGTAAGATATTATATAGATCCATCCCGACCTATCTTAAGGTGAATTGAATTTTAAATTAAGGTGCACGATGTGGATGAAATATTTTAAGGATGAAAAGATTAATTTTGTGTGTTACTTCTAATTAGGCTGACCTAATTGAAGTTACACTTGATATGGATATATATAGGAGATTCATTTTAGTGCTTGTGTGTGGTGTGAGCGATATGCAAAAAGTGACACGTATGGTGTTCCACCTACATGTGTATGATGTGAATTTGATCATAGTTGTGCAAATTGTATTGCAAAGTGTGCAAATTCAAAATAGAGCAAAGAAGAACCAAGCATTGATCCAGATCAATGCAAAGATTGTTTTGTACTTCATTGGAACTGTAATCTAGCATATTGTAGATGCATTTGTAATAGTTCAATAGCCTATGAGTCACCCATTACTTCTTCTATCTTATTCTTTGTGGGAAGTGAGTCCACCTGCAATGAGCATTTTTGTAATATACTATCTAGATATAATATATTGTGAGCTAACCCTTAGCGTGGTTTTTTCCATTTTGGGTTTTCCACATAAAAATATTGGTGTTCATGTGTTGTGTGATTTTTTGGATGTTTCATGCTTTCATTCATTATTTGAGTTGATTTATTTGGTAATTGGATGGCTAATGTATGAATGGTTTAAAGGAATATTGATTCACCCCCTCTCAATATTCTGGGTGTTCAACAATTGGTATTAGAGCTTGGATCCCTGGAAGGAGCTTGATCACTTTGGGAAGATCTTGGAGTTTGAACACATCGCTGATAGAAAGTTTCCTATTCCTCTGGAAGAGATTCCTACTATTGGATATACAAAAGAAGATTGCATGCTCGACAAAGATGGAGAACTCAAAGTTTCTCTAGAAGATCTTAACAATGTTGAAGGTGAAAACAAAGATATGAAGGAAAATATTAAAAAGGAAAATGAATGTATCAGAAAACTGAGAGAACAAATCAAAAAGTTTAGAGAAATGCATAAGGAACTCAATGGACAATTGAAACAAGCAAATGACAACATCACTAGGTTGAAAGTGCAAGTGGAAGAGAAGAAAAATATTAAGGAATGTCTAAAGGAAATGGTGGAAAGAAGATCTAATTAATGCATGAGGCTTGAGCAAGAAGTGGTAAATATAAGATTAGATCTAGAGAATGAAACAAGTCATGAGGAAAAATTCAAGACAAGCTCTACAATTCTTGATGAATTGATTGCCAGTTAGAAAGCGCCTAAAGACAAAGGTGGCCTAGGACTTGAAAAAGGAGAAAGATCAAAAGAATATTAGACACTTAATGGAAAGAAGATCAATGAATTAGAGAAGATTGAAGACAAGAAGAACAATGGAAAGTTCCAAAAATAAAGAAGTAATGCTAGAAGAGCCCCTATTAGACAACCAAATTCTCAAAGGTACCCATTTTTCAATGGTTTATGTTATTCTTGCAATAAATATGGACATAGGGCAATGTGTAGAAGCAGAATGAATCAAAATGTTCCATCCTTTACTGGTCAATGCTTCACATGCAAGAAGTTTGGAAATAGAGAAAATGAATGTAAAAGTCAAATGATGAATGCATATAATAGTGGTAGAATGATTCAATCTTTCAATGGTTACTACTATACATGTTGTAGATTTGGACACAAATCTAATAAATGCAGATTTAGAATGAATGAAAAGAATAATGCTCAAAGAAATGTCATATGAAAAAATTGTAGTAGATTTGGAAATATTGCTAAACTCTGTAGAGGTAGAAACACAAGGATGATTTAGTAAAGAAGAACGAACTAGTAAAAAAGATTGATCTAGATGAAGTAAAGAAGGAAATGGAAAGGATATGGAGAAAGAAAGAGGAGCCTAAGAACAAGGAAGAATTAGAGACCACAAATGAATTTGTACCACTGTCTGGTGCAAATAATTCCTATCGGAATTGAACCTTAGTATTGGATTAGGGGGAGAAATAACAAAAAATAAAATAACCCCCTACAGGTATATGAGGTTTCATGGCTTGGAACGGAGATATATCATGAAGAATAAAATGCTTAATCTATTGAAGAAAATTGTGGAAGGAAATATGCTAATGCGGCAATTTGCAGAGCTCAAAAAGTTGACTATGCATACAATTTTTAAGGTTACCAACTTTATGGTCTGAAGCATTTATTGCAAAATTATGTCAAATCGAAGAGTTAAATGTAAGTTTTCTTATGAAAATTCATTCCATCAAAAGCGTTCGAGGGAAGATAGAGCATCAAGAAGAAAGTTTGAAGGGTTCAACGTGTCACCAAGTTGCATAATATTAAAACCCTAGTGTGTTGAGTAGAATCAAAGGTATTTTTGCAATTACTGCATACTCTAGCTTTTCCAAAATTATCATTTGAAAATAATTTGAATGCTATGGGGTCACCAGAAGTTGTAGACATCTCACAAAGACCACAACCTGAGTTTAAGAGATATTCTACCAAAGTCTTAATATATGATCCCTTAGGTGATTTTTCACACATTCCCTATGGGGTTTTTCCAACTAAAAATATTACGACATACATTAATGGAAATATGGGAGAATTCTCTCCTAAAAAAATATCTAAAATATGGCTGGATGAATTGGTTGAGGATGATTTAACTTTAAAGCCAAAATACAAAGTTCTAAATGAGAGAAAAAAGGATTTGGCAAGAGTTTCTATGTTTTGACTACAAAAAAAAGTATATTGGAATGGACCTAAGTATAATTCACAATCAATTCATGTGGATTGATAAACCCTCATACAATAACTAAGGAAGCAATTAGAGAGATAACTAGTTTGTGGTCCTCTGGATGAATTCCAGTCCTGAATTCTATTAAGAAAAAGGATGTAATGGAAAGAACAGGTGCTACACTTGATCAAAAATCCCTCACATTGGACCCTATTAGGAACTTGATAGTTAGATACACAACAATGGTAATTGGACACAAGATTTAATATATAAATAGAGACAATTCAATCTTTTCCATCACAATTCATGTGGTATAGGGCATGGTTGAGAACAATGCCAACAATGACCTTTATGAGTTGCTCTGGCAACAATCGATGGAGAACCTAAAAAAGATTAAGAAGAAGAAGCATATATTCAGGTATGGGACATTGGTAATTTGTTTACTTTTCTACTTCTTAAGATAAGTTCCCATGGTTGGAAAAGTTAATTGGACAAGTGCAAAGTGAATTGCACATCTGATAGTAGACTACATGAGAAATATTGGTGATATGAATACTCAAGATGATGCCCTTGTAGTATTCTTTGCAATATTTCAAGGGAGAATGAATAAAAGATAGAAAATTCCTAGAAGTGTGGTGAAGAGATGCATAAAAGACATCAACTTTCTTGTTTCCACTAATTTTTATATCATGGAAGCAGTTGAACCTAGAACTATTTGGGTCATAGAACTAGATTATGAAGTATCAGAGGTAGAAGCCATTGGCTATGCAAAAGTATTACTAAGCAGTCCAAAAGATCCTAGCAGACCAAGGACAATAGACATAACTAGAGTTGATATGAGTGTAGCAAAGGCCTCCAGTAGCTCTAGGATATTTGGTGGGAAAAGGAAAGTCATAAATAGTCCTCTAGTAGCAAAAGGAAATTAGTATCAACATTGTTGAGGAAGGCGAAATGAACATAGTTGATGCTCAACATGAGCATGAGATTAGTGATAGAACTACTAATATAGAAGAAAATGTTAAAATGGATGAAGCAATAAAAGCATTACATGAGATAAACCTCGATACAAGAATTGATACATCATTTTTTGTAATGGATAATTTCAAATTTTTGATTGATTCCTGTAAGGAATATGGCTCCGGACTACAAGGACAAGTTGAAACAAAAGATGAGGCAATACCTACAAAGAAGAAATTATTGGATATCATAGGAAGGTGTGCATTTGCACACAAAAAAGTTGCAAAAAATTTGAAGGATGTACAAACATGTGAGGAAGAAGCACAAACTTTACTTCTATATTGCATGAAGTGGTTGAATGCCACACAAAGCATAAAAGATGCCATGGATAAAATTGAGACAAATAAGCAGTGCATCTAAGACCTATGATCTAGTACAAGATAGAAATGATCAAACTTGGACTGCCATAATGGACTTTGATGACAAATTCCTTACCTTGCAGAGCTAGAAAGAAGAGATAATCATACGGTTTGGGAAGCTAAGAGACTTGGTGAAGAATCATATACTTGGCTCAAGTGCCCTTACCAATAGAGACAATAATTCAAAGATAAATCCTACTCCTAGTATTTCAAAAGAAGGAGAAGAAACCTTAGTGGAGCTTGAGTTACAACATAGAACACTTGTAGCAGCAAAGAGACATTGGGAAGATGGAATTTTTTTGTGACAAGTTCCCTTCCAGAAGCTTCAAAGGTCAACATATTCAAGTTGACCATTTCTACTTTTTATTCATTTTTTTCAAATTCTTTTGGAAGTATGAAGATGATATAAGAGGTTTTTGGTTAACCTTCTAAAGGGGAGTCAACACATTTCTATTTACATTTGAGGGGGAGTATACAATTTTTTTTTATACCAGTATACCCTTTTCCATTGATGTCAAAGGGGGAGAGATATCGAAAGATATTTGAAAATTATTGAAGTGTTTTGGGAATGAAAAGATATGTGTAAGGGGGAGAGATACTTGGAGAAACACTTGGAAATATATTGGGTAAGATATTTGGGAAAGTACAAGTTCTTGAGAATTTTTTTGGTATGCATGTTGCCATCAATGACAAAGGGGGAGATTGTTGGAAGTTTGTCATTGTTGATGCAGTTTGGTAACATGAGCATAGTGTGTATATATTTCTTGATCTAGTGTTGTCATTTATGTAAACATTGTTGTGATCACTCTAACATGGTTTGGAAATATTCTTGAAGATAGTTATATAGAACAAGTTGGTCCGAAAAATAGAATTATACAAAAGTTTGGCTATGTTCTTTTTTATAATATAATGGTTCAGTGGATCATTTTTTGGGTCTGTAGTCCACCAAAAATTGAGAAGTGACTACAATTTTAACAATGTTTTTATGATCATGACATGTATCTAAATCCAAGAGTTAGTGTTGTTTGGTGAAGTATTCAGGAATATATGATTGACAGAGTTCAACGAGCTATATATTGCAATTATTTTCTAAACAATATGCTGATGTGGGAGATTCTACATTCCTTCATAGATAATCACTAGGTGACCCCACAATACTGGTTTATAATTTTTGGCCAAATTGGACACTGAACTAATTTTTTCTAACTAAATCTTCACTTTCGAGCACCTATAGCGGCTAGACGGTGAGGAATTTGAAGATGATGCAAAATAATGATTTGTGACATTTTTTCTGTAGATTCTAAATATATTTTTTTCAAAAATTTTGGAATCATATTGCACTTCTTTTTCCATCTCCTTCAAAAACATTTTTTTCAATAAACACCATTTTTAAGGAGTGATGCTCACCGTATACAACATTACATTTTTTCCATTAAGGATACAATTCTATTTTTTTCGAATTTAGATTTGTAACTACTATATCTAGCACTTTCATTTGGTTTCATAGCGTTTTATCAAACTTTTTTTCCTTAATCAAGTTTCAAAGTCAAATGAATTACAATTCAGACATAGGCAGACTGCATACAACATAATTTTTTTTTGTATGTATCGAAATTCAATTTTTTTTGTTGGATCAAGGACTTCAATATCTAGTGCACTAATATTTTTCATTTTTTTTAATAATATGCTATTTTTCCACATGTCCAAAACAAAGAGCTTGATTTTTGGTGAAAATTTGACATTCACAAAAAATAAAAAATAAATATAATAATAAAATTAAAGTTATTTAAAATTATAATTTTTGGGAAGCTTATAATAAGGACTACATGTTAGGGTTAGAAATGACAACTATCTAATAATTAAATGTAGATTTAATTAATAAAATAGAGAAACTAAAACTAGCGAGGTTTCATCCAAGGGGGTTTGATCTAAGGTGGTTTGATCAAACCCTCTTCAATTAGAATCCTTTAAATGGAACTTTTCAAGGCTTAAATCATTATATTTTTTAAAAATATATGTGATTTAAGCAAAAATCAGGATCTCCCAGAAATTGTAAACTAGTATTGTGGGATCACCCCACTTCAAGTCATAATATTTAGGATAAGCTTTTATATGTTAGTTGAGTGGGAATTCAAGGTGAGATCAAGTTTTGAGTCACACATTTGATGAATTGGTTAAACAAATGGAAGTTTTGTGTTTAGGTCTTATTTTGGGCTGACTTGACACATTTGATGTTATGCAAAGAATAAATAAGTGTTGATATCTTATGTAAGATCTTATATAGGTCCATCCTGACCTATCTTAAGGTGAATTGAATTTTGAATTAAGGCACAAGATGTGGATGAAATTTTTTAAGGACAAAAAGCTTAATTTTGTGTGTTACTTATAATCAAGTCGACCTAATTCAAGTTACAATTGATATGGATATATATAGGAGATTGATTTCAGTGCTTGGGTGTGGTGCAAGCGATATGCAAAAAGTGACATGTATGGTGTTCTACCTACATGTGTATGATGCAAATTTGATCAGAGTTGTGTGAATTGTATTGCAAAGTGTATGAATTTAGAACAAAGCATAACATAATAGAGCATTGATCTAGATCAGTGCAAAGATTATTTTTTACTTCATTGGAACTATAATATAGCATATTGTAGATGCATTTGTAATAGTTCAATAGGCTATGAGCCACCCCTTCTTCTATCTTATTCTCTATGGGTAGTGAGACCACATGCAATAAGCATTTCTGTAATATACTATATCTAGATATAGTATATTATGAGCTAACCCTTATCGTGGCTTTTTCCATTTTGGGTTTTCCACGTAAAAATCTCAATGTTCATGTATCATGTGATTTTGTGGATGTTTCATGCTTTCATTCATTATTTTAATTGAACTTGTTTTGTTAATTGGATGGATAATGTTTGAATGGTTTAAATGAATATTGATTCACCCCCCCTCAGTATTTTGGGTGTTCAAATGGATGGGACTCCCAGTGTTGTACGTAATACATTATCATCATTTTCTATTGGGATGCACTAGGATGGGGTGGGAGCAAGTCACCCTCTTTTTGTATAACTATCTAGCACTTACCTTGTCTTCAACTCTTTTTGATGAGTATGCACCCCTAGTGTAGTATGGGATGCATTGTATCCTCTTCATAACTAAGCCTTGATCAAACTAGTCACCTTTCAAGCACACAACCAAAGCACTTTAAGGTTTGTCTTGGAATAGTTTGCTTGATCCACTTGGTTGGGGTGGATGGGGAAATAGTTCACATGGTTGAGTTTGTTGCATCCAATGAGGACATGACAAGGAAACTTAGGAAACCAAGCTCAGATATACTGACTTCAAAACTTATTTCTTCATTGGGTAACTGGAGATACGATCCTTCTTTTTGGTTTATTATTTTCCAAATATTTTAATTATGAAAATTTAACTAAATTATTGCTATTGAATATGGTCATTGTAATTCTTACCTATGGATTTGTATTATCAAAAAATGTTTTAATGGCTGATTTTTTATAAAATCTAGGTGATTGAAACTTTTTGGTAATATTAATAGTATTTTTAGGTATTCCATATCATCCACAAGGCTTAAGAAAGTCAAGATTGGTTTTCATTTAATCAAAATAAGAGATTCAAAAGCTAGTTTACAAATGAGGGATTTGAATAGTTCTTTAGACATGTTGCTCATTTATGATGCATTTTGAGGCCAAATGGACATTGCAATTATGTCCACAAGGCCCAAAAACACCTATTTGAGCAATAAAGCTAATGACCTTGCATAGGATATATTATGTGGTTGTAATTTTAAATAAAAATATATTAAAGGTTTTAGGCTAGCCACTTGTAACACTATATAAGAAACATACCATTTGTAGTATCACTATTGCACTAACCTACCACTAGACAATAGCCATTGCCACCACCAATGGTGGTTCACAACCCTGCCAACACTCCATCCATAATGTTTCCCCTCCAACCACACCACTGGAAACAATTCCTAGTTGCATGATTTTGAGTTCCACCTTGGAATATTTCAAATTATATTCTTTAATAAATTAATAAATTTCCCAAAGTGTAGTGGTTTTCAATTTACATATGCTAATTTCATTGTATAGAAGTGGTTTCAAATAAACCCAATGATGATTTTGGCATATATAAGCAAGTGAGGAATATTTTGGTGACATTTTATTTTTTGTCCAATGAAGTCACCTTGGTTCATCAAGTTGATTTAACATTTTCTTGGGTCAACTCTACCCCCTCTCTAATGTAGTTTTGATTTTGGTAGTTCAAATTTGGGAGGCTCATTATTAGCCATATCAAGGCCTTCTTTAGATCAATTTATTTTTATTTGGTATATAATTTTATGCTCTTCACATTAGTGTTATTGTTTTTATAATTTCATACTCTAGTTTTCCAAAATTTGAGGTTTCTTAGAGATTTTACTATATAGTTTTCATTTTGAGACCTTCTGAGGGCCATATCTTATGCATATGAACTCCTTTCTAGATCCTATTTTTTTAGAGTATTTGTTTTTCTATTTTTTTAATATTTCTCTCATATGATATTAAAATTATAGTTTCAATATTTTGGCCACCATTTTTGGGCCTTGTAAGGGTCTAAAAATCTGATACTTGCATTGTAAATTACACCAATCATAAAGTGCCACACATTGTACTTATTGGGGAGGATTCATTTTATAATCTAGTAATAGGGGGTATACTTATGTTGTCTTATTTTTAGTTTTGATTATATAGGAAAATTAGGTTTTGAAGGGACCCGAAACCCTTTACAACTTAAGAAACAAAATATTACTTAAAATAAAGTACAGTAAGACACCAAGAACATACCAAAACCCAAAATGACATAGAAAAAAAGGTGTTGCATGAGAGATAAAACAATAAACTAACATCAACACCCAACAACATCAAAACAACAAAGCAATACATTATCTTATTTTTAGTTTTTTTTTTATATTTCTTATTTTTTCTACATCATGGTTGAAATTCAATTCCTTTGATCACACCATACAATTATTTTAAGTGGAAATCAAGAATGGTAATCTAGTTAAGAAATGATGGTTTTCACATAATAACAATGGGATTATAAATTGAAACTACTTTTATCATAGAAAATATAAGTGGATTAATAAATGTGATGAAGCCTATGAAATATTGTATTTTTCTAGATCTCAGAATCTCCTCTTTGATATTGAATATATACATTCACCAAATAAAATCTGGACTAGATTGAAAATTTTATTTGGGACAAGATTCTATAAGAGGCTATTAGTTGGAAAATAAGCTCATTAGTTTGGGCCTAGGTAATTTTTACATCAAGGCTTCTTCATTAAATTAAAATAATGAAGTGTTTGGTTAAAATGGTGCAGAATTGAAAAGAAAGATGAATAATTGATCCTTAAGATTGTCTCTAAGTTTGGTCTTAACTATTCAATTTTTGTTTCTACCTTTCATGCCACCAAGAGTGCTCTTTTAACCCAATTTTCCATACAACCTTTGGATTAAATTTGCACCCCTCTCCCTGGGGAACATGATAAGCTCATCTAGATGAGAACTCTCAAATCCGCTAGGTCACATGCCATGGTTATTAACCAAGACACAAAAACATAAAGGGTTAGGTAATAGGGATACAAAATAGAAAAAAAAGGAGAAAAATGATCATAATTCATCTATCTCAAAAGTATCCAATGAGACCTCTTCTTAAAAAGGTTACAAGCCTAAGAAAGAGAAGATAAAATATGCCTATTGTAAAAGACTTGGTCATGATGAACAAATTTTTTTAAATAAATAGATAGATCACTTGACACACGCTCTAGAAAAAAAATATTAGTGTTCCTATGTTAGTAAAGGATATTTCACATGATGGGTCTATAAAATCAATAAATAATAACAAAGGGAAAAGAAAGGGAAATGCCCTTGTAGTAGTTTCTTGCAACCATACACTTGGGTTCTTGATTCAGGTACTTTGCACTAATTGACTTCATCTCAAGAATTGTTCACATCTTTTGAGCTTTTTTCTATGCCTACTATTTTGATGGGAAATGACACTCTTATTGAGATGTGTCCATCACCATGAGTCCATATTTCTTTGAGGTATTTTTTCAAAAAAATCACTGCCTTCTTTCATAAAATGCTTTGATAGAAATGTATGAAAAATGCTTTGGTAGACATGTATGAAAAACGCTTTGGTAGAAATGTATGAAAAATTATTTGGTAGAACTATACAACATGAAGTAATTCTTTAAGTTTGAAAGATGTGAAATGCAATGTAATCAATGATATGCATATGTTTCATAAAATGCTTTGTGTGTTTCATAAAATGCAATGTAATCAACAATATGAATATGTTTCATAAAATGCATTACTCACTTTTGTTCTATGTGTGTTTGTGAACATGTAGCATTCAACGTCATGCCAAGGAAATGAGAAAAGCCTATAACATTGGATGAATGTGAAGTTAAAAGTGAAAGGAGAAGAGAAAAGAAAGGAAAGTTCATGAAGAAAAGAAATTGCAGCCCATAGAGGAAGAAATTCTTGTGCAATCTAAGAGATATGTCGAATTGGCAGTGCTACAAAGGGAATAGATGCAAAAAAAATTTGCAAGGAGAGAAATGAATTCAAAAGTTGGGGGAAAATCATCAACCATAAGTGAAGTTCAATCCACACCATCTACAATATCTCATGTTCAAAGTGCATCGACAATCACATCTCTAGTTGAAGAGACACCATCAATAACATGTGGTTTTAAAAGTACATCAACAAACACATGTCTATTTGAAGAAACTCCACATACCACATCTCAAGTTGGAGGTACAACATCGTTTACATGCCAATCTCAAGGTACATCATTGATTTCACCTCCAATTGAAAGTATACCATCTATCTCAGATGTTGTTGACATTCCTAAAGTTGACACAACTTTACCTTTGAGAACTCCTTGAGTTTTGCATAGAAAACCTAAATATGTGATTGATATTGATTCCAATATTTTGAAAAAAATGGCTAATAAGATTCCAAAATGCACATGTCAAAGATATGCAAAGAGGATATGGAGTTTTTTTTTTAGAAGCTAAGTGAGACTGGAATACGTTAACTATTTATTGAAATGATGAGGAAACTCAAATTTAGGCCCACCATAAAGACTCTTGGGCTAAGAACCTCAGATGACTCAAGTGAGAAATTCATTGTAAAAAATCTTATGAGTGCATAGGGCCTTGAGAGGTAGCCACCAAAACATCAATCTAGAAGAAAGATAGATCCATAGATCCATTGGACTGATGCATCTCTATATGCATCTAGTTCAAGAAAGGAGTGACAATGACCCCTAACTTCTCCTGAAGATACTCAAAAGTATCTTTAGGAAGATCCTTCGTAGGAGCATACTCAAGATTTACTTCATTCTCCACAACCTTCTCTCTCAAGAAATGAAACCTGATAGATATATGCTTTATCCTCGAGTGCATCATTGGATTATTTGAAATGTTAATTGCACTTGTGTTATCATAGAAGATAGAAATAGGATCATCATACACCACTATGATATCTTTCAATGTTTGTTTCATCCATAGAACTTGTTTATAGCAAGATGCAACAACAATATACTCAGGTTTATTAGTAGAAATTTGCAACCAAGAAATAATGCACCACCACTTGTACTCTTTCTGTCATCTACAAATCCAACCCAATCTACATCTGTATAATCACTTAATGTAAAGTTAGTATCCCTAGGATACCATAACCCATAATCTGGAGTGCCATTCAAATATCTAAATATTCTTTTAACATCAAAAAAATGTATTTCCTTAGGGTCTTCTTGAAATATAGCCACAAAACAAACAACATGCACAATATTTTGTCTAGTATTAGTCAAATATACTAGTCCACCAATCATAGATCTATACTTGCTTTGTTTAGCCTTAGGTGAATCATCATCTTTACCTAATTTGCAACCATACAACCATAGTAGTGCATAATGGTTTGGAACCATCCATTTCAAACTTCTTCAACATCTCTTTCACATACTTACATTTTGAAATAAAAATTCCTTTCTCTATTTGATTCATTTGCAGCCCAAGAAAGAAATTCATCTCTCCAAACATGGACATTTCAAATTATTTTTGCATCTCTTCCACAAACATCTTACACATAATTTCATTTCCTCCAAAAATAATATCATCAACATATAGAACTACAATCAAGATCTTGTCATTTTCAATTTTAAAATACAGATTAGTATCTGTCGTACCTTTGTTGAAACCTTGCTAAATCAAATACCTATCTAACCTTGCATACCAAGCTCTAGGTGCTTGCTTCAATCCATATAAAGCTTTCTTCAATCTGCACACCATATATGGTTGATCTGACAACTGAAATCCTTCAGATTGTTCCATATAGACCTCTTCTTCTAGCTCGCCATTCAAAAATGCAGACTTGACATCCATCTAATAGACCTTGAAATGTTTATGAGTAGAAAATGCTAAGAACACCATTATAGCTTCCATTCTTGTCACAAAAGCAAAATTCTCCTAAAAATCCATTCCTTCTACTTGTGAGTAAACTTTACACACAAGCCTTGCTTTATTTCTAACCACTTTGATCCAATAATGTTTTTGTCTGTCAGTCTTGGGACCAATTCCCAAGTTTGATTCTTCTCAATCTGCATAAGTTTTTCTTTCATAGCTTCCATCAAATGTTCATCTTTACATTCTTCACTTATAGTCTTTGGTTTAATCTTAGAAAGTAAACACAGATTTACTTCACCAACAGTAGCTTTGCTTCTTGTCAATACTCCTTTGTCTTGTATCCAATGATCTAACTTTCTAAATGAATCTTTTTCACATATCTAGGTGTCTTAGGGGACACCACCAAAGCTTCTTCTTCTCTTTCATTTTCTTCATTCTTCTTCTCTTGCTCATCCTTTTCTTGTTCTTCCAAAATTTCTTCAATCCTTACGCAATCAGGTTCATCAGATACATATCCATCAACATCAATTGAATTCTTCATTTCTTCATCAACCTTTACATTTTCACTTTATACAATCTTTCTCAGTATTTTATTGAAACAGTTATAAGCTTTGATTTTAGTAGAGTATCCAAGAAAAATTCCTTCATCACTTCTAGCATCAAACTTTCCCAAAGTTTCTTCATCTCTTCTAATATAACATTTGCTTCCAAATACCTTGAAATATGTGACAGTAGGAATTCTTCCACACCATAGCTCATAGGGGGTCTTTGTACTATTTTCTCTTGCTTTAACTCAGTTGAATACATAAATAGTAGTATAAATAACTTATCTCTAGTAAACTTCCAATAAAGTAGCTTCGGTAATCATTGATCTAGTGACCTCTTGAATTGTTCTATTCTTTCTTTCAACAACTCCATTTTGCTAAGGAGTTCTCAGAGCAGATAATTGTATTTTTATTCCATGCACTTCACAAAACATATTAAACTCATGGGAGGTGAGTTCTCCAACTCTGTCAAACCTTAAGCATTTTATCCTCAAATTTATTTCATTTTCAACCATCGCTTTGAATGTCTTGAATCTATCTAATGCATCAGACTTCTCTCTAAGAAATGTAACCCATGTATATCTAGAATAATCATCAATAAAAATCATAAAGTTCCTTTCACCTTATAGACTTCACACTCTTGTAAGGCCACAAAGATCTTTATGAATTAAATCTAGTATTCCAGTAGTATATTATTCCTTTGATTTGTAATGGCTTCTTGCTTGCTTTCCAAACTAACAATTCTTGCAAATAGCATTAACAGGCTTTGTAATCCTTGGTAAATCTCTCACGACCTAAACTGCATTAATCCTTTCCAAGTTATAAAAATCCATGTGACACATTCTCCAATGCCACAAACAACTGTCATTAATCCGAGTCATAAAGCATTGTCCATCAACACCCTTAAGTTTATAGATATTTCCTTCAAATTTATTTCCTACAGTAATCACTATTCTAGATCCTTTCCTGATCTCACATCTCTCATCCTCAATACAATATTAGATCTTTTACTACACATCTATCCAAGAATAAAAATATTATGCCTTCACCCTTAACATAGTAGACATCATCAATATTATTCTTTCCATCAAAAATTACCGAACCTATCCCACAAATTTTAGCACCAGTATCATCTCCAAACATAACCAAGCCTCCATCATATTTTTCAAGTTTAACAAACTTACTCTTATCACTAGTCATGTGATGTGAACAACCACTATCAACAACCCAATATTTCTTTTCCTATTTAGCATGTAGAACAAATATTACAGTACCTTCATTTTTCTCCTTCTCCGAAAGGCGTTCCTTCACTTTTTTTTTTAGAATTAGCAGAAGTAGGTTCATCTTTTATAACTAAGAACAAGCATTCATTGTCATCCAGATCTTCATAATCAGATTCCTCATTATATATACTAGCATCCCCATTCACATAATATGCTTTGTTGATCTTCTTACCTTTCTTTTCTTTCTCATATCTTTGTTTATTCCTTTTAGCTCTTTCTAGACACTTTGCAACACAATGACCTATTCCTCCACAACTAAATCATTTAAAGAGTAACTTACCTTCATACTTTCCAAAGCCTTTCCTCATCCTTCTCACAAAGTTAGCTTCTACTTCATCAAGATCTTTAGATTTTGTATCCTTAAAAGTAGTCTCTGATTTGAATCCATTTCTCAAATTCAACTTTCTCATCTCATAAGATGTCAAAGATCCCAACAACTGATCTATAGTGTAAGTCTTATAATCTATATTTTCTTCAATAACACATACCTTTTTGTTGTAAGACTTAGGGAGAGTTCTAAGAATATTCTTTACAATCCTAGTTTCATCTATAGTAGCACCAAGTCCTCGCTTTCCAACTACTACCTCATCCAATATATGTGCATAAGATTTAACATTCTCATCTTCGAACATATGTAGGAGCTCAAACTATGTCTCCAAATTCTTCAAATTTTCCTCTTTGACCCTTTCATCACCTTCATGCACCTTTTCCAAAGAATCCAAAACTTCCTTATCAGTCTTCAGATTCTAAACTTTAATCAACTCAGAATGTACAAAACTATTCTTCAAAATGTACTTCCTCTTATTGTTCACTTCATGTGCCTTAATCTCATTAGCCATACTCGAACTGTTAGCAGGAGTGTAAGGATTCTTGTAAGCTTTCTCCACATCATATCCACAATACTCTAGATATTCTTCCATCAGTATTTTCTAGATAGCATAATTAGTTCCATCAAACCTCGGATAATCATGAGTAACTTTGCTAGCCATCCTGAACCTTCCTTAAGTAGTTAAGCTCTTCTCCAAGGAACCAAGCTCTGATACCTATTGTTGAACAAGACAAATGAGAGGGGGTGAATCAGCTATAACAAATTTAAGCCTTTAAATCATTCACTGGAACAAATCCTTAACACTGCTAAAATGATTAAACATTAAGTGAAAGTGTAGAAACTGAAAAATCATCACACATACAATACAACACCAGATTTACATGGAAAACCCAATAAGGGAAAAACCACAATGAGGATTAAATCACACTATAGAGAATATCAAAACCAATTACAAAGGATCACTACCTGAGAAACAAGGCTCACTGCTAAAACAAGGACTCACTATCTAGATCAAATCAAACAGTCCAACAAGGCTAACCACCTAGAGGGCTCATTGCCACAGAGATACAAAGAAGATAGAAGAGATATGTTACAAAGAGAAGACAATCTCAATGCAGCAAATATTTACACCACAATTTTCTCAACCACTTGCAGACATGCATGAATGATAGAGTACACTTTTAGCTCAATGCATCCAAAAACTCAACATTTAGTATTCACACTAATCTGACACACTCACATCACACACACCCACTGATTCACATCTATCTACTCTATTTCTTTGCAATTATCTCTCTTATCCTTTTCACCACTAACTCATCTTGTATTTATACCATCTTCAACTTTGAAACATATCCAAAGTCATCCATCCATCAAAAAATTCAAATTAGGTCAGTGCCAAAACATCCTAGGGTGGAATTAGAATGAGGGTGACCCAAACACACACTTGATGAGGACCCAAATAGGTCCAACATACCTCATCAACTTCAAAGATAGTGTTCAACACAAGGTCAAACAAAAAAGTGTAAAACACATAGAACAATTAAGCGCGATCCTTCCAGATACCGAAATTATCTTCAACACAATCATATCAACTTAACTCTATAACCACAAGTCATAAGACTTTACCAAAGAGAAGTCTGGACCAACAAAATTTCTCCTAGACCTCATCCAGAAACACAAAAAACCACAGTTCACAAATAGTGAACATAACTTGCACTATACAATGAATCAGGAGCCAAAAATCTAGATATAGCAACTTCCAACAAAAATAGGAGCGAATCTAGGAGAAAAACTTGGAGCAACCTATGAACACCTGCAACCTTTCTTCAATACAATTTTCTCAATATCCTCGACATATATAGCCAATAACCTACATCCATGAAATTAATGATAACATAAACCAAATGATAACCAATTGACCAATTGAAATAAATGACAACATCTTTATTCTTGCAACATAATTTTGACTCTACCAATTTTTGCATGATAGTTTCAAAAGGTTCTACCAACTAAGTGTATTTGTGTTTTAGGTAGTTATTCCTATTGGCAGTTCGACTTTGTTGAGTTTCAGTGTTATTGACCTGATTATTATGTGGTGGGGATGGTGTTTTTTGTACAGTTTGTGCGATGGTTGGTTTGTTGGAATTTGTCCTAGGAGCACTTATGACCACTTTAGCATACACAATTCCATCATTCATCATGTTTTTATTTTTAGCCTAGACACAAGGCTTGTCATTTGATCTGGTTGATGGGCGGTTGTCCTTATATGCTTGTGTGTTTCCCTGTGACATTAGGGATTTCTCGATGTTAAGGGCCCTAGGGACAAGCTCATCATAAGTGGTGATGCATTGCATCTTTAAGTGTAAGGATAGTTCTGGATCAAAATTTTCTATGATAATCCCCACTTACTGTTTGTCAAGGATGGGCCACTTGCTTTTACTAGGTCTTTTTCACCGTCTTTACAAGAAATCGGCGAAGGATTCTCCTTTGTTTTGCTTGAGTATATATAACTACTCTAAGCTAACATCCATGTTGATATTAAAGGATAATTGGTCTATGAACCTATCAATAGTTTCTTGGAACGTTTTGATTCCTAGAGGCAACTGTGAAAACCAATTGATGGTTGGACCTGTCAAACTTTGTGGAAAGAGGCACATTAAGTAGGAATCATTATAGGAAACCTCCATACACATGACATTGAATTATTTGACACAATCCACAAGATTTCCTCTCCCTTTGTACTTATCAAATTTAGCAACCTCAAAACTGGGAGGGAAAGGTACCATTGAGATGTTTCTATCAAATGGGTATGGACACAAGTTTTGTTGTTTATGGGGCTTTTGCATTTTTCCCATTTGAATGTCCTGCATTTTTTGCATTAGCGCCTTGAGTTATGATGCCATATGTCTTGCGGGTTTGGTGGAGGAACATAGGTTGAGTATTGTGGGATGGTGGATGAACTGTAAGTGGTATTTTGATATGATGAGGTGTTGTAGGGTGTGTAGGGTGGTGTTTGATATTTTTGAAGGTGATGGTGGGGGAGGTGCATATGCTCCTAACGTATTTGGATTGGTGATATTTTTTTGGGGGTTTTATAGTATAAACCCTATTATTTTTGTTGCTTTTGTTGTTGTGCGAGCAATTGTTGTTGTTAGGCATATTGTTGGGCAAGAAATGATTGTTTTTTGGTCACCAGGGCCTATTGTTGGGCTTGTTGTTGTTGGGCCACTAGGGCTTGTTTTTTGGATTGTTGTTTTGTTGGGCCACTAGGGATTTTTGGTGGGCTTGCTACTATTGTAACGCTTTTTGATAAGCCTATGTTCTTGTTGCAAATCTAGAGCATGTGCTTGTAATGTAGGGTCATTTTGTTGTTGGGAAATTTGCGATGGGTTTTGGATGTTTATGGTTTGAGTGGGTTGTGGGTTGATGATGACAGGTTGGCGGTTTCCTTGGTTTAACATTCCTTGTAGAATTGTGGATTGGGATGGAGGAATGTAAGTTTGAGGTACCTTTTGATTTTGCATGATTTTGGGGACCAATGGAAAGGATGATGATGGTGTCATTTGGTATTGTGATGGAAATGGAACATTAGGACCTTGAATCACTTGATTCAAAGGGTTCCCTTGTTGTATTTGAGGGGGGTACCAAGGTATTACCTTGGTTGATAGGGTTCATGATCAAGGTGTTGTTTGGATTGGGATTAATTATGGATAGGTTTGATGTGTTGTGTGGATTAGATT
This sequence comes from Sequoia sempervirens, assembly GCA_007258455.2. Classification (NCBI taxonomy): domain Eukaryota; kingdom Viridiplantae; phylum Streptophyta; class Pinopsida; order Cupressales; family Cupressaceae; genus Sequoia; species Sequoia sempervirens. Next base: position 138,848,683 of record VDFB02252616.1, read on the forward strand.
GACTAGAGTGGGTGACCACTTGTCTTGATGTGTCAATGGGATTATTGGAGCCACTTGCTAAGGGTGGACCTTGCATTCCTTGCATTAGGGTGTTAACTTTCCCTTGTGGTCCCACTAGAGATATTTGGTTCACATTACCTTGTGTAATGTTTGGTGCATTTTGGGTACTTGTGATGGATGAATATGTTTGCACTCAAAATGTCAAGGTTGTTGTGGTATCCTAAAATATAAGGGGTTTTTGTGGATGTAGAGGGTGTTCTATAATGGTGGTGGAAGATTGAGGTGAGGCACTAAATGTTGGTGTCCACATGGTATTTTGGGGAAGGTTGGTGTTTTGCGTACCCAAAAGTGTGTTACTTTCCAACGGAAGGGTGTGACCAAAGTCCTTAGAAAGACTAGGAGTTGGTGTTTGGCTTGGCACAAAGGATGGAGTTGGTGTTTGGCTTGGCACAAAGGATGGAGTTGGTTGATTCATAGATTGGTTTACCCCTTGTGTTAAGTTTTGTGCAAGAAAAGTTGGAGCCATATTTTCTAAGGTTTGAAATTCTTGTTGATACTCAAGGAGTTCTTTAGTAAGCTCAAGTGGGTTGTTGGTAACATCTTCTACCTCATATGGTCCCGATGGATTTTGGGGTTGTTGTGAAGGGGTAGAATGACTCCTTGGATCAAATTCTTGTGGGTTTGGATCACTTGTGGTGGATGTATTTTTTACTTGATCCATGTTTCTCTTGTATTGTGATCTTGTTGTAACCATAAATTGTGGGTCACCTATGGGAGAGTTATGTTGAGATTTGTAATGTTTAAACTCTCTAGTTGACTCAAATTTTGGCAAGAGAGACACTCTAAGTTGTTTTGGACCAATGGTGGAAGTATATGATGAAAAGAGTGAATGATATGGGTGATGATGTTTGAAATCTTGGACAACACTTTTAGATAAAGAGATTTGATGTTTTGATGAAAGGTGTTAATGAGCTTGTAAATCTTTAAGGTAGACTTGTGACCTTTAAGACAAACTTTCCCACAAAATGTGATAACCAACTTAACTAAGTGCATGGAAAAGGATCCATTTCATACCCAACATAGCTAATTTAGGGATTGAGTTGATGATTTGTCTAAGTCTAAAAGAGTGTTGGTGTGTCCAAAAGTTTACAAAGTTTAGTGAAGTGAAATGTGAAATATGATATTTAAGGCATGGATGAAATGTTTTGGTCAACCCAATAATGTTAACCTATAGTGAACCTTTGTGTTGCAAGACCAGGGTAGTGATAAGAAAATGTTTTACCCTATGAGTAACTCAAACCCAAAAGATCAATGCTTTCAAATGCTAGGCTCAAATTGGATATGCAAGTTTGGTCCACTCCTTAGAAGGAGAGTATAAAAAATTCTTATCAAGATGTCTTGGTTGTGGTAAGTCTTCAAGATGTGCCTCTTGATAGAAGTTGAACTATGATTCCTATTTTTGAAGAGGAATAATGTGGATCGTTGTTTAAGGATTTTGGTCTTGTGAGAGATCATGAAGACAAGCACATGTGTGGGGTTCAATTGTGATTTAATCTTGATTAATGACTTTATTTTTACCACATCTACTTGTATTGCTTAAGTTTCAAACTAAATGTCTATGTCTAAGAAACCTTTATTCCACAAAGTCCATTAGGTGAAAATCAAGAAGTTAAGGCCATAGTTTCCCTAAGTTGACTTTGAGGAGTGTGAATTAAGATATGAGTTCAAATATTTAGAAACCTCTAGGGATAAAATTCTTACGGACAAGCATTAATATTGGACTCTTTCAAAGGTATTCACACTATTCAAAGGGTTTGAATTTTGATGATTGTTCAATGTTTTTTTCAATGTTTTGGAACCAAGCAATGTGTTAAGCTAATCACAAGAAATAACATTTCTATCTCAAGTGGTACATTTTTCTTAGTAGGCTTGCCTCATGCTCTTCATAGTAGAAGAGATGATTTTACATGCAATTGAGGAAAGAGTACAGAGGTATGTTAAGAATGAAGTCTTAACCTCTATACCTTAAAAAAAATTGGACATGGAAAGTAACTTATTGGAAATAAATTCCAATGCACTACTTTGATAAACTCTTTGGGTGGAAAAGTTGGCCACTACAAACAAGGTTCTTAATGACAAAATTTTGTGGCTAACCTAGTGTCTACACATGCAGAAATTCACTCAGTTAAGATGCCTCCCATCTCTTAGAAATATCTAAGGGTTTTTACGTATCTCATGGATACTAAGGGATACTTTTGTCGGCATAGAACATCCGCACCAATTGGTTAATGAACTTCATCACACCAATTATTTATATCTAGCAGATTGAAATGAAAGTATCACTTGCGTCGTTCCATCTCACAAATTAGGAGGCAAGCCCTCTAAAGGTAAAATATGATGCAAAACTCAAGATGTACTTTGAGTAAGCAATGAAAAGAAAAATTATACTTAAGTGTTTCTCTTCACCCAAGATTGCACGAAGCGTAAGGGGAGTGGATACACACTACAAATATAATCAAGCGAAGCAAGCATTCATTCATTCTAATCTCTAGAAGCACAACGAGTTCATTTTAAGCACCAAATGGAAGTGTTTGATTGTTCAATTTTAATTGATATAGAAAAATGAGGATATGTGGGTCTAATTTTAACCAACTTTGAACATTAATTTTAAACCCAATGGAAGATTAGTTGGTCCTAAAGCATAAAGTAAACGAACATATAATGGGTTAAAATTTCCCCATAAGTGTAAAAACACTTGTTACAATATATGGTCAAATGATAGTATGCTCCTTCTCTTCAAATTTTATTGTTCAAATTTGAAAAACTAGTTAGCCTCAAAAACAAAAACTAGATGTCAGTGACATGTTAGAGATCATAGGAAATAAAAAATTTAAAGCACATTTCAAAATTAAGTCTATTCTTTATTTACTAGTAAAAAGCATCATTGAATTTATCAAATGCATCGTTGTATAGCAACGCATATCAGGTGTGTCACTCTGGTGAAGATCAAGTGCGTCACTTTACATAGTAAAATAGTGACATAAAAAACATCGCTATAATGAACACATCACTATAATTAAAATCATGATGCAAATTAAAATCACTTTAGCATCGTTATTTAAAATATGCAGTGATGAAATTAAATCACGCGTTGTTGAATTAATTTTGTGTCGATGTATTCAAACCAAACCATGTCGCTATATAGTGATGCATCGATGAATTCATCAATAGCGTCGTTGCATCTGCAAACACATGAAAATAGGAATCTAAAGAGAAATTTGCAAATACGATCAATATAGCCCTCCTTCTAGCACCAAAATGTGACCATAATCATAGTACAAACTAAACATGCTAGATCCAAATGAATTTAAAGCCTATTTAATCCCATAAGTCATGATCCCAATAAGATATTCAAAATTCATTAAAGACTAAGAACCCATTAAACTAACATGAAGAAAACGAAAACAAAATGGAAACCTACTTTAAGACTGAATCTTATCTTATTGGGGGAGTGGTGTCACATTGATGTGGGATGGTGACCCTTTCCCAATCTCTTGGATAATGAGCTTGTTTCAATCAGTTTTATTGAAGAAAACCAATGAGATATGCCTAAAAAATTATATGAAATTAGTTAATCATGATAACAATGACTTATAAATGCTAAATGATTGATGAAATGGATGCAATCTATGCTAGATGTAAATAAAGTTCAAATATGCAAGCCATAACTATGAATTTATGCTAAAATGTATGCAAACTAAGCTAATATGGAAGCCATTAATGGATGCTTAAGCTAAATGGATGAATCTTTAATCTAAAATGCTATCAAATATGAAACATGGATGCAAATGAGTATGAATTGTAATAGAACAAGTTTTCTATTAAAAGATGGATCCATTTCTCTCCAAATAGTGATGCATTCATAGGAAAAAAAATTAAAAATCAAGGGCTCAAATCGATTTGGTCAATCAATGGTCAAGATGAAAAATGAGGGTGAAACATGGATCAAGGATTCTCCTCAATGGATGAGAGAATAAAAACACATGGATCAAGAAAAGATCAAGGAAGAAGAATGATTCAAACAAACACACTTTGTAACAACTTTGAAATTTTGTTACAAAGTTTGTTTGAAAGAAATCATTCCAATTTTGGAGCCAAATAGAAGAATATTCCCTATGCAAGTGGATGGAGGGAAATTAGAAATTTAGTTAATTAAAACTAAATTTGAATGTGCAAGATGAGGAATGATATGATATTCATTAAATAATTTTTAATGAAAAGGAGGATGCAAAATGATATTTAATTTAATTAGCTTAGGGTTATTTAATTTTAAATAAGAGGGATGTAGGGTTTGAATTATTTAATTAAATAGGGTGAAGTGTTAGTGTGAGAGGGGGTGAATTAACCCAATTCTAGGTCAATTAGATTAATTGGTGAAAGTGAGGCATTTGATTAAATAACCAAGTTAATTTAATCAAGTAAGCGAAAATAGGATGAAATGATATTAATATATTAGATTCAAGTATGTAGACCATTCAGAACATTTTTAAGTGTCTACAGTATATATATCTACAGGGAGAGAGACAAATAGAGATGGGCATGGAGATGGAGATGGAGAGAAAGAGAGAAGGATAAACGTGGATAGATATAGGTAGGAGGAAAGAGATAGCTTGAGGAAAATAGAGATATAGATGTATAGGTCTAGGAAGAGAGAGGGATGGATAGAGAGGGAGAGAGTAAGATAAAGATATATACAAAGATGGAGATGTTGGAAACACAATTGTTGTTGCACCAAAAGATCGACATGTTAATGCCCGATACAACTATGAGAGTTAACGGATCCACGGGAGGCGGTTAAGCCATGCCACGAATCCGAAGGGGAGCACTGACCATCTGCCAACAATCTCCCCCTTAGCATTACCGAGGGGATTTGAACCCGAAACCTTTGGCTCAGATACCAATTGTTGGCCTTGTCATTGCACCAAAAGGTTGACCTATTAATGCCTGATACAACTGTGAGAGTTAATGAATCCATGGGAGGTGGTTAAGCCATGTCATGAATCCTAAGAGGAGTGTTGACCATCTACCAATAGATGTATATGAAGAGGGAGAGGGAGAGGGGGAGGGAGAGGGAGAAATATAGATAAAAAGAGATGCAAAAAGAGGAAAAGAATATGAGAGGGAGAGATTTAGGGATAGAGAGAGATGGAGAGATGAGGATATTATCTGATAAATAGAGTAAGAGATAGAAATTGAAATATGAAGATATATAGAAGAGAGAGATTCAGAGGCAAATAGAAATAGACAGAGATCTTGGAAGAGACAGAGGGAGAGAGGAAGATAGAGATGGAGATAGAAAGGGAGAGGGAGAGTGAAAGATAGAGAGGAGAGAGAGATAGAAAGAGATGGAGATATAAATACATAGAGAGAGAGGTGGATAAATAAAGATAGAAAAAGGGATATGTTGGTAGTGGAGTCTAACTATCTTGTATATTTTATTCATGTTTAGATCCTATTTTCTAATTGGGGGTGTGGGGGGGATTTTCTTGTAAAATATTATACTAGAAAACTATTTTTAATATTTTTCAAAATGTGAGTGTCTTTTAGAAAATATAATAAATAGTCTAAAAACATGTGATTTAGACTATTTTATATTTTTCTCATAACACTAGTTCATTATAACATGATTGCATTATAACAGAAGAACATTATAAAAAAAGTGTACATTATAATGCTAGCACATTATAACACAAGTCTAGCACATTAGTGTGTTATAATGCTAGCACATTATAACACAAGTTTACTATAATGCTAGCACATTATAACACAAGTTTACTATAATGCTAGCACATTATAACACAAGTTTACTATAATGCTAGCACATTATAAAACAAGTGTGTGTTATCATGTGAGAATGTTATAACACAATCATATTATAAATTTCCTTGGAAACTACCAACCTTTAGGGTTGTATTTTCATTGGGCATCCAACCCAGAGGGATGGACTTACATGTCAACACCCAAAGACATTGTTTTTGCAAAATATTGAAAAACACCTAAATGTCAAGTCTACTCTCTATCAAGTTTGTACATCTTTAAATGGTGATCTAAAAATCACCACAATAATTTCAAGTTTTATCTTACCTATCAAACAATGTAATTTCTTTTACATTTCAAATATGTTAAGGTTTTGATCTTTTTTTTTGTTAGTGTCTGATGAGCCTAGTTTTTGGTCTAGTTTTGGGTAGAATTTATAGTCTATTTGCTCATAGATGTCATGGACTTTAATGCTTAAGTGTTGGTATTAGCATAATGTTTCCCTCAAACCATTGACATTTGATATTATCCTATCTTTGCAAGCTTTAATGATATTTGGCATAATATGTGGGTTATCTATATTGATTTTACATGTGATTAATGAATGTTTCTTAGAGTGTTTATAGATGTGTAGTTATTATGTGTACTAACCTTGACATGCAGATTTAATATGCCATGTTGAGGAAGACACCACCAACTGGGCATGCACTAGAAAGTCTAGCTGAAAAATTGCTCGAAGTCAAAGGTAGCTGACAACAAAGATTCTTCATGCAACTGAATGTAACCACCTTGTAGTGGACCTCAATGATCGAGCATGCATGGGAATTACCGTTGTGCTAGATTTGCGCTTGACTTGCACGTCTGACTAGATTCCATGCATGTGTAACTGCCATCACTCCACTTTCCCCTATTTCCCCTAAATGACATCCTCCCAGTCGTAGAGTTAACTAGCTTGTTTAGCTATAGTATAAATAATGATTTGATGCTCCTTCTTTAGGAGGTTGCACGATTTGACATTGTACTTTCATTCTCTAGTTTCAATAATACAGATACATTACTCTTTGTATGCATGATTTATAGTGAATAAAATAAATTTTTGAGTTTGAGCATTTGAGTTCTTATTAGTTTAGAGGATACTTATCCAAGGGGCCCCACTTGGTGAGTAATATGTCTTCTTCGTTTAGCATTAGTTTAGTATTACTTGTTGTTTAATACTTAGTTAGAAATTTGGCATCAACTATTCATGCAGCCACAAGAATTCAATTTTGTGACTGTTCCTGCAACCAAAACAAATGGCGTAGTCTCCTATTTGTCTCTCATATTTTCATTCTTGCTCTGCATTTCAGTTTAGCATAGTTGTTGGTTGATGTTCAATGTTTTCTTTATTTTTTTTTAAGCAATTTACTTTCAGTATTGTGTTTCTTAGTTGTAGAATGCAATGACTACTTGAGCCCCTAGTGCACATACTTTGCTGATCCATTTCAAGTTCACGTCCTTGGGTTGACAATTTAAATGCACCTTCATGATGATTGAATAGCTATTCAGGTTAGATGTACAGTCTTTGAATCATGGCTGTAAAGGCTTAGTTATGAAATCATTGTAGGAGGCCAACATTTTTGGCGCCATTGTCAGGGATGGTGTCAAGCTAGGAAGTCTTTTGGAGTCATTGGTTGTTTTTCTTGTTGTAGTGTTTCTGAAAGTTTTTCTTAGCATATCCCCATTTAGAAAGTAATGACCCCCTTGATTCTTTACCAATTCTTTATTGAGCTAACTGATAGTGTCTGATACTACATGCATAGAGGAAAGAGAAGGGATACTTATGGGAGATTTCTTCCTAACAATCCTTGCCCATTTTAGCTAGTTGAGTACCAGAACCTACCAGAAGAAGAGGAAGAAGAAGTTCCAAACCCATTTTTTGATGCATATCCTGATCTAACTAGCTCTGAAGTCTCCTCATAAGATCAAAATCAGCTTGAGAACCCCTTTGTATTAGAACCACATCAAGCAGGCATGGGTGATGCAAATAGGAATAGACAAAACCAACCAGCTTTTCCTTTTCCCATTGCCCATCAAAATGAAGTTGACAACATCAAGAACATTCCTGCCTCAACACTCCCCAAGTTTTATGGACTGGTGACAAAAGATCCCAATACCTTCTTATTTGAGTTTTACATACTCTGCAGAAGTTATGATTATACTACTTATGCCCACCGACTTAAGTTATTTCCCACCACTTTTAAAGAGGTTTCATTAAGATGGTTCATGAGCCTAGGCAACGATACTATGGAAACTTGGGAAGACATGAAGACAAAATTCCTTGAGAAATACAAGGAATACTACAGGGGTAGTGACATGAGAGGTGACATTTTTCAGGATGCAACAGAAGGAAGATGAGAGCCTGGAAGATTAGATTGCAAGGTTCCTATTTTTCTTGCAAAAATCCCCACATCATTCACTTAATGAGGACTCACAAAAGTTTCTTTTCCTCAGAGGAATCAATGACAGCTGCACTGATGCCTTGGACCTCAAGGTAGGAGGAGATATCTCCCAAGTTCCTTGGGAAGATATCAAGAAAATATGCCATAATTACTCTAGGGAAGCTTCAAAGAAAGGGAGAGCTTATCAATCTTCCATGAGTAAGTCAACTACCAGTGGAGTTTCAAGAATGGAGATCACTCATTTTTTGGCAGAATTAAAGCAAGATATCATCAACAATCTAGCTACTCAGCTAGATACACTTCAGACAAAAAAGAAGCAAGAGGAGGTAGAGATGATGTTGACATAGTATTGTCCCCACTGTAGGAAAAAGAAGGACTGTAGATGTAAGATGGTAGCTAACTTGGAGAGCAAGAAGATTTCACCCGAGTTCAAGCCAATTCAGATTGAAGAATACCAAGTCTACTATGTTTCACAAATGAATCCTTGGGCTCCAAGACAAGGTATGCCACTAGATCCACTATCTTATGTTGGACCATATTTTAACTCTTATTCATCTAGTAACCAATGGCACCCCCCATATCCATCCAGTTATGGAAGATATCCACCATAGCCTTAGAGTAAGCCTCCAAATCCTTGGCCCAGCCATCAAAGTTCTCCACCTTAGTAGCAACAAACTCAGTGGAATTGGTTGCAATTTCAAGGGCACTGGCAACCACCTCCAGAAAATTGGAAGCAAAAAAATCAATGGAGAGGAGGACAACAATGGCCTACTTAGACAATCAGTTACATGCAACCACCTTCTTAGCCCCAACAACCCATTCTAATGCGTCCACCTGCTAATCCAAGCTCAAATGCACCTAAATCCACTCAGATACCAGCTCAGCCCACACCCAATCCAAACACTAGTACACAAACAACAATATATGACTAAATAAACTATTAAAAATTGCATATAAATGACTAACTTTAGTCACATGACTATTAGTGGTTTATTTGTAGTCATTTATAACACCACTAAATTTATGACTAAACAATTTTAGTCATTTATTTAGTCATTGATTTTAGTTATTAATTTGGTCATTGATTTGGTCATTGATTTAGTCATTAATTTTAGTCACATGACTATTTTAGTGGTTTATTTGTAGTCATTTATAACACCGCCAAATTTATGACTAAACTATTTTAGTCATTTATTTAGTCATTGATTTGGTCATTGATTTAGTCATTTATTTAGTCATGCTAGTGATTTGTTTAGTCATATATTTAGTCATTGATTGTTGTTAACTGGTCATTTATTTAGTCATGGTAGTCATTTATTTAGTCATATATTTAGCCATTAATTTAGTCATATATTTAATCATTAATTTAGTCATTACTTTAGTCATATATTTAGTCATTACAAATCAAATCTAGCTTAATTAATCCTCACAAATTTATGCATATAAACTTCAAGTATCATAGATATTCAAATGTCTAAAAACACAATGAAATGAAAACTAAAATGCTTGAACAAATATGATTGATCAGATACAAACACAAACAGATTACAAATCAAGAGGAGCCACAACACAGTATTTATGAGTGGAGAAAAAACCACTCTGAAAATTTACTTCATTAAGCCTCATTGGCAAATCAAAATCGCATTGGTTACATTCAATGTCTCAATGACACTGTACAACTTACAGACACTATATAAACAAAATACTTCTATTTTCATATACTTATACTATTTTCCCCTTCCTTAATTGCAATCCTTTTGGAAGGGAAACAACCTCCTATAGGGGCTTGATCAATTTAATCCCCTTGTAAATCCAAAAATTTCCCACCGCTATTGGTTTCGGCTCCTCCAAAATCTTCCTCATTGGTATTCACCTTTCACTTCTCCAATTTGGAGCTGCAGCCTAAAAATAAGGTTTCAAAATTTGTACATCAAAAACTCAGAAAAGTCAAATAATACAAAGGATAAAATTCAAACATTTTATTTTCCTTTTCCAACTATGACACCCTAAACTTAGGCACTAGATATAGTAAATGTATCAGAATTAGATATACATCCATCAAAAGCATATTTGGAAGTAGATTTTTATTAGATATTGTAGTTGCAAGTTCCACTAATTATAATAAAGATAAATAGTTTTACCTTTCTGCATCAACTAATGCAATTCTAATAACTTTTAGAGGATCGGCAATGCTAACCTTTATCATATCAACATACTCACCTGCAAGTTGCAACACAACATTAAACTTATTAATTAGACTCAACATCTAAGAAAGAAAAAGAAACTTCAAACATTATCAATTTAGTAAAAAAACCATCAATTTCAAAGATCAAAGTAGCCAATGCTTCACTGTCTACATCCTCTGCTACAATCAAAAGAGGCCTTTGTTTATGTGATAAATGCAACAAGAAAAAAAAATTGCATGTGAAGAATCTCACATACTTCTATGAAACTTTTCTTAGAGAAAATCCATCTAAAAATTTTCTTACCAACATTCTTTTATAGGTCTCTATAATGGTTGAAGGTTCTGCCTTTGTCTTTGCATATGCATCAATTCCATCTATAGCCTACATTATTTAGGAATAGTTATAAAGAGTTCAACAAAACTTTTAAATTCAAATAATGAAAACTAAATGTTCATCAATTTCTTTGGTTAATACATGCATATATAAACTTCTTTCGGGGAAACATGGCCTATACAAATCAAGAGTATGTTTGATTTAGGGAATGTTTATGGTCAACATGTTTTGTTTGGTTCTCTTATTTCTTATTTCATAAATTATATTACAACCATAAATTTTTGTGCAAGTATCTGATATATCATTCTATACCAAATATGATAAGAGCAAATGTATTTCTTCTACTCTATTTAAATTTATTCACCATAAAAAATCTAGTGAAGAGTGTGGAACACTATCTAAATAAACAGGACTAGAAGAGTTAAATTAGGATAAATGGGATCTTGGGATCAAAATAAATTCAACACTATTAGTATCAATATACATCAAGCAAGAGAAGGACAAATAGCTTAGCACAATTATTTATGAATAAAATTATGAGAAAAAAGGTGTACTACTTATTACCATAGAATAAAATCTTAAAGAAATATGACCTTATAGTCCGAAGTTTCACAAAACATGATAAAGGATACATTAAAATTAATTTCTAGATGAGAACATGTTGATTCAAATAAAGATGAGAATATGTTGATTCAAAGAAAGGTGAAAACACATTATTACATTCTTTTAAGAAATTTAAATAGGATCCTGACTTAATCAATGATCTAGCATGTCATTCGAGTAGGGAAAATCCTCTTTCCTTATGCACATAGGTGATAGAATTGAGCTTTTACATTCAAAAACAAGAAATATTATATATAGAAATGGAAACACCTTCTCTCATCTATGGTTGGAGATTTTTCTAGGTTAATGGGACCACATTCATTTTAGGTGTGACCACTATGATAACACATATTGGGAGTGGTAATCTATGGTGATATATTTGAAAGCCTTATTGTTGTTTATGGTTCAAAGTTGGGAATTTTAAAAAAATGAGTGCAAGCATGTAAGCCTTGAGCATTAGAAACACAAAATCATAAACATCTAATCTTTATTAAATGGTAAAATATAGACAAATAATTACCTAGTTGAGTTCTATTAAACTAATTTCTATATATATGAGTGAGAATGTTGTTGGGATTATTTGTACAAAGAATCCTCCTAAATACGAAGATTGAATTTCCCCTTCACAATTGCTCCTAAATGCCAAGATATTATGGCTGGAAATGCTCTGTTAGACATGTATGCAAAATGTGGAAATGTACATAAGGCACAAGAACTCTTTGATGGAATTCCTCAAAGACGAGTTTCTAAATAATTGAATAATTAATCTCTCTATCTACATTGACTATTTTATGATTGTGTGTTATTAAAATTGTAGTTACCCATAGGATGATTTTAAATCGCTTCTGGTTGTTATATACATCATCAACATTTGAGAAGATTAGTACAGGGGTAGACACTTTTGGGAAAGGTGTGGTGAACCAACCACCTACAGTCGTATTACAAACAACCATTACAATGAAACTAGTCGGTGACCTACTACTCCCATACTCACTTGACCCTATGTATATGAGGGGGCTCTTATTATTTTGCACTTTATTTTTGCAACATTATGGAAACAAACCTCTCAATGAACAACAGGTTCCAAGTCTTCATTAACGATTATCGAATAACAAACTAGCTACAATTTACTTCATTTTTGCAATGACTGGATGAAAAGGCTTTAGAAACTTTCAAAAAAATGCAATTAGTAGGTGTGAAGCCAAATTCCATAACCTCTGCCAGCATCCTCCCTGCCTGTGCCAAAATGGGAGCTTTGGAGCAGGGTATGAACATCCATTAGAGCATAATAGATGGGGGATTTTTGTCAGATATTATGGTTGGAAATGCTCTATTAGACATGTATGCAAAATGTGGAAATGTACATAAGGCACGCGAACTCTTTGATGAAATTCCTCGAAGAGATGTCATCTCATGGAATGCAATAATTGTAGGATATGCACAAAATGGATTTTACAAGGATTCTCTCAAAATATTTGAATTAATGAAGCACTCTGAAACATATTGTAACATTGTAAGTTTTGTTTGTATTATCAGAGTATCGGTGGAATTGAGTTTTTTGTCCCGCCGAAATTTACTTCTCTTGCAGATGAATTATGTGCCTAAGTTTTATCGAAGTATCAGAGGGATTGAGCCTTTTGTCCCACTGAATTTACTTCTCTCATCAATGAATTATGTGCCTATTATCGGAGTATCGGAGGAATTGAGCTTTTTGTCCTGCTGATATTTGTTTCTCCCTCTGATAGAATCTTCAATCATGCGCTCTTTTGTATTTTTCCATATCAAAGAGACACACAATGATTCCCACCGATGTTCCCATGTTTCTCTGATGAAGTCTTGCTTGATATCTTTTGCTGCACTGGTTGTTAGGGTTTATGTTTTATCTTCTTGCAGGATGCGAGAAAGCCATTTTCACATCTTGCAAACACTTCTTACCTAGCTCCATGCATTTCCTGTTCAAAGAGATCTATGTTCCAGACACCAAATTCTCAACTTTCATAGTCCTTGAGGATTGGAGGAATTGAGAGATTGAAGCCTATTTTTTGTGAAATTTTTCTAAATGAGGTTGAATGGTGCTCCTAATGGCTATCAGGCTCCATGTTGGAGATTCCCATGCTAACAATAGAGACCTTTTTGGCAGATCAATATATAGATATTGAACCCACCATGCCGGTCTACCAAGATTATGCGACCATTATCCTCTCATCAAATAAACAAGATCAAATCACTTAAATGAAATAATGTTTTGGAACCTTCCCAAACTCTTCCATTGGAACTTCATAAAACACAATTGCTTGAATCAACCTAGCACTTATCAAATCTATGTATCTATATACATTTGGCATGAATTTCTTTGATTATAAACCTCGAAAGAAACTATACCGTTAGGGCATCTATTCAATCATCATAAACATGTATCAAATTATGTTCAATAAGGAACTTGGTCAAAAATAGGAAATCTAATGCTTTTCCACAGTATTGGCACCTATATCTGAACAAAACTACAATAAATTGCACATACAAACTCCCTGAAACTTCTATATGCATTAGCAAGATGACATGAAACCACAATCTTTATGTTTTTCCATTTCCTTGACCTAGAAAACCTATCTTTATCTTGTACAATTCAGAAGATCAAGGAAGATAGTTGCTTGATAATTTATTAGTCTATGAAACATTTGGAAAACTGGAGTTGTTCTAATAGTTTTAAATTTTAATAACCAATAGGTTTGTGGAAAGGTGCCCCTAAAAAATTGACTAACTGTACAAGAAATTGACTTTTTAAGCTTTAAAGAGATGCAATAAAAAATTTAGGGCACTGCTTGTCCTAAGTTTGTGTTAAGTTTCCCTCAGTCCTAATATTTTTTATGATCATTAATCATTTCATCTATTGTGAATCTTTTTCTGGATGATTTATTAATATTGCAAAGGATGAAAATTGTTCTAGCATAAGGGTAACAAGTGTCAAGGTTTATATTCAATTATTATGTGGCCTTAAACTTGTATTATAAAATTTCAAACCAACAGCTCTCCTACCTAGTGGAACAAGATATATTACCAACTTCATCAATTACAAAACCAATTCTAAATAAAAATAGCCTTAAGGACAGTGGTTGATAATCACTTAATGATGATTGTGTAAATTTAAAGGTTTTTAGAAAAATCTATTTTGGACATATCAAAACACATTGATTTAAAAATTGTAACTCAGTGTCAAGCTAAAAAGGTGTCATAGATATGAGAGCTACTTATCCAAATTTTGAGAAAAAGATAATAAAGATAAACCCTACATGGATTCTATTTATTAGATGAATATAGAAATAACTAGAAAATGACTTCAAATATAGGAGAGATGATAATCAAGAAAAGGGTATATAAGAAATTATGAATCACATCTATTGAGCATGCTACATTGTCCTTTACACACACAATTTTGTTACCTGGGGTGAGAATCAGTAAAGTCAATTCATCATGTAGATTGAGGAAATAAATTCAAGCTTATTTGTCACTCCAGAAAGTTGTCTTGTGATGAAAGTGCCAAGATTAAATTTACAAGACAGTTTAGCATTTCCCAAAACCAAGATAACTTTTTGCATAAGGGGTGAAGAAAAAAATGTATCCAATATATAGTAGCAAATCTACACCATTTTACTAAGAGTTAAGAGGTATGCCACATATATCTCCAATCATCATTCTCAACATGTAAAAAATATTTGAGGACACATTAGCTAAGGCATGGGAGTAAAGGAATTGGCTAGGACCTAACACTAATTTCTGGAAATCTTCTACAAAAATTTAGGGTCACTTACAACTTTCTTGCAAATGAGGATAGCTATTCTTGGACTAAATAACTATGTTTCAATGGAAGTGAGAAAAATTAAGTGATTGTAACAATATTAAAAATCAAAGGTTGAGAAAATTGGCACCAAACTTAGTTGTGATGATGAATCAATGGTAGAATATAATCAAAATATGGTTAGGATATTGAGGACCAAAGATAATAGAACATGCTAGATGGATTCAACACTTGTCAAACTCAATTTTATGTAACTTTCCAATGCTTGTTTGTAAAATCTTAAGTTTATTGTATTAATCTTTAGTACAAAATCTTGCTTACAATCTGCATTTTTGAAATTAGGAGGGAGGGAGAGGATACCTTTCGAGAAGAAACAAATCTCATTTTCCCCATTAAACGCTCTGGAGAATTTGGTGTGATCTAGATTTAACCCACCTTTGTGCTGCTATTAGACAAGAATTCTTGAAAAACTATTCTCATTAACCAACATCCAATCCACACCCTACCCTCTCCTCCTACCGAACCTCTCAAAGAAGAGAAAAACTTTGAAACACCTAGTATTACTAAGGACTACACCATTAAGCATAACCATTCTACTAGTGACTTAGAAGGCATGCCTCGTATATCTTCAATTAGTTTCAGGTGACTCAATATATGAAACAAATTGGACCACACATTAGTTAAGCCATGTCACAAGAATTTTTGGTTGGGACCTACCTCCAAAATTTTGTGTTAATCTACATAAAATTTCTATTATTTACATGTTCTCTTGTAATTGGGAATGGAAAATATTAAAATAGATAATTATTCTTTAATTTTAAGTGATAAAAACATAGTTATTGTAGCAATTATGTTAAAGGGATGGGATGAAGAGTTTGGAACTAGTCTTCATGGTGATTATGATTTTATTGAAGATGATTAGAATAGGGAGGGCTAAAACCACTCTAGACATGCTAGATAATTTCAACATTCTTCTAACTCAACATTATAGTTAAAAAAAGTAATGCTTCCTTGTAGACTGTGAAGTTCATAATTTCATTGCTTTTGTACAAAAGTTTATCGTGGCACCTATAGTTTTGAGATTGGCGGGCTGAAAGTGTTACCAGTTATCCTTGTATATAGCACAAATCTCCATATCCCATCACTTGCTCTAGATAATATGTTTTAATCTTTATGTTACCAACCTTTGGAGTGTTACTGAACAACAATCATCTATCAACTTAGTTAACATATTAAAAAGTTAAAATTAAACACATTGAAATCTTAGATGTATCCCTCATGGAAAATTCACAATTTTATTGGGTTATGTGCAATGCCATCATAAATGAAAAAATGGGCATGCCATATTTAAGGCTTTAGCAGCATTCATCTGTAATTGTGATCTCAACCGAGGAAAAACCCAAAGAAGTGTCAAATTATAGGCAGCTCCAAGTTCATATAGGAAAGGCTTAATTAGGAAAATTTCCATAGATTTGAAGGGAAAATTAGCATAAACCATAATATGGACATAAGAGACATTTTGTTAATACCAAAATATCAAGAGACATACTAGTCTACCAGGAACCAAAAACGGAAGAACCCGTTCAGGCCTGGATATTTCATGCATCATTTGTTTCTCTAGCTGAGATATACGAAGCCATAATTTATGATATTCTACAAGCGCAACCTATAGAAAATATATAAAAAATATCAATTCCAAAAAGAAAATATTCAGTGTCTTAAATTAACCTGGCTAATCAACGCAAATAATTTACCTCCTCAGATGCATCAAGTAAGTCTACTTCCTGCTCTAGCTTGGAGACCCTTGTTTCAACTTCAGGTAGTGCTTGCAAATATTTTACTCATTGGTGGTCCCATAAAAATAATTTGGGACAAATGAAAATCTGAATCAAGAAAAAGAAAATAACAAATGAAAGGACATGGCTAAACCTTCTCATGTTGAAACTGATGAAAATAATTTTTTATCACATATTCTTGATGGAACTAGCCCTCAGCTCTGCTCATCAAATTTAATGTGTAGTAACTTAATCTAAACATACTAACTAACGGTGCAGGTTTTCCCAAGATCATTTCCTTGCAAGTTATTCATGTACATCTGCCATTTTAAGAAGAAAATAAATGTTATTTATAGTTATACCATTTCTGCAATATTTTTCTATTCAAAATGGCTTGCTATAAAGTAGGTCTATTAACACACCTAGAAAAGTCAATGTACATTGAAATCTGACAATCAAGGTGAATAATGTATATTGAAACATGAAAATTAAGAAGACAAATTTATATTAAAATCTGAGGTTTATTCAAATTTCTTGCATAACACTCTCCCTTGGGGGCCTGATAATCTCAAAGTCTTATATAGCTAATTAGTGTAAGAAGATAGCAGCTCAACTACATAAAACACATTTGAATACAAATAAAGCACAGTTCCACCTACATTGTTTGAAATCTAACGCATGGACAAAATGCCTCAAAGAAATGTGGTCTCATGGATTGGAATAATTGCACGATATACACAAATTAGATCTATTGAAAAGGCTTTAGAAACTTTCAAGCAAATGCAATTTTCAAGTTTAAAGCCAAACTCTACAACCTTTGCCAACATCCTCTCTGCATGCTCCAAAATGGAAGCTTTGGAATAGGGTATGGAAATCCATCAAAGCATAATACAAGGGGGATTTTCGTCTAATACTATAGTTGGAAATGCTTTGGTTGGCATGTATGAAAAATGTTGAAGCATAGAGAAAGCATGTGAATTTTTTAACAGAATGCCTCAAAGAGATGTAATCTCTTGGGCTGCAATTATTGTTGTATATGCACAAAATGGATTTGTTGAAAATGCTTTAGAAACTTTCAAGCAAATGCAATTGGCAGGTATAAAGCCAATTAATTCCACAACCTTTTCCAACATCTTTCCTGCCTGTGCCAAAATGGGGTCTTTGGAACATGGTATGAACATCCATCAAAGCATAAATAATAGAGGAATTTTGTCAAATGTTGTAGTTGCAACTACCCTAGTAGACATGTATGCAAAATGTGAAAGCATAGACAAGACATGTGAACTATTTGACAGAATACCTGAAAGAGATGCCATCTCATGGAATACAATGATTGTGGGGTATGCACAAAATAAATTTGCTAAAAATGCTTTAGAAAATTTCAAGCAAATGCAATTAGTAGGTGTCAAGCCAAATTCCACAACCTATGCCAGCATCCTCCCTTCCTGTGCCAAAATGGGAGCTTTGGAGCAGGGTATGAACATCCATCAAAGCATAATAGATGGGGAGTTTTTGTCAGATATTATGGTTGGAAATGCTTTGTTAGACATGTATGAAAAATGTGGAAACGTACACAAGGCACATTAACTCTTTAAACTTGATTCCCCCGACTTGATTCCTCTTTACATAGCCCTATGATGTAAGCAAGATGGAGATGATTCTTCCAATCTCACAAATGTTCACAAATGATCAAACAAAAATAAGGAATCAATTTTTCAACTTTATTCTCTCAACTTGTCCCAAACATGCACCTATTAGGCTTGTAGCCTCAAAACTCAACCTTTCCCAATAACTACAAGTGTAGGCCATAAAAATACCTAACAAAAATCATTTGAGGAACTCTTCAACCATAGAAACAACATACCAAAAGAACTCACAAGGTTTCTTAAGCTCAAATTGGATTTTCAATAACCTACCCCTGTTTGGGCTACTAAATTAGCCCTATTTTCCAAAGGAAGTCCCACCTATACTTCTATTTTCCACTCAATCTCTTAGACAGTCACTAAATGTGATTCAAAACTCCAAATTTCATGATTTCTTCAAGGATTTAAGTCCTCTAGGGTGTTGCCCCAACAAACCCTCACTTTTCATGCAAAATACTAGGGTTTATTCAAACTACTAACTCTCGGGCTTGTACAACTCAAAAAATGGCTCAAACACATCTTACTAACCCTTCTCAAACTCAATCTATCATAACTTTGAAGGTTCCAACATCATTTTACAAAAACCCAACCTTAACACCTCTTTTTCACAAAGAAAATGCCTTGTACATCATTAGGGCAACACACATCTCCTTTAAGCTTGATTCCCCTGAATTTATAAGCCTTCAATACATCTACTCTATCATTGGTTAAGGAAATCCACTAAGTCACAACCTCCTACAGAAGGTGGATTTCCTGATACATTATAAAAGCTTCAAAATTGGCCCTCAGTGGCCTGTTACAAGTAGATTTCATAAAACTACCAAGTTCTCACTCAAAATTGATACAATGGAGAGCTATAAGATGCCTACACAAAATAATAAATATTTCAAAGCCTCACAATGACTGTACGAGCCGTACAGTGCTGGTGAAGTTCTGAAAACACAAAAATATAGTGATTTTTCTAATAAAACATTGTTTACAGACTTGTATTTTCAATACAATCTTCAATATCCATTGTTCAAACCTTTTTCAGGATTTTTTAAAAAAAATCTCCATCAATTACAAAGTTTAATTCGAAAGGAGGAGCATGGATTCTCCCATTACAAGCAAAAAATGTCTTGTTGCAACTATTTTTAGCAATACTGAAAAATCTGACAAAATGAACTACCAATAACCTTAAATGGTCTATAAATGACCTAATTGCACCTACATGCACTCAACCAACACTAAATGACCTTATTCAACCATTTACTACCATTTGACCTTGAACTCCTAAAATCTTGCATTTGCAACTTTTGGGTTTTACAACAATTTTGCAACAAAGTGCATTTTTTTTGCAATATCAAAATTATTGACTCCTAAACACATAATTACCACCAACTTATGATTGATTGCATAATTTAATGGTCTTCAAGACCTTATTTACTATAAAAATTTATTCCTCCTAGAGCCTACTCTTTAACAACCTGAATTGCCTAAAGTTCTTCAATGGTGCCCCTGCACCACCCTCCCTATACAAATTGGTGGATGCAACCAATGTTATCAAAATTAAACATATTCCTAGAAAGGCCAGTAAGTTAGTGGAACACCTATAAAATGAAGCTATTCACTCAAAATACAATGTCATGAACTTTATCTAATACACTCGTCTCTTGCAAATTTTCCACCCATCCAAGTCATGTTTTCTAAGGAGAGTAGGATATGAACTCAAAAGTACAAGTAGGAAGTTTTTATATCATTACAATTGCACTTTTACATCCCAGGTAATTTACAACCCCAACACATTTAATAGTTTCTATAAGCCAAATGACAATAGTCTTGATGTTATGAGCTTCATCAACCTCTTGATCATTTAGACCAAACAACACACTTAGTAAGAGTAAACTCAGTATCTTCACAATAGTCAGAAGTGGTTGATTCTGGATGCAAAATAGTCCCAAATGTCTCAGGGTTTCAAATCCACACTCATTCACTTGCTTAATACACCACTTTGGCATATAAGACAAGATCGTTGCCTTGTGACTGCTTGCACACATCATAGTCACCATGACAATATTCTTGACAATATGGGTTCAACAACCTCTTGATTTATTAAGACCAAGCACAACACTTATTTAAGGGAAATTTCTAAGTGTTTTAAGCAACCAATTCTTGACTTCGATTAGTTCCAAATGTGTTTTGGTTTCAAATCCATGCTCATTCATTTGGTAATTTTTGCACTTGGGTATGTAAAAAAATAATCTTTCCTTGCTTGCAACTTGCATGCATCCTAGTCATTGTGTCATATGTGATGCTTACCTCTACTATTTTTCCCTAAGTTAGCAATCTTGGATACTGGTCTAGTGTGGGCAAGGTTCAACCAGGGTTCAACATTTGGCTTGTGGATTCATCCAAGACAACCTCATGAGAACTTGCAAAGAATTTTCACATTTTTTCCTTCATATTTTATTATAGGGTTCACAATTTTCTTTAAAACCTAAATAAATAATTGGAATTCATTTTTGTCTTGCAAATAACTATCATTTATCTTGCAAAGTAGGAGAAATTGGCTTGGCAAATGAAGGCAATAGGGTATAAAGAATAATTTATCTACCACCATAGTGAAAAGTTAGCAATTGCATTTGGTTTGTTAAACATAGTCCCTGGTACAACTATTAGAGTTGTTAAGAACCTTCAAGTATGTTATGATTGCCACATTGCAGAGTGATCCCACAATAGTGGTTTACAATTTTTGGCCAAACTGGACACCAAAATTATTATTTTTAACTAAATCTTCACATCTGGGCACCTATAGCAGCTAAACCATGAGGAATTTGAAGATGATGCAAACTAGAGTCTTGTCACATTTTGTTTGTAGATTCTAAAAAAAAAAAAATCAAAATTTTTTCAATCAAATTTCACTTCTTTTTCCATCTCCCACGAAAACTGATTTTTTTTATAAAACAACATTTTTAAAAAGTGATGCACACCGTATAACACATAACTTTTTTTCCATGAAGGATAAAATTCTAATTCTTTCGAATTTAGATTTGTAACTCTGATATCTAGTGTGTGACTGAAATATTGGATTAAATAAATAGAAATCAAACACATGTTAATAAGACATTAAATCGAAAAGCTGAAAAGAAACAGAATAATGCAAACCGTAATCGCAGCTTCTCGAAACCGTCTTATCCTCCTCTAACTTCAGCGTTTTGTTGTTTTCCAAATAGCTCTCAAATCAACAGATCAGGCTCAACAAAATGACAGCTAAAGAATGAGATTTAAAATGCAAACTATGCTAAGTGCAAAAGCTATACTAAAATGAGAAGATTGATGTGATATCGAAACTGTCATGAATGCAAATGCTGGTTGAGCGTATACGTGCGTAAATGAGTATTCAGAAAGTGTAACCAAAGCTTGGATTTGCGCCGGAATTTATAGAGTTTTTGAACGGATATGATTGGCTGAATCGATCGACGGTCGAGATTAAGCTTATTTCGAACGAACGGCGGGAGATTTTCGAAAGTGGAAGAGAAGGATGGAAGGTTTCCCTTTTCCTCAATTTCCGTCATTGAGTTTCGAAGGGAAACTTCCATTTCGAAAGATGAGTTAAAAATTTGGAAGGGGGAGTTAGCATGAGTTAGAAATTAAATAAAATAAATTTATTTAATTTAAAAGTGAAGATAAAAATGGAAACTCACATAATTAAATAAATCATATTTAATTATGTTTAAAAATGAAATTAGGGTGAGGTGGAAAATATTAAATAAAATATTTAATATTTTAAATTCGAATTTGGGATGGAGAATATTCCACTATTCAAATATTTAAAAATATTTAAACTTTAGAACCAAATGATAATTAAATATAAATAAATTATAGAAATTTATTTAATTTAATCAAGAGGGTAGAAATGTTAGCAATTAAATAAAATTATTTATTTAATTTAGAGTAGAAGAATTTAGAAGATGAACGATATAAATAAATAATTAAATTTATTTATATGTAGATGACATTAGAGGAATTAATTAAATAAATCATATTTAATTAATTAACAAGCTTAATCAAGACCATTTTTAGACATATACATTTTGCCCCTCTTTGAAGTGATGTGTAAAACACATTGCTTCAAAGAAAATAAGATTTGTGCCCCTGATGTACTTTCGATATTTCTGCTGATGATGTCCCCTCAGGAGGTAAATCACAGATGAGAGGGAAAGTGGTTTAGCTCATGACAGAAAAATAAATGTCCATTTTGAAAATAAAGTCACATTTTACCCTTGGTTTGACCTTTAAAGGGTAAAAGGTTGAAAGAGACAAGTCATTTGTACTATTGAGTTTGGTGAAAACTGTAGCTATGAAAGTGACATCGCGACATGGAGATTCTGTATCATCGCCACCGATTTGAGAGATCACGTAGATATCAGAGGCCAGCTGCTTATGGACCACCGGTGAGTCGATCGATCCTCTTATGCTTTCGAATTTTTCCATTTGGATCGAAATTTTCATGTTTTTCTGCGGTTTCAATTTTAAAATTTATGTTTGCGCACATATAGCAATGTTTAGGCGCTTTCAAAAAAAATAGGCGCGCATATGGTAGAAACAAACACGCATAGGGCTTAGATGTTTAAATTTTGTAAAAAAAGCCAGTGTAGCGCATCCCGTAAAAACTAGCGCGCATATAGAGCAGGTTTGAAAATTTTAGGGATAGAACGCATATAGGGAAAACAGACGCGCATATAGGAAAAACGCGCATCCAACAAAAACAGTGGCGTATAGGATGAGAAAAGTGGCACATACAGGAAAACGCGCATAGGGAGTCTGTTTAAGCGCATCTCGTGAAAAGAACGGCGCATATGGGATTTAGCGCATCCCGTAAAAAGAATGGCGCATATGGGACTTAGCGCTGAATGTATGTTGTGATGAGAATGATGATTTGTATTGCTTCCTTAGTCAATAGATAGGTAAAATGTCATGTCATCATGCTGATATGGGTAGGGATGATAGAAAAATAGAATGATTGATTGATAACTTTGCTTCCTAGGGTAGAAAACAAAGAGTAGATTGAACTGATATGACTTCTAATAAATTTGCTTCTTGCGATAGAAAACAAATAGTAATTGATGGTAGGATAGATGTGATATGATATCTAGCTTGATAGAGTTGATTTGATTTGATTGATAGGACTGATTGTGTGATATGGGTCCTTGATTTGCTGCATTGATATGAGTCTGATTTGATATTGTGTGAATATTTGATATGAGTCTAATGGATGATTTTTGTAATGAAAAATAGGAGGTTTTCAAAAACCTCTAGATTAGAGAGTGACATTCAGCAGGATGGAATAGGATCCTTGAGTTGACCCCTGCTGATAGAGCATTGATTGATGCATGCGGTTTGAGACCCTTGTTGGCGATGTCGCTGATTAGGGTCAATAGAGGATTGTTGACAACACTTGCAGAGCGATAGCATTCGGAGCACAACACCTTTCACATGCCGACCGGTGAGGTGACAGTGACTCCTGAGCATATGTATAGAATCTTAGGTATTCCAGTTGTTGGAGCCCTTGTGTATTACGATCACAAGGAGATTGGGGGTACAGATGCTTTGAGGAGAGTGTACGGAGATGCGCAGATAGCCGGGTACTGGGTACCATGGGCAGACTTTCACAGATATCCAGCCTTGCTAGCAGTTTTGGGTGCTTTCATCGGAGGTCTCCTTTGTCCGAATCATTGGGAAAAGGGATTGTCAGTGGGCTGGGGCAAGATTCTAGAGCAGATAATGCTACAGCCAAGGAGATATGCATGGGGGAGCTACATGTTAGCTCATCTCCATCACGATTTGCACCAGGTGGTCTACAAAGGATCGTCCAGTTTATCTTGTGGGGTTACATTGCTACAGATCTGGGCATGGGAGCATTTTGCTGTGATGAGATCGGCATGCCCTAGAGTGAGGCCACCAGGCAGGCCATATATCTATATGTATTCTATGTTCCTTACCCAGCCCAAGCTGGGCAAGGTAGATTATTGGAGACGACTGCTAGACGACATAGATACAGTCATATGGCGACCATATTTGGATTGTGAGCCATGGGCGACTAATGATATAGAGATGTCTTATGTATGTATTCTGCGGTTCCTGATAGGGAGGACTCCCTTCATTTTGGAGAGATTTTTGGCATTGCGGGTGCAGAGGTAGTTCGAATTTACGCAGGGGATGCCGCAGGGGGTTGCACATTACGCCCGGAGCAGAGATGAGGTTGGATGGGGGCCGTGTATTTTGTATCAGGCCGCTTATACAGAGTTCATGGCATTAGCACCTGAGGTATGGGTTGACAGATGAGACATTGTGGATGTTGGGATGTCCTATGAGTATGCTGCCTATTTCCACACGCATCCATTTCCACGATTTACTAGCTCGGATGAGCCAGCACCTATTTTGGTAGTACCACAACCTGGGGTAGGTAGACAGGAGGATGTGGCCGGTGGTGAGCAAGGAGTAGTCGGAGGAGAGGAGGTGGAGAGCAAAGAGGAGGAGGGCTCAGATGATGAGGACGATGGAGATGATGGTGGGGTGGGAGGACATGTGCTGGGGAGATCGGGGTAGGATATCCTGAGGGGTGTGCAGATTATGCGATGACCGAGGACAGGGATATGGAGGCGGACAGTGATCTGGATGGCCTCCTCCTCACAGCAGGGACAGATAGCCACTCTTCAGGCTCAGGTGCAGACATTGTAGGGGCAACAGGGTCAGCTATAGGGTCAGTTGTCGCAGGCACAGGCTTTTATTGTGCAGCTACAGGCACAACTCGCACAGGCACAGGCACCTACCCTAGACCCATGGTTAGCTCAGGTGATCACAGAGAGGGATGCATTCAGGTGACGGGCAATAGAGGCTGAGGGCGTGGCTCAGAGACTGATGGGCACTGTAGAGAGTGCGTCACTGCGAGATGCCATTGTAGAGGGTATGGAGATGGCCAGGGAGGCTGAGTACTGCAGGGTGAGATATGAGGAGCTATGTCCTCCAGAGCGCAGATAGCCATACCTGCGATCCCACAGCAGGACCCGAAGCAGATCACGGACACATACCCAGAGCAGGGGAGTGACAGGGCCACGGTAGGACCCAGATGCAGGCACTAGTGGCAGACCACCTCCCTCCGGACCAGCACCATCAAGAGCATCGACCAATTAGACTTTATGATGTATAGTATTTTTGGAGCATGTATATGCCATTTCTGATCATATTTGATGTATTGGACATTGTAGTTTCATTGGACATTTGGACATTTGTATCATTTTTGATGAGTGATGATATGCAGCGACGATGATTATTTTGATGATGATGTGATGTACATTTATGATGTGATGATATGATATGCATTTATGTTTATGTGTTTATGGAGATTTGTTGATATGTAGGATGATTTTATTATGATATTTTATTATGATTACGATTTGATGAAGTGTACTAATGATGTCATGCAGATGAATTACCTATGATGTGTATTTTTGGATTTTGTAATGCAGATAAAAGATGAAAAATGAATGTTGTGTTCATGATATGCATTATGATATGATGTGATGTGAAATGATATGAGTGGATAAAATGTTATGACATGGGATGATAGGAATACTGCTATGAAATAATGATGTATAAATAGTGATGTATGATGAAATGATATGTGATGAAATGTAAAAAGAGAATGATATTGATAATGGTAAATAAAATGATGAAATGATAATGTTAGATGATAATGCAATATTAAATGATGATGAAAATGAAATGTAAAATGATAATGAAATACTAAATGATAATGATAATGCAATATTAAATGATGATGAAAATGAAATGATAAATGAATGAATGATAAATGAATGAAATGAAATGACTATAATATAATGAAATACTAAATGATAATGATAATGCAATATTAAATGATGATGAAAATGAAATGATAAATGAATGAATGATAAATGAATGAAATGAAATGACTATAATATAATGAAATGATAATGAAATACTAAATGATAATGATAATGCAATATTAAATGATGATGAAAATGAAATGATAAATGAATGAAATGAAATGACTATAATATAATGAAATGATAATGAAATAATGAGAATAAAATAAATGATAAAGGTAACGAAAAAAATGAGTAAAAATGAATGGAAAGATGATAATGGTAATGAATCGTATATGAAACGAATATGAGTGATAATGGTAATGCGATGATTTGAATGATAATGATAATGAAAATAAACTGAAATGAATGAAATGATTATAATGATTAAGATGATACCAATGAAATGAGGAAATGATAATGTTAATGATGTAAAATGGAACTTGTTAAATGATAATTTTTAATAATAATGAATAACTAATGATATGGAATGATAACAAAATGATAAATGAAAATGAAATGCAAATGGAATATTGATAAAATGATAATGGAAATGCAACTAATATGAAATGATGAAATGATATGAAACTTATATGAAATGATAATAAATGATAAGGATAATGCCATGATAAGATGATAATGAAAATGCAATGATGAGATGATAATGCTAATGAAAATGCAATGATAAGATGATAATGCTACAAATGTTTGCATTGTCCTCCACAAATAGTCCAAAGAAATATGATAGCGGTTGACCATTCGAAAACTCTCGACGCAAATCCAATATGTAGTTATGACCTAAAATGAAAATGCCACTAAATGAAACCGACCATTTTGTTGAGCCTTTTAGTGAGCCTGCTTAAATCATCATAGAGCGTTTGAAAATGTTGAAAGTGTGTACAAGCATCAGAGGGGAAATTAGCACCAATGATGACCTAAGTACAACTTTCATGATTTTTGATATAGCAAGTGAATACAAGCATCTAGGTATAATTGAATCAAGATGACCTGAGTATTTCCTGCATAAACAGACAAAGACTAACCATTATCTGATGCAAATTTGGAACTGTCATCAATGATAAACTTTGGAAATCATGTCTTGTGACATACTTGCAACAGATAAATGATTAACCTCAAGACAACAGACAAAGAAAAATCATCCTCTTTCCTTGCCACTCTAGTTCAGTACATCATCGAGTGTGCTCCAGAAAAATGATGTCGAAAAATAAACAATTATTGTTCAACAAATGAAATACTATGATTCCAAACATTATTTCAGATTAGAGATCATCCAGATATGAGTCATGGTAAGATATGCAACTGAAAACCACTGTGATATGGATCAATGGTTGGTTTTTTTGTTTTGCGTGATTGGTTTCGATGTCATTGTCTTACTGTTTTGGGAAGATCTGAAAGTTGATTGCCCCCAGTATGTCCATATTTGCCCTTGGTATCAATACAACTTGCTGAAATGAATATGTTCAATAATCAAACCATGGTAAGACGTTATCGCTCAAGGAAAATGATGGCATGGTGCTGGCGTGACCCTAAGATGATGGAAAAAAAGATGCATGAAAATGAAGGCTAAGCAGCCAAGTGCAGAACATGAAATGATAGATGGAGAGCTACAAATAGCGTCTGTTTGCCAGATTTTCACTATTTGTTTTTATTGCATTTTTCTTGTCAATAGATTGCCTGTTTGCCAGGTTTTCACCCTATGACGGTTTTTTTAGGACTTTTTCGATTTTTGGATTTCTTCCCACTTTTCGATTTTTTTGGATTTCTTCAGGACTTTTTCTAATTTTATTTTTTTTGGATTTCTTCAGGACTTTTTCTGATTTTTTTGGATTTCTTCAGGACTTTTCTAATTTTTTTGGATTTCTTCAGGGCTTTTTCTGATGATGATAACCGCCTTAGACATAATACTTTTTCAGATGCATGTTGTTGATAGGCTCGTCAAACAGGTCCCCTTCTGGTGTTGATAGCTTGTAGGCTCCTAAACCATAGACTGCGATAACCACATAAGGACCTAGCCAATTTGGTTTGAACTTTCCTTTCTTCTCTCTGTCTTGTTGATTGTGTGGATTCTCTTTCAAAACAAGATCACCCACTTGAAAGGTACGTGGCTTTACTTTGTGGTTGTAGGTGCGAGACATCATTTGTTGATATGGTTTTAGATGATCAACTGCTCTTTGTCTATTCTCATCTAGGAGTTCCAGTTCTTGGAGTCGGGAAACTCGGTATTCATCATCTGTTGTAAGGCCTTTCAATGATACTCTGAGTGAGGGAATCTCCACTTCTAAGGGCAATATGGCCTCTGCTCCATAGACAAGAGCGAATGGTGTTGCTCCTGTTGGTGTGCGGACACTGGTTCGGTAGGCCCATAGAGCAGGATTGAGTTGAACGTGCCAATCCTTCCCTGAAGTATTCACAGTCTTCTTCAAGATTTTCAATATTGTTTTATTTGAGGCCTCTGCTTAGCCATTTCCTTGTGGATAGTAAGGTGTTGAGTATCTATGCTATATTTGAAATCTCTCACAAAGTTCATCAACATCCTGATTTTTAAATGGACGTCCATTATCTGTAATAATGGAGTTGGGAATGCCATACCGACAAATGATATAGTTGAGTATGAATGATGATATTTGTTTGCCGGTGACTTTAGTAAGAGGGACTGCCTCAATCCACTTGGTAAAATATTTTGTTGTTGTGATGATGAATTTATGCCCATTTGATGAAGAAGGATGAATCTTGCCCACTAGATCTAAACCCCATTGAGAAAATGGCCAGGTTGGTGTGAACGGTTGAAGTTCTTGTGCAGGGGCATGAATGAGATTCCCATGAATCTGACATTTTGAACATGTTTTCACAAAAGTGAACGATTCCCTCTCCATTGTAGGCCAGTAGTAACCCATTCTAATTAATTTCTTAGATAAGGTCAGTCCACTCGAATGAGTACCACAGATGCCCCCATGAACTTCTTGTAAAGCTTTGTCAGATTCCTCTCGTTCAAGACATCGGAGTAAAGTACCATCCAAACCACGGCGATAAAGGGTGTCAGCGATAAGAGTGTAGCGAGCAGATTGGTAGATAAAGTTGTGTTTTTGGTTACGGGATAAATCGGGTGGTAAAATGTCGTCTTTGAGATAGGCATAAATTTTTTCGTACCAAGGTGAATCGGATCCTACCAAGTGACAAATGATTTGGCTTTCAGGGGTATCATATGCAGGTGTAAATGATTGTTCCACCAGAAATTCATAATGATTTTGAGTTTCTGGGAGTTGCAACAATGATGCGATTGTGGCCATGGCGTCAGCTACTTTGTTATCAATCCTTGGAATTTGTGTAAATTTAATGTCCACAAAGTATTTCTTGAAATCATCAACCATCTTTTTATATGGCAATAGTTTCTCATCTTTAGTTTGATAGTCATCATTGATTTGATAGATGACTAGCTGTGAGTCACCATACACCTGTAATTCTGTTATTCTCCATTCCAATGCTATTTTGAGTCCAGTGATCAATGCTTCATATTCAGCTATGTTAGTACATGGAAACATTAGCCTATATGATCGAGGAATGGTATGTCCTTGAGGAGTGACAAAAAGTATGCCTGCCCCCGATCCATGTTGAGTGAAAGAACCATCAAAATATAATGCCCATGTTTGTTTAGATTCTGCAGTGAATACATCAGCATCTGGAAATTTGATGTGTAAGGGATGATCTGCTTGTAGTTGTGCTTCAGCTAATTGATCGGCTATAACTTGTCCTTTGATGGCCTTGCGATCAACATAATGTATGTCAAACTCACTTAGAATCATTACCCACTTTGCTAACCTTCATGTCAATGATGCTTTGCTTAACAAATACTTAAGTGGATCAATTTTTGAAACCAGATTGATTGTATGGGTTAGCATGTAGTGCCGAAACTTCTGTGAAGCAAAAACTACTGCTAGACAAGTCTTCTCAATACAAGTGTAGTTGAGCTCATGACTTGTTAGTGTTCTACTAATATAGTAGATTGCACATTCCTTTCCTGTAGTGTCTTCTTGTGCTAGTAGTGCCCCCAAGGATGTCTCTGTTGCAGCAATGTATAAGATGAGTGGTTTGTCTAGATTTGGTGATACGAGAACTAGTGGAGTCATTAGATATTCTTTGATTTTCTAAAAAGCCAATTCACATTTGTCATCCCACTTGAAAGGAACATTTTTATGCATTAGATGTGTGAAAGGTAAAATTTTGTTGGCCAATTGTGCAATGAACCTCCGTATAGATTGAAGTCATCCTTGCAGTGATCTCAATTGACTAATGTTCTTTGGTGGAGGCATTTCCATAATTGCTTGAACTTCTGTTGGATCTACTTCAATTCCCTTTTCTGAAACAATGTACCCCAAGAGTTTTCCAGATTTGACCCCAAAAACACATTTCTTAAGGTTAAGACGAATTTTGAATTTTTCTAATCTTGCAAATATTTTGGACAATACTTCAAGATGTCCTTCTCTGGTGTATGATTTTGCCAGTATGTCATCCACATAATCTTCCATGAAGACATGCATCATGTCATGAAAAATTGTAGTCATGGCTCTTTGGTAGGTAGCCCCAGCATTCTTCAGACCGAAAGGCATGACGTTCCAACAATAAGTTCCCCATGGACACGTGAAAGCTATTTTCTCTTGATCTTCAGGTGCAATCTTGATTTGGTTATATCCAGAAAAACCATCCATTAATGAATACATGGCATGTCCAGCTGTCAGATCAACTATGGTGTCAATATTTGGTAATGGGAAGTCATCCTTAAGACATGCTTTGTTGAGATCTCTGAAATCTGTACATATTCTGACAGTTTTATCTGGTTTGGATACAGGTACGATGTTGGAGATCCATTCTGCATAGTCGATCGGTCTGATGAAGCCCACATCAAGAAGTTTTCTCAGTTCTTCTTTAACTAATAATGCAACATGAGGGTGCATTTTTCTGAGTTTTTGTTTTACCGGCTTGGCCCCTGGTCTGATAGACAAATGATGCATGATAAGATCAGGATCAAGACCAGGCATGTCAGCATAAGACCACGCAAAATTGACCTGATTTTCTTTCAGGAATTTCATGAATTCTGGTATTTCTTTTTCAGTCATTGATGCGGCTAACTGTAAAATTCTTGGTTTGTCTGAAGTCTCAATATCGACAGTATTTGTAGGCTCAATCAAAATAGGCGATCGTTCATGGTAGTGCTCTGGAAGAGTGTCAAGATTCCCATCGTCTGGTGCCTCAAAGAGGTTTTCACCATCAGATACGCTCTTTATTTTATCTTTTGTTTGATCTAATACTGCCAGATTCTGGTTTTCACCATTAGATCTTTCTTTTTTGTTTTTACTTTTGCAGCTGGGAGACTTGACACTCTCTTGATCAAAAACTTTATGTCAAAAATCGCTGGTGGAACAATCATTTGTATCTTCTGCGGAAAGGAAGTTTACAATAGCTTCATCACTTGGAAACATGGGTATGTTAATAGATTCCGTAAAATCCCAATCAATGAGGTCAGGATGGATTAAAGGTAGAGGATCGTCAGGCTGTGTGAGATCGGCTATAGTTAAGGTCATAACAGAGTGGTCTGTAGGATCCAAGGTATGAGGTGGATCAATGTTGATACTGTCCTCCTGATAGTCTTGTTCGTTTAGATCGGATTCAGTATCACTAGAATCATAGTTGATTTGTGGTTTAGATTCTTGTGGTTGGGACCCTACACCTTGTCCTTCAATTAGAGTTGGGGCGTATTGGTGTATTACATCAACCTCTTTATCCCTCCAGAACTCATCATTGTAAATGGTGTCCCATTCATATTCAGCAGAGTCTATGTTAGAATTGTTGTCTAGGAAGTTCTGAATTGTTGTTAAACATGCCTCTTGCGAATCTGAGCCTTCTTGCAATGTGAAGAGAGTGCCATGTTTGGATTTTCTTTCTTTAGAGTGAGTATCATAACCCAATCCAATTTTCTCTTTTGCAGTGAGTCCATGGAGGTGAATGGGTTCATCTACTCCTTCCTTCCTTTTTCCGATAGGTCCTTCATCATAACCCATCTTTTGCATGATTGAATATCCTTTTCCATATTTGGCTGTGGGTAATTTGATATTAGAGACTGCTTCATCTTCATCTTTATAGAGCCAATTTAGAATTTCCATATCCTCAGGATTTTCCATAGGGAATTTTTCTTTGATGAATTGCCCCTCAAATTTTGTGATTGGTTCTACTGGTGTTCGCTTTGATGTTGATGCTGCTGATATTTGATGTTCCCTGATAGATGGTTGTCCATGTGATCGAGGTGATGTAGGTAAATTGGCAAGGCAAAGAGAGTATTCTCGAACACCGTGATCCTTGAATTTCAGCTTTTTGTCAAAACTATTGGTCAATTGACTAATTTGTGTGTCAATTTTTAGAGAAGTACTGGCATGAGCTTCCCGATTATTAGGGACTAAAGTATCTTGACTGACTTTTATGTTGGCACAAGTTTGAATGTTGAAATTATCAGCAGGTATTGTGATTTCCTGTCCATCATAAGGAAATTTGAGACATTGATGATATGTTGATGGGACAACTTGCATTTCGTGGATCCAAGGACGACCCAACAAGATGTTATATGCAAGATCACGGTCTAGTACTTGACAAAAAGTATTCTTTATAACAGGGCCCACTCTGATCGGCAGCATGATTAGACCTTTGGATGCTCTTTCTTCATCATCATAAGCCTTTATGGTAATCTTTCTTCTAAAATCAATGGAGTCCTCAGAAAATCCTAAGGCTTTGACCAACTTCAAGGTACAGATGTTCAAACCAACACCTCCATCTATTAGAACTCATCTGATGCGAAACTTGTGAACCATGACTTCTAAGTACAAAGAGGAGTTATGGGGATGAGTTATGGAGACGTCATCCTTATCAGAGAATGAAAGACAAGTAGGTGAGGACAAATTCCCTACCATGGCTTGAAATTGATTTACATCCAATTCAGTTGATACATTCGTTTCAACTAGGGCTTTGTCTAGAATTTCTTTATGGGCTGGAGAAATCTTCAATAGTTCCAGAATGGAAATTTGAGTGGGGTTTTTTCGAAGTTGGTTAACCAAATCATATTTATGTTGAAGTGGAGGTTCAGTGGATCTTGAAGAGGCGCCCTTTAAGACAACTTTGGCTTGCGCTCTTGTTGTTGCGTTGACTTCTCTATATTCCACCTTCTTGTTGACTTTAATGACATTTACCCGCTCGTCATCTGCGTAAAGATGGTTGATTATATGATCATCATTGATATGATTCACATTTTTTTTAGAAGATTCACCCTTTTGATAATTAGGCAATGGATTGCGGAATGCTTGGTGATCTGTGTTGGTTTGTTGATTTCCTTCTATTGTGACGATGTCATTGTCGATTAAGTCTTGAATTACATTCTTCAAGGCTTGGTAGTTATTGGTGCGATGACCTTTACACCGATGATAATCACAATAATATGCCTCATTCCATGATGGAGGTTTTACACTGGGTTCATAATTCCGTTGAGGCGGTAAAGTAATGAGATTTTTGGCCATCAATTCTTTGAATGCGGATTCTACGGATTGACCCAATGGAGTAAAAGTTCTTCTATTCGAGAAGAATGAAAATCTTTGTGTATTTGAATTTGAGTTGTTTCCTAAAGAATTTTGATTGTTATTGTTTCCTTGATAACCCTGGTTATTGTTTGAAGTCCCTTGATGGGAAGTGGAGTGTTGATTTGTATTGTTCCTCTGAGGAAGAGGATTATTTCCGTGATTTGCAATCAAGTTGACATTGTTGTTGCGACTGTTTGGGGTAGTGAGAAAAAATGGTTTGGTTGAAGCATGATTTGCATCCACAATACCATCATTCACCATATTTTTGTTGCGAGTCCAGAATTTGGATTTGTCCTGATTATTATGATGGTTGGATGAGCTAGGATTTTCTTTGTCATGTTTTATTATGCCTCTTTTAACCAAAGCATTTTCAATGGTTAAGGCATCTTCAATCATTTTCTCAAAAGAAGAAGGACAATGTAAGTTCAAGTGATAGCTCATTTCCAAATTTAAACTATTGATGAAAGTAACCATCTTTTCTTTCTCAGGAACAGGACGTGGGTATCTGGCAAACATTCTTCTCCATCTCTAAAGAAACGTAATGAAAGGTTCACCAGGTTTCTGTGCAACTTTACAAAGATCTATCATGGTGATCTGATGTTGTATGTTGTAGGTATATTGTGATATGAATAAATTGATCAATTCTTCAAATGTCCTGACAGGAGGTGTGATCTTGGATAACCATTCCATAGAGTGTACTCCAAGACTTCTAGGAAATAGTCGCATCAAGTAAGTATCTTCATGAGAAAATTCTAATGTTAGGTTTCTGAAGTCCCTAACATGATCAATTGGATCCATTTTCCCATTATAGCGATCAAACTTTGGCATTTCACAATGCTTGGGAAAAGGGACCATGTTTAAACTTTTGTCGAAAGGATAAGGACAGATGTCCTCCAGAGTGTATTTCTTTGTGGTTGTTCCCCCTTGTAATTCTCTAACTTGTCCTTGAAGTGCTTTGATTTGTTGGGTCAAGGCATTAAGATCTGAAAGGGGTGTCTCTTCAGGTTTTTTTTTCAAGTTTTCAGTGTCAAAGTTGTGAGGTAATTTAGCCCCTTGTTCAGCTAGATAGCGAAAATATTTTTCCTTATCTTGTTGTAAGATCTTTTCAATGGCTTTATGGAATTTTGGATCTTGTTCAACCTCTCTAAGACGTTCCTCATCTTGTTCCTCATCACTATCCATTTGGTTTTTATCTATGTAATTATGAAAAGGATTTTCTTCTCTATTGTCCATGTTGTTGTTGAAGAGTGGATTTTGATTTATGCTGAAAATGGGATTACTGCTTTCTCCTTCTTCTTGAGTGTTCTGAATATGACTTTCTTTATGGATTGTATCCTTCAGTTTATTGTGTTGAGACCTTGTGGAGATAGGCATATGTTTTTGGAAAATTCTTCTAAACTTAGATCCTAGTTTTGACAAGTGCGATGGTAATGATATCTTGATCCGATAAGATATGGAATCTTATGATATGATCAAGGATACTTCTAATTTATTGGTTGTGGCTTCTGAATTTGATGAAGGATTTCAAAATCCTATTGGGGAAGTTGAACCAAAAATTAAAAAGTTGTTTGAGAGATGCACTTTTTAAAAAAATTTGATCTTTGTTTTCAAAAAAAAAGGTTCCAAAATCAATGAAGAATTTGATTGGGGTGTGAAGGATACTCTATGGAAGGTTGTGGTATGTTGTCAAATTCAAGCGATTGGTTATGATTATGTCATTGTGACAGAGCTAATCTCTGATAATAAGCTCAAGAATCTAAGGGATCTACGGCATACTCATCAGTGAATCCTCTAACAAAATCCTGATATCTGTGAAGAAATCCTCGATAGTGAAGTAAGACTCGTCGACTTTTGTACAAGAATTTTCTCTTTTGTAGTGTTTTCTTGTATCCTAATGGTTTCTTGGGTTTTCTGATCCTTTTATACAATGACTTCTTGGTAAATTTTGTTGACTTCCAATCTCTAAGCATGAGAAAATTGTTTGGAACTATTTTTGAACCAATGATATGAAACTCTCTTGAGTGGCTTTCAGTTGTTGTTCTTTATGCTCCTTTTGGATGATTTCTTTATCTAAATTAATGTAAAGGAAGACACATCAAACAATTTTTGAAAACAGTTGTTCTTAAAGCCCTATACTAACATTGAAGTGTTTGATCAAGAAATGTTTTTCATCAAATGTTTTCACAGGTTTTCCACATGAAAAATAGTTCAGATAGACTCACTCTTAAATGCTCAAGTAGGTCACTCTAATAATCAACAACCCACATCTTAAAACTGCGTCGACTCACAAAGCGTGTCACCCCCGAAGGGGTGCCCATGTTTTTGTCTTTTCCAGGCGCGTACTCAGAGTTACGGAAGTGGATACCGGATCCCCTGAGCAAACGGTCCTTGGCAGTTATATGGTGAGTATCTTGGGGGTATATTCTTCCCTCCCCTTGCACTGTGATTATCAGAATGTTTGGCAACTGACTCGACTGGCTACTACACTAGGTTCGTAGTAAGGATTTTCGTTCGGTGCGGCAATAATAAACTCCCTCAGGAGACCTCCCAACCTTTAGAACAAAGGCTTTAGGGATGGTTATCTTGCACACTACCGGCAAAAGAGGGTTTCCCCAGATCTTCTTTAAATTTTATAGTGGGGTGGAATAGCCTGGCTTTGGCTTGAACCCACTTGAGTCGTTCCCGTAGGGTGAGTACTTTTTCCCACTACGGCAGGCTCTCTAAAGGATGTAATTGAAACAATAACATTGCATGAAATTAAAAGGCAAGTCTGGTATTCTAATCACCCAGTTAAGGGGAGAGCATAGACCTATTGCCATAATCATAGTAAGCAGATGTTCTTTTTAAAATCCAAATAACAATGAGCTAATCTAAGTGAAGATATTGCTTCACCAAAAATAGATTGTTCAATTTTAACTACAAAATTCATTGTTTGGTGACTATCCTAGATTACTTCATTTTATCTAGATGTGGCTACCCTAGGATTGCTTCATTTTAAAAATTTAGAAAAAGAAATAGAATTCTATCTGCAGAATGCATCAGACTCAGAATTCTGTGATTTTGTTACAGTCTATATGCGCCTGAATAGAAGTTGTATGCACCGAAACATATATGCGTTAGAACATAGACTGTATGTGCCGAAACAGAGACAATATGCGCCTAAACAGAAACTGGATGCGCCCGAACAAACACTATATGCGCCTAAATAGAAACTGTATGCGCCATAAGAAAATGTCAAAATAATCGCTTTAACAGTCATGAGATGTGCTTTTACTGTCACAGGATGTGCCCTAACAGTTACGGGATGCGCGCTAACAGTTACGGGATGCGTGCTAACAGTCACGGGATGCATGTCAAAATTCTGCAAAATAAAAAGTTAAAGTTTCCGGATGCGCGTCAGAATTTTTTGGATGTGCCTAAACGCCAGAATTTTCTAAAAAGTTGATTCCAGAAAGCCGAAACTGTCAAAACAAACTTACAGAAAACGTTAAGTTTGTGGGTTCCTGCCCCACAGTGGGCGCCATTTTATGTGTGAGTGAAATATTGGATTAAATAAATAGAAATCAAACACATGTTAATAAGACATTAAATCGAAAAGTTGAAAAGAAATAGAATAATGCAAACTGTAATCGCAGCTTCTCGAAACCGTCTTATCCTCCTCTAACTTCAGTGTTTTGTTGTTTTCCAAATAGCTCTCAGATCAACGGATCAGGCTCAACAAAATGACAGCTAAAGAACGAGATTTAAAATGAAAACTATGCTAAGTGCAAAAGCTATACTAAAATGAGAAGATTGTTGTGATATCGAAACTATCATGAATGCAAATGTTGGTTGAGCGTATATGTGCATAAATGAGTATTCAGAAAGTGTAACCAAAGCTTGGATTTGCCCCGGAATTTATAGAGTTTTCGAACGGATATGATTGGCTGAATCGATCGACGGTCGGGATTAAGCTTGTTTCGAACGAACGGCTGGAGATTTTTGAAAGTGGAAGAGAAGGATGGAAGGTTTCCCTTTTCCTCAATTTCCGTCATTGAGTTTCAAAGGGAAACTTCCATTTCGAAAGATGAGTTAAAAATTTGGAAGGGGGAGTTAGCATGAGTTAGAAATTAAATAAAATAAATTTATTTAATTTAAAAGTGAAGATAAAAATGGAAACTCACATAATTAAATAAATCATATTTAATTATGTTTAAAAATGAAATTAGGGTGAGGTGGAAAATATTAAATAAAATATTTAATATTTTAAATTCGAATTTGGGATGGAGAATATTCCACTATTCAAATATTTAAAAATATTTAAACTTTAGAACCAAATGATAATTAAATATAAATAAATTATAGAAATTTATTTAATTTAATCAAGCGGAGGGTAGAAATGTTAGCAATTAAATAAAATTATTTATTTAATTTAGAGTAGAAGAATTTAGAAGATGAACGATATAAATAAATAATTAAATTTATTTATATATAGATGACATTAGAGGAATTAATTAAATAAATCATATTTAATTAATTAACAAGCTTAATCAAGACCATTTTTAGACATATACATCTAGTGCTTCCACTTGGTTAGATAGTTTTTTATTGAATACTTTTTCTTTAACCAAGTTTCGAAGTCAAACCAATTATAATTCAGACATAGCATGATCGTATAACGCATAACTTTTTTTGTATATATCGAAATTCAAAGTTTTCTTTGGTTGGATCAAGGACTTCAATATTTGGTGCACTCATATTTTTCATTTTTTTTTTATAATCTGCTATTTTTCCACATGTACAAAACAAAGACCTTCATTTTCGATGAAAAACCTATGTTTAATAAAACTAAAAAAACAAATACATAATAAAACCAAAACATATTAAAATTATATTCATTGGATAGCTCGTTCTGAGGACTACCTGATTCCAGTTGGGTTTGTGAAGACTCCTCCATTTTCATCCTCAACTCAAGCTTCGAAGCATAAAAAATTTAGGTTTCCAAAGTTCTTGAGGGGGAGAATGAGGGCAAGGGGGGTTTTAGTCAAACCTAAGTTCAGTCGAGCCCAGGTTCGGCCGAACCCCCTTCCCAAAAGGGGTTTTCAATTTATTTTTTTGTCCGTAAATGCATTAATTTGGTTCACTTGAACCCTAGTTCGAACAAACATTTTTTTGGTTCGTTCGAACCCCCAAAATAAAATAAAAATTCCATGGGCTCATTTTTTGTGAGTTTTCCTTCATCAAATTGTAAACCACTATTGTGGCTTCACCCTGCATCTAAATTCATCTCCAAGATTGTTGCAAGAGAAATTTGATACAAGGGAAGATGGTCTTCAACCTATTCAACACAATTCAAGTTTAATCAAAAAAATATTAGATTCATAAACTCCTTAATTGCACTCTTCACCATATAACCCTGCCCTTAGCTTGTAGGCGAGCAAACCTGTTTTTGCCAACTTTTCTAACAATTTTTCTTAACAACTATAGGGACTCTTGACAGTTTTGAATACCCATTTGGGCCAACTTTAACATGTGCCAAACTCAACTAGGGTTTCTTTGGAGCAAAACACCTTAAAGCTTGATTCCACACTGTCCCTAAAGACCAATTAGGTCTATTTTGCAAAGCAAGACCTCTCAAATCTCACAAGAAATTTTCAAAACCCACTCAGATCTTCTTGAATGTTAATAAAAAGACATATTCATCAGGTTTTGTCTCCAAGTCCTCTCTATAACGTTGAACCAACAAACCCTTAACTTCCTCCAATTTAGCTAGGGTTTATTCAAACTCTGGGTTCCACAACTCATACAAACTTGAAAATGCCACCAACACACTTGAAAATATCTGCACACACTCAAAATATCATCTCATAGTCTCCACTCACTATATTTCTTCAAACTCCCACTCAAAACCTCATATTTCATGCACTAAATCACTGTTTTCTTTAGGAAAATCATACACATACACTAAAAACACCTCACTCAGACTCATCTCAATTCCCTACCATCCTAACTCTACTATCCTATTCCCATTCCATGTATATATAGGAGTGAAATTATGTGGAATGGGCTCCTAATCCATTTTAGGGCTTCAAAACTTTAATTTTTCACCTACCGGCCTGTTACTGTGTTTTTTTCAATAAAACTTCACAAAGCTAATGAACAACCGACTCTTTGGATTCAAATGAGATCTAGAACCAATCTACAATTATATCCAATATTATTTGTGCATTACACAATTGTACAGTCACGCACAAGTGCCTAAAAGTACAAATTTCAATATAAAACATAGAATTTTCAATCAAAACAAGGGTGTTGTTTGTTATATTTCCTTCTCAAAATGGTTCAACAACCTTCTACAATGAAGAACATGTTTTTGTACATTTCTTACATAAACCTTCCCTCCAAAACCATCTACCTACCTTCCATATTCAATCTGACTCTTGAGTTCCCCAATTCTTGCAATTACATTATTGACAATTTTACACATTTTGCATTATTTACCCCCCAAAACATTCTAAACACCTCAAAAATGACTCAAGACACCTTTAGATGATCAAATATGACCTTATTCCTAAAAAACTTAGACTTAAACACTAAAACCCTTCACAAACCTCATATTTACATAATTTGCTCTTTTGAGCATTATTGACAACTTTGTAACATTGCTTTATAAAAATGATTTCTAAATACCTTCAAATGGCCAATGAGGCCTTATTGACACAAAAAATGACCATGAACTCCTAACTCAACCTAGGACTCTTCATGTTGATCAAATTCAAATGAAACCACTTGGGTGCTCCTGCACCAAAAAAATTTTGACAGATGTGAGCCATTTCCATCATTTTAAACAGGGACAACTTTGGATGAACTAGAATAATATTATATTCGAGGGTAGAACACTATCATCCTAAAATTACTACATCAGGGGAACTCCCCTAATAGCTCCACTAATAGACTGATAAGGTGGGGGCAGTAAGTTCCATTTATTGTAATGTGGTAAGAGTCATATAGGTAACGCTATGTCAGGATGGGGAACTCTTCTGGGAGGTTCTAAAAAAATTTCCTCATTTTTATAAGACTGTGTTGGTAGTGCCACCTAGATCACAGTTGTTTGGTGGGATTCCAAACCCAGACAATGAGGTGCAGTTGTGAAAATCTCATAGAGAGAAGCTACAAGCTACCATGGTGATTTTTCTCAGTGAATTTATATATCAGAGTCTTGCTTAGCGTGGCTTAAGACATGTGAAAATGATATTCTCTCTGCAGATAGGCTTGGGGGAAAGTATTTGCTTGATCTTGTGAAAAGTGGCAAGGAACTTTCAAAGAATGAGACATTGATTAATGAAACATTGGACAATCTGGATGCATTTGAAGGGAGCTTGGAGTGGCTAAAAAATGGTTTTTGATTCAACTGTTGAGTTTCCATGGCAATGTGTGTGTGAGATTGTTTTGAAGCACTCAAAGGGTTTGTGGGATGAAATTTTTGAAAGCCCGTTTGTTAGTAGGATGAAACAAATAATAGCTGATGGATTTACAGATCTGCGTGAGAGAGTTAAGGTTGGTAAATGCCTTGAAGCCATAGTTACATCTCTAGCAAGTTACAAAGATGTTGAAACCCATTTGCAAAAATTAACTACTAGTGAGGGTTGGCTTGTGAAGAGAGGGGACCTAAAAAGTGTCAATTTACTTGGGCTGAGTT
The DNA here is from genome assembly GCA_007258455.2 of Sequoia sempervirens. Classification (NCBI taxonomy): domain Eukaryota; kingdom Viridiplantae; phylum Streptophyta; class Pinopsida; order Cupressales; family Cupressaceae; genus Sequoia; species Sequoia sempervirens. The sequence goes on from VDFB02252616.1 coordinate 138,890,472, forward strand.
TTAGATTTATGATGACAAATGATGAAGACTGGTTTGGTCACCTTAACGCTTATTTTGGAACTGAGGTTAGTTAAATAAAAGATACCATAGATGAGGGGTCCAAGAATATTTTGGAAGACCTAAGTTTTCTTCATGCACATAAATCTCCTTCAAGGATAAATGATTTAGCACCTTATTTGCAAGAGCAATGCTTCCATTTTATCTCAACATTGATTGTTGAGATTGAATAACATCTTGCACATCTTTTAGAAGCTCTCTATCAAGAAATGAAAAATGAGGAGATGCCAGAAAAAATGAACAAGGAGACACTGGAACCGATAGTTATAGTGGAAAGGGAACTTTTCTTAGGAAGGCTTTTAGTTGCTCTCAATTTTCATTCGACTGATTTTGATTACCCTCTTCTAGATAGTTTTGGAAGAAAAAATACTAATGAGAGGTTTGAAGTCTGAATCACAGGATACAAATAATAGCATTAAATTGAATAAACTGAGAAGAACTATGCACAATCTTTCTATACATTCAAATCCTTTAACATTTTTGTTGAAAATATGCATACAAGGGTAGTTGAGAGTCTATTGAACTATTAAAAAGAATGCTTAATAGAAAGTCATGTATGATCTTTAGGGGGCTTTGAAACAACATTAATGGTTTTACTTAGCCTGTTCATGATTTTCTTAGTCATGAGAAATCTCTTGAAAAGTGTCAAGTATTTTCACAAAATGGATAGAAGCATTAGATGCCATAAGAATAGGTCTGCCCAAATGAGACCATTTTTTATGGGAAGCTAGCATCAATGGACAGTGTTAAAACACCTACTTTAGATGTTACATGAAACTACAAACCTTTGAAAGGGTCATGAAGATAGTGAAGATGCTTGGAGAAATACTCTTGGGTATTGGTGTGCTACAAATTTTGTGAAGGGTTTTCTTTCATTTCTCAAAACCCTAAACTTAGGACAGCCATGGAAGATGACATAACAAAAGCAAGCAACATTACAATCTCCCCATGATTTCAACATCAAAAGAGGTATAGAGCATGGCAGGAAACACTAGATAGGATCGTGTTCAATAATGAACTTTGTGTTGACATGAGTTGTTGAAGGATTGTAAAAGATAGTCTTATTCAGTACTATGTTGTTTGTCAGCAAAGTTAATGTCAGTTCACTAAAGGAAGTATAGTGAGGAAGCTAGATAGGCTCAAGCTTCCAAATTTTTCCTAATGTTGAGGACTCCACAGCAGAGAAGAGGTCAAAAGAATTGATGCTTAGTTTTGTTAGTGGAGAAAAGGGAGCAAACCAGATTTGTGTTTTCCTGAGAAGTTAGTAGCTTTACCTTGACATAAGGTTTGAACAACTAGGGATTGCAATTGAGCTCAAACTCTGGTAGGAAGCTTCCTATTCTATAGAGGACATTCATGGTCTTATGTGCATGATGAAGAAGACTCCTAAATGACAATTTACTACTCATACAATAAAACCTAACCCAAAAGGACTTGCAACTGTTAGCTACTATTTCCATTACCTATACTGCCAACTTTTATTTTTGTCAAACCCTATGATTACAAGCATGGGGCTCCTTGAATTGGAAATTGAGAATGAGGAGAGGAGTTAAAATATATAAGGCTCAGTCTTTCTAGGAAGCTTACAAAGATTAGTGACAAATTGTCATTAGCTCTCCTATTTCAGAAGTGCAGATGGAATAATATATTCTTTCATTGAAAAGACTAATCATATTGAGGATGTTACAAGTGTCTCAGGTATATCAAATTATGAAAATTGGAAACTTGACAAGGATGATACCATTTTTGGACTTCGCTATTGTTGAGAAACTCAGTGTGCATGTTGTTAAGTAGATTTTTTTGCAGATGAAGATTTGATCATTTAAAGAGAATTCTACAGCTTGGTAGCCAGAACCTTGAATTAGACAAAATTCAAAATAATTTTGACTATTATTACAAAGCAAAGCTAGAAGTCTCATACAACCTCTAATCATTGAGAACTTCTAAAAGACTGCAATGATTACCAAATAGTGGTAGCCTATGAATAGAACTTGGGGTTTTTGTAAGGGGGGGTCATGGACTAAATCTTAAGGGTTTGTTTGATGAACTGATACAGTGAACTGTAGCAAGTAAAAAGGGTAGTGTTAGATACTGTTGAATAAATGACAAGAATAAGAGCTAGTGAATACCAAGGTCATCAAATGTGTGATAGTGTTGTATAACCTTCCAGTGAATAGTTCATAGATTGTAGTGATCAAGAGCAAGGGACAGTTCATAAGAGTAAGTGAATAGCTCTCAAGTAATAGATGACAGTGAAAAGGGCTATCAAAGCCATTGTAAAGCCCTGTCTAGAGTGTAATGATTCCTTCAAAGTGTCGAACATCTGTGTAAGACCCTACACACCTATAGGTAGCAGTTTCAAATCATGTTACGAGCATAGTACAATGAAGAAATAAATGGTGACTACAATTTCTGAGACATGGCAAATGTATTTGATTGACCATGTCATAGAGATATATACAGTAACAGTGTCAAAATAGTAAACAATGATAAGGCAGTTAGATAACGCTTTTAGTAGGTATTAAGGATAGTAGTGTCATGTGTTAAGATTAGTGGAAACCCATGGAGAATGTATGATTCCCTAGTTCTGAAAAACTGTGAAAAATATGGAATTAATATGTACAACAAAGTTTTCAAAGGTTTGATTATAGAAAGTGAGTCCTTCTGAGGTATTAAAGTTTTGAAAGGTTGTTTAGGAGTTTTTTGATCTCTTCTTAGTTATTTTTTGGTGAATTTATAAGTTTTTTCCATTGTTTATTTTACTCTCTTGTTAAGACAATTTGGAGACAGCCTTATTTTGGGGTCAAGAATTGAAGGTTGAGACAGGTGTTTGATAAAATGTTATGAAAAAAGAATGGGGAATAGTATGATGTGTTTGAGCAGGATATTTTATACTTGTTTGAGGCTTTAGTAAAGAAACATGGGCTTGGTAATTTTTGGTTGGTGGTTTATGTGGTCTTAAAGGGCCTAAAAGCTGATTTTGGATAGTCTACTTTTGAATGTTCTCTTATTTGAGTTTTCAAAGTTGGAAATTGGTGTTGAGTCAGTCAATTGATGTTGTTTAAGGTCATTTATGGAATCTACAAGAGGATTGTTTCCTTATTCTAAATTTGGGTAATTTGAAACAAGAATTTTGTGAAGGGAAAATGAGTCCTAGTTGCAAGGACAAGAAATAATAGATTGAGATTTGTCAAGTTGTGAAAGTTAGTGAAGTTTTGAACCCCTGTCATTGCATCAGATTTTTTATCATCAAATTTGAAGCCAAGAATGCTAGATAGGAATGGAATCATTTAAAGGAAGGGAGCTTCACTATTTCAAAGGAAAATTTTAGTTTATTGGTGTGCACCTCACCAAGAATTTTTGTTTTCAAGTGTCACAATAGTAATTGCTTACAATGACATGCACTTGTGTTAGGCAATTGAGGTTAGTGAATTGGGAAAGATTTTTTCCCATCCTCAAGTGGACGCTTATGCAAAGACAAAAAGGAGTCAATAGATTGAAGTAAGGTTTGCATAAAATGGTATGCCCCTTATTGAGAAAACCAGTTCAAAATTTTAAACATCAAAACTACATTGTGAGGCATGCACCTAAGCATGGAGGTTTATACTTTAAATTTGAAGAAAAATTTGTATATTTGAGTGCACACCTATCTTAAGGAAAAGTGCATATCACTTTTTTCATGTATAGAGGTGTGCATGCAAAACAAAGAAAAAATATTTTAGTTCATCAAAAGGGTGCCTTTCCATTTATAGGGGCATATCTCTTTATATGAGAAATTCAAAGCATAAAATTCCTTACGAAGTGCACAATCAACAAAGGAATTTTTCACTTCAAACAAGCAACATATTCCATTGATAGGACATGCTAATATGGAGAGAAATTTGTTATAAGACAAAGTTCAAAATTGTTATGATAAGGCACATGCCTAATCAAGTGGGATAGGTGTTTCAAATCATCAAACACTTTACCCATTTATAGGCATGCACCTCAATACATAGTGTTGCTTTCAAATTTGAAATGACAAATTGCTTTTATAGGTGGACGTTGGAATGAGAATAAGGGAGCAAAAAAGTCAAAATTTGAACATACAATGCATAGGTGCATACCTCTTATTGGGAACTAAGTAATTTTTAAAAGCAAAGAATGTCTAGTGTAAACAATCCTAAAGATACCTTTCACCCATTAAATTTCCGTTAAAATAGGCAAGCCCATAAAATATTAAAATACCCTTCCTCTATTACTAAAATGGAGTAGGGATTTGAAGCATGCACAACCACCCTCTGCTTCTTGGGATTTGAAGGCCTTTGTAACACAAACAAAACTTGTTTAGCATACCTACAAGAAAAACAATATAGGAAAAAACTCACAGCAAAACTTGCATTGGCAATACTTGGAGAACTGTTTAAAATTGCTTATAAGGTTCAAAATTTAATGCTTATTTTTTAAAGTTCTGAGATAAAAAAAAAAAATTCTAGTTATGATCTTTTTTCACTTTGTTATAATTATGCACCTGAGACATGCTCATTGAAACCAGAAAACATCCATCCTGATTGTGATTTGTTTTCTTGTCTTGAATCTATAAAAACATGTGATAATTTTTTACATTAAAATATTTTGGGCATGGAAAGGGCATGAATTTTTATTTCTTAAAGAGTGTGAAATACATAAACTAAGAGAAGCAATACATACTTTTTATTTTGGTTGGCAAGAAAGCTTCTATTAAATTCCAAGAGGTTGTAGTGAAAAAACTAAATCATAAACAAAAGGTACCTTTGATTAGGGAATACTTTGTTCTCGCATATACTCATAATTGTACCACAAGCTCTAATTTAGAGCTACAAAAAATTTCAAGTAGGAGGGCAGAGATCCTCACAAAACAAAGGGAAATTAATTGAACTAGCAATAAAAATTGGAATACATCAGCAAACAGTGCACCTAAAAATAGATGCTAGAACAGAGCATACCTTGCATCAAAATCTATTGTTTTTGAGTTTCGTTTCTAGATGTTGGATTGCAGGGGTAGTCACATTCTGAAAGTTGTTCAACAAGAAACTAAAAATTTAAGTGCATCTAACCTACAATAAACAACCTACCAAATCAACAAAACTAATTGTGAAAATAAAAAACTAGTGTCCATTATCCAACGGCCATTTCAACATTTGTCTGTAATTATTTGTTCTTTTTATCGATTACCACAAGCTCCCATTGGTATCAATTTATGTTCAATTAGTCCCTAGTTGGGGTGTTAAAAATATTTTTTGGTGTATATTTGATATTCCAAGTGAAGGACATTGTTGTTGTTTATTAAATATTGTCTTTATTTTTACAATATATTTGAATATGACATGTCCTACTTATATAAAATTGATTAACATGGAATTTGCTTTCACTGAATGATAGTTAAAATTTAATAATTTTTCTATATGCACAAAAGTTTAAAACCTACGTTTCTTAGTTCGAACCCATTTTTGGGAGCATAGATAAATTGTCCCAATTCTTGATTATTGTCCTCGAGAATAACCAGTCTTGGTTTGATTCCTTTCTCTTCATAGTATGGCGTATGATTTTGCATTTTCTTATCCTCAACCAACTCATGCCCATAATCACTGTCTACCCTCGGAGCTACCAGAGATTACTTCATCTTTTTTTTCTATGAATGGTTATACTTCCTTACTTACATGAAGTTTCCATTGAATCTCATTTTGATTATCTAATTCATCAAAGGCTAGAGAGTGTTGATCAAATATGGTCCAATTAAGATTAGGAGAGACATTCCCCTCCTATTAAATTTTTGAGTACCTCTCCTGCATTCAAAATGTATTCTATATAATATATTTTCTTGCCCATTTTGATATCCCAATAGTTTTTTCTATTTTACATCAAAATCTTGTACTTGATGTTTAATATTTGCTTGTTTTTAAACAAAATGTCAAAATACAATTTCATCCCAAATAGTGATGATCTAGATGCATGATCCTACACCACAATATTTGTAAACAACAGTGAATTGATTTTAAATGATTATGTTTTCTACATGCAATGTTGTTATAATGACGAAAGCTCTATCTAACGCTAAAGGGGAGAAACAAATATTAGCTCTTTTTAGGACATTGTGAGCTACCTACTTCTTGCTTGTGGTGTCGTATACGTTATTGGCATCTGCATTTAGTTCCCACTTATGCAAATTTGTATTGATAGTTAAGCTATTGCTACGATGTAAGTATATTATGCTACTACTTACAACTTCATTGCAGGGATTTTGAATGTGATAGGGACTACTGTGTTGTGGGTCTTCTGCAATCCAAAATCATGCACTTTCACTTCTCCATTTTGGCAGGCATTGAAAATAAGGTCTTGAGGAAGGTTTTAGAGTATGTTTATTAAAATGAAAATTATGGCCATTTTAATAATAAGGTGCAATTGCTAATTTTATATATATATATATATATATATTACTAGCAATTGCACCTTGGTGTGCAATAGGTACGCCGAAGAGGTATGAAAGGTCATTTAGAGAAAATTTTGGTGTATTTTTTCAGAAATATGTGTAGTACATGAGGTCAATTGGTAGGTCATTTAGAAAATGATTTTTATGTAACAAAGGTCTCAATTAGCATTCACTCAATAAATATAATTTTTCATTAGACAAAAGTATATATTTGTAATAGTAAATTTATTATAGGAGTTCAGATTATTTTTTCTCTATCCACCTCTATGTATCTTATCTATATCTCCCTCCCCATTTTACGTCTAAGTAAGGGTTCAATTAAGGTTAGGTTTTATTATTAACCTTGGGGTTAGGGTTATAGTTGGGGTTCAAATAAGAGCACAATCAAAGTTATAACTCAGTTAGGGTTATGATCCAACTATGGTTTCAACTCAATTAGGGTTACGATACAATTAGGGTTAGGGGTCAATTAGGACTTTAGTTAGGGTTTAATTAGGGTTAGGTATATATTTCAATTAGGGTTACTATTAGGGTTAGGGTTAGGGTACAATTTGGGTTAGGGTTAGGGTTGAATTAGGTTTAGGATTAAATTAGGGTTAACGTTACAATTCAATTAGGGTTACTATTCACTTAAGGTTACAATTAGGGTTAATTAGGTTTTGGGTTATTGTTCTACGATTAAGCTTGCACTTCATGTTACAATTAGGTTTCATATAAGGTTATGATCAAGATTATTATGATTGGGGTGCAATTAGGGGTTAATTAATATTAAGGTTACATTATAATTAGGGTTTAATTAAGATTGAATTATGGTTATGACTAGGATTCAATTATTCTTATCATGATTAGGGTTAGAAAGGGGTTAATGTTCAATTAGATTTTATTATGATAAATGTTAGGTTTCAATTAGGGTTAGGGTTCAAATAGGATTAGACATGAATTAAAGTCACAATTAGAATTTGAGTTCAATTAGGGTTAAAGATAGGATTAGATTTAGGGTTCAATTAGGGTTAGTATATTACATTAGCATTCTACAATTAGGGTTAGAATTAGGATAAAGCTTAGGGTTAAAGTTCAATTAGGGTTATTATTAGGGTTACGTTTAATCTTAAGATTAAAATTCAATTAGGGTAGGGTTTAATTAGGGTTCTAGGATAAATATTGGGGTTAGCATTAGGGTTAAAGTTAATTAGGTTTAGGGTTCTAAAATAAATCTCAAAGTTAGCATTAGGGTTAAGGGTCAATTAGCGTTTGGGTTATGGTTTGGGTTTAGGTAGGGTTTGGGTTCAAATACGTTTATACTTAGGGTTTAATCAAGGTTAGGTATATAGTTCAATTAGGTTTACTATTAGAATTTGGATTAGGGCTTAATAGTAATTCCAACCCTACCCTTAACACTAACCAAAGCCTTATTCTTAACTTGAAACCTATTATAATTATAATCAAAACCCTAACCCTAACCATAATTCCACCCCTAATCCTAACATAATTCTCACACTAAAATGAAAATTATGGCCAAGATTTTAATAATGAGAAAATTTATTTAGCTATTTATTTAGTCATTTTTATTTGTTTGATATTAGTCATTTATTTAGTCATTTAGTTGTGATTTTACCCAATGACCAAATTAGTCACTTATAAATGACCAAATTAGTCATTTATTTTCCAAATACTACTAGTGTTAGTCACGTGACTAAAATTTTTAGTCACGTAGTCATTTATTTTCCAAATTCTACTAGCGAAATAACAAACCACAACAACTTGTATACTCTACTGATTCAAATCAATTCCCTGCATATGTCGTGAGTGTAAGTGATATCCACCTGTGTTCAGGAACCAATCTATTAGGCCCTCCCAAACCCATTATCATTGTGCTTCATGTGGAAGAGGACGAGGAGCCTCTAAATGATCCCATTTAGCCAAATGCACCTAAAAATCCTGAACTAGTTCAAGTCAATCAGACTGAACAAGAACCATTGTTCCCTCAAAGGTTTGAAGTTTCCAAGAAGAAATAAGAAAATGAGGATACCAATTTTGACATCCTGGATTAGCTGAAGCATACATGTGTTCAGATACCCCCATTTCAGGCCATAAAGGATGTTCTAATCTATGACAAAGCTATCAAGGAAGCTTGTCTTAAGAAGCTAGGAAGGAAGAAGAGAGATCCAACTATAGTTCATGTGGTGGGCCAACTAGCTAATATCATGCTGGGAAGAGTGACTATTCCCAAGTATAATGACCTAGGTAGTCCTGTGGTAGCAGTTGTCATAAATGGGATCCAAGTGAAGAATGCTCTGATTGATTTAGGGGCAACAATCATGTAATGACCAAAGACATCCTATAACAACTAAACAGTGCAAGTATTAGATCTACTCCTACTATCTTGCAGCTTGTTGATAACTCTACTATTAAGCCTGATGGTGTAGTAGAGGATCTTGTGGTAGTTTTAGACTCCTGGGAATATCCAGTAGATCTTATGATTCTTTCTCCTAAGGCTACACTAGGCAGGTATCCCATCATTCTTGGAAGGCCTTGGTTGGAAACTGAAGATGCATACATTGGATGTCAGTCAGGTGACATGACCATTTCAAATGGAAGGAGTGCTAAAAATTTTGTTTTTTATCCACCTATTCAACCATCTCATGATGAAGAAGATTTTGTATGGCCACAAGTTGGTGAAGAGACTGAGGAAGTTAATTTTGTGGCACAACTTATGATGCTAGGTAGAAGCTCTTTCATCTAGCTCCAAGATGAGGATGAAGTGTTGGCTAATCTCATTCAGAATCATTATGAAGTGGAGGAAGCATCACCTTCTACTTCAGTTAGGACACTTCTGCCTGCTCTTCCTACAACCACTGTTCCTGTAGACATTCTTTTTGTATATGATCTTCCTGCAATCACTGTTCCTCCCAACATACTTCCTGCAACAATAGGTATGCTCCATAGATTATTTCCATATGAACTAAAGGTACCATGTATTAATGAGGCAACCATGATAGAGTTAACTACACAATTCCAAGTGTCAGAGGGAAAATATCTAAATGTTAATAGTAGATTGAATGAAGAGCATCAACTATTATTGGAAAACCTATTAAGGGCCCATCAACATGCATTTGCATTGGATTATCATGATATGAAGGGACTAGATCCTAAACTTTGTACCCACAAAATTTATATCAGAGATGATTGCACTCTAGTAAGATAGCCACAAAGAAGGACTAACCCTGCACTAAGAGAAATTGTGAAAGGAGAACTACAAAAAATTGCTAGATGCAGGATTTATCTACCCCATTTCAGATAGTTAGTGGGTATCTAAATTAGTGATTGTGCCCAAGAAAGAAGGGAAATGGTGAGTTTGTTTTTATTATAGGGAACTTAATGCTGCCACCAAGAAGGGTCACTTTCCTTTACCCTTTACTGATCAAGTTTTGGATACACCTGCAAGAAAACAATACTTCTCTTTTCTAGATGGATTTAGTGGCTACAACCAGATCCAAATTGCACCAGAAGACCAGGAGAAGACTACATTTACCTATCCATGGGGGACCTATTCCTATTTGGTACTCTCATTGGTCTTGTGCAATGCACCTGCAACTTTCTAGAGGGTAGTCATTAGCATATTCTCAAAAATTTCTCATAATTGCATGGAGATTTATATGGATGACTTCACCACTTATGGTGCTGATTTTAATCAAGTATTGGAGAATCTCAGGAGAGTCCTACAAAGATGTGAAGACCAAAACTTGTCCTTAAATAGTGAAAAGTACTTCATGATGATGCAAGAGGGTGTAGTTCTTGGCCACTACATCTCCTACAAGGGAATTCAAGTAGATCCTGCAAAATTGAGGTAATCACAAATCTTCCTACACCTGCAAACTAGAAGGATGTTAGGAGTTTCTTAGGTCATGTAGGATATTATAGGCGATTCATCAAGGATTTCAGCAAGGTAGCAGCACCATTGTATACCCTTCTCACTAAAGATGTTGAATTTTAGTGGATTGAAGCTTGTGACAAGGCATTTTCTGACTTGAAGGTAGCTTTGACTCATGCTCTTGTACTCAAGGGACCCAATTGGGAGCTTCCTTTCCACATCCACATTGATGCATAAGATTATGCCATAGGATCAGTCCTATGACAGAAAGAGGGAGTTGTTGAAAATGCTATTTACTTTGTCAGCAAAAATTTGCAAGGAGTTGAATTCAATTATATAGTGATAGAGAAAGAGATGTTGATAGTAATCTATGCACTGGAAAAATTCAGACATTACATAATAGGCTACCAAATATTTGTACACACTAATCATGCAACCATTAGGTATCTCATGAATAAACCTTTGATCATAGGTAGATTGGCAAGATAGTTATTGTTGATGCAGGAATTTGATGTAACCATTGTGGATAAGCCAGGAAAGGCCAATGTGGTTGCAGATTTTCTTTCAAAGCTAACTACATCAAAAGATAGTCAACCCATAGATGACTCTTTTCCTGATGAGAATCTATTATCTCTTAGTGTACAAATACATTGGTATGTTGGCATTTCCAATTACTTGGTTATAGGTAGAGTTCCTTCTCACTTCTCCCCAAAAGAGAAAATAACACTCATTGAAAAATATTTTCCTTTCTCTTGGATTTCTGGATGTTTTTTTTATACTAGACCTGACCATGTCATGAGAAGATGTGTGAGAGATGATGAGACATATGACATTTTGTATGCATGTCACAATGAACCATGTGGAGGACACTTTGTAGCCAAGAGGACATCAATGAAGGTTTTGAACACAGGATATTGCTGGCCAACACTCCACAAGGATGCAGGAAGGTATACCAGAAAATGTGATAGATGTCAAAGAATGGGCAGACCAACCAGATCTAATGAAATGTCACTTCTCCCTCAGATAGTAATCACACCCTTTGACAAGTGGGGATTGGATTTTGTGGGACCAATTGACCCTCCATCAAATGGTAAGTTTGATATATTGGTATGCACTGATTATGTAACAAAATGGGTAGAAGTCAAGGCCACGAAGCATGCAAGAGATAACAAGGTTGCAGAGTTTCTTTATGAGGATATTTTCACAAGATATGGATTCCCAAGAGAAATAGTGACTGATCAAGGGCCACAATTCACATCAACTCTTGTTGCAGCACTAGTGAATGAGTACAATATAAGGCATAGAAATTCTACTCCTTATCGCCCCCAGGCTAATGGCCAAGTTGAAGTGACCAACAGAGAGATTGAAGCCATTTTGACTAAAACAATAGCTATCCATAGGAAAGATTGGGAAAACAGATTACCAGAAGTTGTTTGGGCCTATAGGATAACCTAGAAAACAACTGTAGGCTTCACCCCATTTGAGTTGTTGTATGAGAAGACAACTATGATGCTAATTGAGTTTGAACATAAGACTCTGTGAACTGTAGTAGATTTGGGGATGGATATTTCTAAAGTATAGAGAGAAAGAATCATGCAACTAAATGCTTTGGACGAGATAAGAAGAGCAGCCTTGCAACATACAGGTGTGCAAAATCAAAAAATTAAGTGGCATGACAAATTTATCAAGGACAAGAAGTTCAAACCAAGAGATTGGGCCTTGCTCTATGATTCAATATACCAGGACAATGTAGGAAAATTGAAGACAAGGTGGCTAGGACCATACAAAGTTGTTAAGGTCTTTCCTAATGGAGTTGTTCAGCTCACCACCATTGACCCTATCAAGTTCAAATTACTTGTCAATGGTCATCGTCTCAAATTATACCATAAGCCATCTTTTAAAGAAGAGTTCCTATAGAAATTCACCTAGCACTCAGAGCTTCCTACAGTTGAAGGTGGTGGACCTAGTGTCCCTCCTTCAGCCTAATTGAGGTACGTACTTTTCATAATAAATACTTTCACTTACGTGGAAGTCCATTTCTTCGTCATCCACCCATCCACCCATCCATCACCACCTTTCTCTTTCTTCCATCACTTCATTCCACCTCACCTCATTTCACCTCATCTTCATTTATTGCTCAATTTATTCTCCAACAAGGTGAGCATTACTTTATTTGTGATCTTTGCAACAAATCTTCCACACATTCAAGTATGTGCACATTAATTGCTATCTCTAATAATCTTTTAAGTACGTTCATTTAATCACTATACATTAGTATAGGTATTAACATAAATGCCATCATTACTTGACAATTGCCACTCCCATCTCACATGTGTGGACACATGTCCAAATTTAGGTTGGGGGAAGGGAAAGAAAAATATGCAAATATTTTGTGAATTTATTGTCCATGTGTCAAATCGTATTAGGCTACATCAGAAATTTAAAAAATGAGCTAATTTGAAATCCAAGTGGAAGGAAAACTTACATGTGTGAAGTGATAATAGTTGCAGCTGCTATTTCTTCCTATCATAATTTTCCTTTATCACTCCTTTTCTTGCCAATATTTCCCTATTGTAATCTTGAGTTGCAAGCAAAAAGGAAAAACAAAATAAAGGAAATTCGATTGAACTGGCACTAGAAATTAGCAGACACTGCAGGGAAGTGCATTTGATTTTTAGACGGGAATTGCAAGAGAGTAAGCACGGTGAAGCCATTCCTAGTGCTTCAACCTCTAGTGTTGGCTCTAGCATGAATTCTCCTACAGCAAAAGAAACCAAAGAAATTAGTTCTTCTGGAACAAAGCACTCAGAAAAAGAGAGCTCTTCCTCAGATTCTAATGATGAAGTTCCACTTGAAACCCTCATGAAAACTAGGGCACAACAGAGAGAGGTAGAAATGAGAAAAGGGAAGGATAAAACATAGCCTGTAGAAAGAAAAGTGCCAAGTTCTAAGAAGAGGAAGGTTGATACTATTCATCCTGCAACCAAAGGAAAATGTGAGAGACCTCCCAGGAAATCAAGACTAACTGGACCTACGATTGGTATGCCTCTACAGGGAAGCCATAAACTTGGTGAGATCCCACATGAGGACCTTGAAGCTCCAATGGAGCAGGAGAATGTTGAAGAAGAAGAAGACATATTTAAGAGAGCAACAAACATAACACTGGCCGATCTTGCTAACATTGCAAAAGAATTGGAAGAAAATTAGGACTTCCTGCAACATGAGCATGAAGTCCTACAACAACAACCAGAACTAGAGCAGGATTTACTGTAGCCACAACAAGAACAAGAGTCCTTGCAGTAAAAGGAAGAAACAACACCCTTGCAACCAAAGATAGCTGGACAACTTGAGTCCATGCAAATAGTGCCATATGAGGATCCACCATCAACAAAAAGACTCGTAGGCATTCATAATCCTACTAGTTTTACAATACATGTAGTAATTTTGAATTTATGGAAAGAGATACAAACAAGGGAGGAAGAATGGAAATTGAAGGAGGAAATTCAAAAGAACGATGAAGAGATTGAGGATAAAGATGCAAAAATTGCCACCTTGAAGCAGAGGGTAGATGATATGGCAGCTTTGGCACCAAAGATTCTGGAATGTAGAGATACTTTGAGGGTCTATGCTCTGCTCTTGAAAGAGAAGTATCTCTCTTCTAAAATGTCAAGACTTTCCTCAAGGTTGAATCCTTCTATTGATACCCCTATGGAATTTTTCAATGCTTATAGGATTGCCTCACCTGAAATGAAGAATTTGCTATGTGAATTTTATTTACATAATTATGCTGTCACAAAAGACCATGATTGGAATCCACTGTTGTATGTTGGGGATGTTCAATTGAGAGCATTCATGTCTTGGGTGCAAAATGAGATTAGTTGGGGACAACATGGTGCTTATAAACAATTGGAGTATGATATCCCCTTGCCTGTTAGAGTTGAATCAAGCAACCCAAGGGATATTTATAGAGAATGGCATAGAATGTTGCTCATACCAAGTTATGGCAATAGGATTATGCCTTGGATTGAGGCAGTTTATACTGAGTATGAGGTAAAGACAACAATAGAGGAAACCGCAAGGAGATGTTTATCACATAGATGGAATATTTTGACTGATGAGATGAAACATGTTGAGTCTCATTCCATCCACAATTATGTTGCAACATTAAAAAGAATTGAGAGGCATATTTAGATTGGGAGAACTCAGGGATGGTCTTGGCTTCCCCTGACTTTTCAGCCACCCATGCTCATATGGTCCATGCCAAATTTCAGATTCTACTAGTATGACATTTCTATAGAGAGGCAGAGATGGAATAGGTTTGATAGATTGGGAGGATTCTATTGGGACCATGACTCATGTACTGTAGCCACTAATGTTGGAAAATTATCATTTGCAAATTTTAGAGCTTGACCAAGCAAAAGAACAACTCTTCCCCTGTTGGAGGACCAACAAAACATTAGGTTGGGGGGAGTGATGAGCCTAGTTTTTGGTCTAGTTTTGGGTAGAATTTATAGTCTATTTGCTCATAGATGTCATGGACTTTAATGCTTAAGTGTTGGTATTGGCCTAATGTTTCCCTCAAACCATTGACATTTGATATTATCCTCTCTACAAGATTTAATGATATTTGGCATAATATGTGGGTTATCTATACTGAGTTTGCATGTGATTAATGAATGTTTTTTAGAATGGTTATAGATGTTTAGTTATTATGTGTACTAACCTTGACATGCAGATTTAATATACCAATTTGAGGAAGACATCGCCAACTGGGCATGCACAATAACGTCCAGCTGAGAAATTGTTCCAAGTCAAAGGCAACTAACAACAAAGATTCTTCATGCAACTGAACGTAATTGCCTTGCAATGGAACTTAATCATCGAGCATGCATGGGCATTACTATTGTGTTGGATCTATTTTTGACTTGCATGTCTAACCAGATTCCATGCATGCATAACCACCATCACTCCACTTTCCCCTATTTTCCCTAAATGGCGTCCTCCCACTTGTGGAGTTGACTACCTTGTTTAGTTGTAGTATAAATAATGATTTGATGCTCCTTTTTTAGGAGGTTACACGATTTGACATTGTACTCTAATTCTCTAGTTTCGATAATATAGATACATTACTCTTTACATGCATGATTTATAGTGAATTAAATAAAGTTGAGTTCGAGCATCTGAGTTCTTATTAGTTTAGAGGATACTTATCCAAGGGGGCCCACTTAGTGAGTAATATGTCTTCTTAGTTTAGCATTAGTTTAGTATTACTTGTTGTTTAGTACTTAGTTAGAAATCTGGCATCGACTGTTCCTGGAACCACTAGAATTCCATTTTTTGATTGTTCCTACAGCCAAAGCAGACAACGTAGTCTCCTATTTTTTGCTCAAATTTTCATTCTTGCTCTGAATTTCAGCTTAGCATAGTTTTTGGTTGATGTTCAACATTTGATTTATTTCCTTTTAAGCAATTTACTTTCAGTATTGTGTTTCTTAGCTATAGAATACAATGACTACTTGAGCCCCTAGTGCACATACTATGCTGACCCATTTCAAGTTCACATCCTTAGGTTGACAAGTTAAATTCACCTTGATGATGATTGAATAGCTATTTAGGTTAGATGTCTAGTCTCTAAATCATGGATGTAAAGGCTTAGTTATGAAATCATTGTAGGAGGCCAGCAGTGTCTTCCTTTTCTACATCGAAAACCTATGTATAGTATTTTGGTGTCATTTTTTTATCCATTCATCCAATCTGAAAGAAAATATATTTTTACAATCTAGACTCTATTCTATACACATAATTAAAAAATGATATTCAATTAGTTTCTTAAAAAAATAGGGGGAGCATGCTCAATTTTTCATTTTTTAGGATGTGTCTACATTGTTCAAAAATTAATAAAAAATCATATATATTCCTTAAAAATTAGTAGATAAATCAAGCATAAAATACATGGTGTTAGCTAATATTCTACTGAATAAGTTTTTGAGAAATTAAAAAAATAACATTTTATGGGGAGTACTTTTTGTGTTCCCCCTATTTAAACCCCTTAATCTCCACCATTTAAAAAGAAAAATAGTTTAGGAAGTATATTCAAAGCTCTATGACTCTTGTTCTTGTTGTATCTTCAAAATTTGAGCATAACTATTCAATTTCTCTTTCAATATCAATTTTTACTAATTTTAGAAAAAAAAAAGTGGCCATTTAAGACCCCTTTTTGGTCCCCCATTTCCATGTGCCTACCCTCACTCTAGGTCAAGTTTATTGATCAAATTTGGGTCTAATTCACTACAACATAATTGGTCTATGGTATGAACTTGACCTTTGATACTTTTTATCTTGTTCTCTATTATACCTGATAGCTCACGATCACACACATAAAAGTGTTGGCTTTTCTTGTTGGTTTTCACTAAATAGGGATGGAAACCCTTTTCTTAAATTAGGTAAGGGTCCTTGACTCAATATATTTGACAATATGATCATATACAACACTCTTCAAACATGCATATTCTCACTAAAATGATAGTGTAGGTTTAGTTTCATTTTAAAGATTTATTAAAGTGTTCAAACATTTGAATAATATGCCAATTACTTTAAATATATTATGGTATTCCCTTATTTCCAAATGAATTCTACAATGTTATTTTTTATTATTAGAATGACTGCAACACCCAAAGATGTGTTTTTTGCAAAATATTGAAAAACACCTAAATATCAAGCCTGATATCTATCAAGTTTGTACATCTTTAAATGTTGATATTAAAAACACCACAATAATGTCAAGTTCTCTCTTACCTGTCTAACAATGTATTCTTTTTTTTTAATTTCAAATATGTTAAAGTTTTGATATTTTTTTGTTTGTTAGTGTCTTCCTTTTCTGTCAAAAACCTATGTATAGTATTTTTGGTGTCATTTTTTATCCATTCATCCAAATTTGAAACAAATTATATTTTTACAATCTAGACTCTATTCAATTAGTTTCCAAAAAGAATAAGGGGAGCATGCTCAATTTTTCATTTTTTTAAGACATGTTCACATTGTAAATTAGTAAAAAATCATATATTCCTTAAAAAATTAGTAGATAAATCAAGCATAAACTACATGTTGTTAGCTAATCTTCCATCAAAGCAATTTTTGAGATATTAAAAAAATAACATTTTATGGGGAGCACTTTGTGTGCTCCCCCTATTTAAACTTGTTAATCTCCACCATTTAAAAAAAATAGTTTATGAAGTAAATTCAAAGCTCTACGACTCTTGTTTTCATTACATCTTCAAATTTTGAGCATAACTATTCAATTTCTCTTCCAATATCAACTTTTACTATTTTTTTTTTTAAAGTGGCCACTTAAGACCCCTTTTTGGTCCCTCATTTCCATGCATATACCCTTGCTCTAGGTCAAGTTTGTTGATTTGGGTCTAATTCACTACAACATACTTGGTCTAGATGATAGGAACTTGACCTTCAATATTTTTTTATCTTGTTCTCTATTAGACCTGATAGCTCACTATCACACACATAAAAGTGTTGGTTTTTATTTTTGGTTTACACTAAATAGGGATGAAAAACCTTTTGTTAAAGTAGGTAAGGATCATTAACTTAAGATTTTTGACAATATGATCATAGACAACACTCTTCAAACATGCATATGCTCACTAAAATGATAGTATATGTTTAGTTTCATTTTAAAGCTCTATTTAAGTGTGAACATTTGATTAATATGCCAATTGCTTTACATATTCTATGATATTCCTTTATTTCCAAATGTATTCTTCAATTTGATTTTTAATTAAATTAGAACAAATACAACAAATTTCTTTATATACTAGCACATGACATCATTTCACAAAAAATATGTATTTTGTTGACCTTGCACAAGAAACACCAAAGGTGGTTAGTCAACAAATTTTGAATTTAGGTGGGTTGATTTCATGCTCACAAGGATGACCCCACAACTACAAACTTGACTTAGAATAAGAAAGATAAATTGGATCATGATAGATAACATTTTCATGCAATAAGTGCATGGATGAGTAGAATGATCAAGTAGATAAGTTAAATGCATAAAAATGTGAATATATAAGAAAATAATGAAGAGATCTATATAAGACAATAAGAATAAAATTGATCAAAGGATTTGGATTTGTACAAAATTATGTTAATTGGACACACTATATGCATATATTAATATTTTTTTTAAACCTCCAAATACATTTTTCACCATTACACCTTTCTATTCCTTTCTTTTTAATATCTTCCATGTTAAGATTATCTCTATATATATTGCCTCTCCATGCATTGTTTTGATCTCTATTTATACAAAACTTGCAAAGGAAAAATCAATATTATAAATATCTCTTTGTCTTGAAGTTCAAAACCATCACTATCATGCATTGTTTTGATAATTCTTTTTTGTTTAACCTTTAAAGCTATTATTATATTATATGTATACAAGTTAAAAGGTTTGGTGTAATATATTATGATTTTTAGTCATCTTATTTTTAATATAATGGTTGATTGGTTGCAAATAAATATATTTACAACCTCAACTTCTCTCTCCTCTCTTCTTATAAAGTTGAAAAAATCAAAAACAAAATCTCCTTTCTACAAATTTTTTTAAAAAATACATTTCCCCAAGCCTAATACATTTTTTTAATGGATTTTTTCTTATATCCTTTTCCTCAAGTCGAATACATCTAAAGAATATGTTTGCTTACTCAACTTCCTATTTTCTCTTCTGCTAACTTTTACAAAATACATTTCCCCTCAAATTATATATTCTCCTTTAAATTAAATAAAACTAAAAATTGTTAGGGTTAGAAGGTAGATATCTAATAGTTAAATGTAGATTTGATCAATAAAACACAGAAATAAAACATAGAAAATTATAGCAAAAACAAGACAACATAGAGAATTTAACGTGGTTCACCCAATTTGAGCTACATCCACAAAATTGCAACCTTCCAATGATTTTATTATCCAATGTAAAACATATTACAATATCGCTAATAATACCATACTGCAACCCCCCATCCCAACCATCTATAACAAGCTTTTTAGAAGCTTCCAAAATTAGGGTTTTACAAAGTCTTTTTTTTTTGGTGATGACGCAAAAAATGAGAAAAAAAATTCCTCAAGGGCTATCATCCCCGAACCCCCACTGGGGCCTAGCCCAACCCCAAACCTTGGAAAAGATACATATAGAGTGTATAGTATAGCCTGATCAGTCACCACATACCAACAATATCCCACTTGGAGACTAATCAAGCTCCACACCAAACAATCTCCCACTTGGAGACTGATCCTAGACGACACTGTTGCACTTACAACTCCCATTGGAAATAAGCACCTTGGACCCTGCTGCTTTGTTATACTTGAATTCAACCTTGAAGGCCAACTGAAGTTGAAGAGGAGCTCAACTTCTCCCTTGTCACTACCTTCATAAACATATCCATTAGATTGGCATATGTATATATATTTTCTAGCTTGACCTATCCATCCTCCAATATTGACCAAATGAAATGATATCTCAACTATATGTGTTTGTTTTTAGAATGCAAGGTAGAATTCTTTGCAAGATGTATAACACTCTAGCTATCCGTAAACAAGTAATTTTTAGCTTGTTGTTTTCCCAACTCTTCCATCAAAAGTTGCAGCCATATCATCTCCTTCGCCACCTTTGTTGTAGCAACATACTCTGACTCCATGGTTGATAAAGAAACCACCTTTTGCAATCGAGAAATCCAACTCACTATTGTCCCACCAAGTATAAATACATAACCTATGGTACTTTTCCTGTTATCTACATCCCCTACCAAATTTGAGTCAACATAGCCTTTTAAATCAGTATTAGAGCCCCCAAAATATAAACATTTATTAGATGCACCTCTCAAGTACCTAAGAATCCATTTTACCACATTCCAATGCTCAACACTAGGATGACTCATATATCTGCTAACAACTCCTACAACATGTGCAATATCTGGTCTTGTGCATGCCATGGCATACATTAAACTACCTACAGTTGAAGCATATGGTACCTTGGACATTTTTTCTTCCTCCTCTTGTGTCTTTGGACACATATCAACTTAGTCAATTTAACATGACTGTGCAAAGGTGTGTTGACAACTTTTGCATTTTCCATATGAAATCTTTGTAACACCTTCTTAACATAATCAGCCTGAGATAAAAAAAAAAAAATTGTTTTTCCCATCTCTTGTAATCTTCATACTAAGGATTTGCTTTGCTACCCCCAAATCCTTCATAGAAAATGAATTTTCTAACTATTGTTTTAACTCCCTTATGTGATCCATGTTACACCTTGCTACAAGCATATCATCAACATATAAACATAAGATAATGTAGCTATTATAATCTAACCTCTTAAAATAAACACAATGGTTTGAATTACACCAACTATAGCCTTGCTCAACCATAAAACTATCAAATTTAATATACCATTGCCGAGGTGCTTGCTTCAAGCTATATAAGCTTTTCTTCAATCTGCAAATTAGTTTCTCCTTACCTTTGACCTCAAATCCTTGTGGTTGTTCCATATATATTTCCTCTTCCAAATCACCATGGAGAAAGGTTGTTTTAACATCAAGTTGTTCTAAATACAAATCTTCAGTAGCCACAATACTTAAAACATTACAAATAGAAGTCATTTTAACAACTGGAGAAAATATTTCATCAAAATCAATACCCTTTTTCTGTGCAAATCCCTTTACGACTAATCTGGCTTTAAATATTTTCTTACCTCCATCCTCCTCCTTCAGCCTATAAACCCATTTGTTTGGTAAATCCTTTTTACCTGTAGGCAACTTGCATAATTCCTAAGTCTTATTTTTCAGTAAGGAGTCAATTTCTTCTTCCATTCCATGCTCCCACTGAATCTTGTCATCCACCTGCATAGCTTCATCATAACATTTCGGTTCACCAGTATCAATTAATAAAATAGAATACAAAGAGGGTGAAAATCTTTCTGGAGGTCTACTTATCCTTGAAGATTGTCTAACATTCATTGGATTTTGTGGTATTTTTTGTTGTTGTTGTTGTTGTGGAGCATGAGGAACCACTAGAACATCGTTGTTTGGTATATCATCCAACACTACATAATCATTTTCTTTCTTCTCATGTTGCTGCAACTAGTCTTTGTACAACACTTTCTCATTGAATATGACATCCCTGCTTCTCACAATTTTTTTATTTTCAAAATCCCAAAGCCTATAACCAAATTCATCAATTCCATATCTAACAAATATACATTACTTTGATTTTGCATCAAGCTTGGTTCTATTTTCAAAATCTACATGTGCAAGTGCTTCACAAACGGAGGTTTTGAGAAAAGAATAACTCACCTTTTTACCTGTCCATGCTTCCTCTAGAATACCACAACCCAAAGGATTAGAGGGTCCTCTATTGCTTAAATAAACAACAGTGTTTATAGCCTCTACCTACATGTTTAAAGGCAACCCAACATGCAATCTCATAGTCCATGCCCACTCCATTATTATTTTGTTCATGCGCTCAACCACTCCATTTTCTTGTGGAGTCCTTGGAACTATTTTTTGCCTACAAATACCATTAGAGGAACAATAATATTCAAAATATTTTTTGCAATACTCACCACCATTATCAAATTTGAGACATTTTAACTTTTCTCCTGTCTCATTCTCAACCAAGCTTCTCCATTTCTTAAAAGTTTCAAATACATCATATTTTTTCCTAAGGAAATAAATCCATACCTTCCTTGTTGTATCATCAACAAAAGTGACATAATACTAAGAGCCACCGAGAGAAGATACTTGAGCTGGTCCCCATACATCCGTATGCACAAGCTCCAATTTCTCATCTTTCTTTTGGTTCTCATCCTTGAGAAAACTAACTCTCTTTTGTTTTCCATACACACAACTTTCAGAGAATCCATATTAACACATTTCATACCTGGTAAAACATTCTTTGAATGAAGTACTTTCATACGTTTTGCACTCATATGCCCAAGTCTATTATGCCACAATGCTGATTCAGAATCCATAGCAAAGTTGTCTGATTTTCTGCTTGCTGAACTATAGTAACTATTCCTAAACATTGATTTTTATCTACAATAGGTAAAGTAGAAGGAACAATATGACTTGTGCAAAGATGCAAGGTTCCTACTTTCACACCTTTTGTAATCTTCTATTTTTTATCACTAAATGTAACAACACAACCTTCATCATCTAGTTGCCCTACTAAAATTAAATTTATTTTTAACTTTGGAATGTTCCTTACCTCGTGTAGTAGCTAATGATTCACATTCTGCAACTTAATCTTGATTCTTCCCTTTCCAACAATCTGACATAGTTCATTATCTCCCAAATAAACCGACCCAAAATCCCCTTGGACATAATCAAGAAAATATCTTCTATGGGGCGTAGCATGAAATGAAGCCCCTAAATCTAACACCCAAGAATCATCAACATTATCAAAGGAAAAAATCAAAGCATCATCATCAGATTTATTACTTACCACATTTTTCTCTTTATTGCCTTCATTTTTGTCTCCTTTATTTTTTCGAGACCAACAATCTTTCTTTAAATGACCCGGCTTACCACAATATCAACAATCCCTCTTGTCTCTACATTGGAACCTTTTGTCCTTTGATTTTCCTCGTAACTTCCCACAACTTCTAGAATTGTTTCCTCTCTCCTTTGTTCTACCCCTGCTTTCTGCATTCAAAAAACTACCTGATGTGGATGTTCCACCTAAGCTTTTCCTTGCTCAAAATAACACCAACAACATCATCAAATTTTAATGTATTCAAACCAAAAATAGAATTGCTAGCTCAACCATTACCAAGCTATTCTAGCTTTCAGGAAAAGAACACAAAATCAAAAGAGCCCTAACTTCTTCATCAAAGTTTACATTTATAGAAGTTAATTGATTGGTAACCATATTAAACTCATTTAAATGATCAACAATTGACCCACCTTCTACCATTTTCACATTAAATAAACACTTCATACGAAATACCTTATTCGAAGTGGAAGGATTTTCATATAACCTCGCTAGGGTTTTCATCAACTCTTGAGTTGTCTTTGCTATTGTAATATTGAATGCCACTAATTATGCTAAGCATAAACAAATGGCTCCCAGTGCCTTTCTGTCCAGAAGATTCTAATCCTCATCACTCATTGTTGCCAGTTTCTTGGCTATTCCTTCCAACGGCCTCCATAAATCATTTTGATAGAGATAATCCTCCATCTACATCTTCCATAATTGATAGTTCTGCCCATTGAATTTATCTACCTTTAATTTACCCTTGTCCGCCATTGCTCCCACTTAACCGAGAGACTCCCACTCAACCATGGGACTTTCCTATATACAATAATCAAATACAACCCGCTCTAATAACACTTGTTAGGGTTAGAAGGCATATATCTAATAGTTAAATGCATATTTGATCAATAAAATAGAGAAATAAAACACACATAAAATTATAGCAGAAACAAGACAGCACAAAGAATTTAACGTGGTTCACCCAATCTGGGCTACATCCACAAAACCATAGCCATCCAATGATTTTATTATCCAATGTAAAACATATTGCAATTTCGCTAATAATACCATACTACAACCCTCCATCCCAACTGTTTATAACAATCTTTTTAGAAGCTTCAAAAATTAGGGTTTTACAAAGTCAGTTTTCTTTGTCTTTTTCAGTGACGACATGAAAAACAAGAAAAAAAATTTCCTCGGGGACTGACGCCCTCAAACCCCCTCCTGATGCCTAGCCCAATCCTGAACCCCAACGAGGATACATGAAGAGTGTACAGTATAACATGATCAGTCACCACATACCAACAAAAATTTACTTTTAAAATCTCCCTTCTCTTACTAACTAAAAAGTATAAAAAAATTACATATACAAACTTTTTTAAAAACCTAAAATTTACCTAAAAATTATAAATCAATTAGAAATACACAATTAAAAACAAAAACAATTTCATTAGACTACAAACAACAACAATGAAATACTACAATCCATACCCAAATAACTACAAACAATAATTACAAACCAAAGAAGCAATCAAAATTACAGTCAATAATGACCAAGATTATAGTTAATGCCTCAACTTCTTACTATCTCCACCCTTTTACTTTACCAGAGCTGTGCTTTAGATTTTGCATTGATGTAAATTAATTCATAAACTACATCTGTGGTTTGAATCCCACCTACTTTCCCATATGAGATTATGCAGAACATCTTCAAAAAAGTAAATTTGAAAGGAAAATATTTGTCTAAAAACAAGTAATTAATGTCATAATAGAATTTGAAATGTGAACTCATTCATACCAGAAAGACCCAAAAAAAGAGAAAGAACAACAATCATGAAAATACATTGCCTTCAACAATAAATCCAATATATCAAAATTTCAAAACATAATTTTTTTGTAAATAAAATTCTTAATTGATTTTCAAAGGTCGTTTCTATAATTTTCCTTTGCATCAGTAAACCTAGACTGTTTGGAGGAGGACAAACAGGACTTAAGTCTTAAATAGCTAACTTCTCAATGGCAACTCAATTTAGCATAAGCCAATACATCTACAGACTAGAGGTACAAAAAAAATCTCCATCATAACTTCACTACAGGCCTCAGATAGAAAATGTTGTCTTGATTCTTTTTCATCAATTTTGCCATCATATCTATGTAGGAATCTGGAGGTTGAACTATTGTATAACTGTTTGAATGAATCTTAAAAAAGGAGGCATTGCTGGTTCTTAAAGATTCAAACCTTCTTTCATAATAATCAACTAAAAATAGTGAGAGAGATAACCCAATGACGTCTTCATTCAGTGAAGAGTAGAGCTTTTGATGGGAATATGACTGGAGGGGATGCAAGAAATTCATGTAGAGGTTTTTGAATCCACCCATGATTGCTACCAATTATTGGAGCCTCTCTATATCAAAAAAAGTTGAAGGGCAGATGTGGGTACATATGATTTTCCACACATATTCACTTTCTGCAACTTGTTGACACCCTTTGCTAACACATGAGATGATACCCACTAACTTGGCATCTAGATGCTTCAAGATTTCTTCCAGAATATCCATATTGTTGCCAAATATTTCATCGCTTGCATGGGAAATAAAGATACTAGTTGTAACTTCACCTCCTACAACTTTATGTAACTTGGACTCCATGGGCTCCCCCACCCTGTGCATTCTTTGAAATTGGATACTTAAAATAAATGGGTATGTTCTTCAACTTATATAGAATTATATATTAAAGTGGATTGAAAACCATCAAAATAAACTAATGGGAAACAATCCGTTTGGGACAACATTTATTATGTAGCCTTAACCCTTTGCTTTCATATTAGATAGAACTATATGTTTTTTTTTCATAAGCAATGCCCAGAACATATCAATTATCTCACTTTCTTTGGGACAAGTCTATATTTTATCAAACAAAATAATATAATAGTGCTTTAAAGTCTTGATTTTCTATTCATATTGTTTTTTATAAGATAAGCAACATTTACAAGGTGCTTACCCTTACACAAAGAGCCCAGAGGGCCAAAGGAAGCTAGTTCAAACCAAATGAATTAGAAGATAAATTAACAGAGACAACTAATTGACAATTGTAGAACAACAAAACAAGGATTAGACAACCCTAGAACTAGAGGGGACCAATCTGACTCCCTGAACCCAAGGTCGCTAAGAGGCAATGGATTTGGGGAGTCCCTTCTTCATCATCAACACCACCAACCAGGAAATCTTAGAATCGAAATCCACCAAGCGAGGCAAGGGGAGCGGATCCATAACAGCCACCCTGGGCAAGGAGCCACCATGCAACAAGGGAGCCGACAGTGAAGAAGAGGAGATAGAAGCAAACTTTAATGAAGAGTTTAACTTTGTCATTTAATTTTCTCATTTTTTCTTTATTTTATTAATTTTGTCATTTTGTCTTTATTTTAAGAAGAGTTTATTGATATATAAATTTATTAATAAATAAAATAATTTTATGTAAGATTGGGTCCTTTTTGGTCCCTTTCTTTATGTTATCTATCTATAACCTATTTCATATGTTCTTATGCACCTACTAATTATTTTCATTCTTATGTTCATTTTATTCTTATACATTTGTCTTATCCACTAGTTTTGTACATGTTACCCTTTGTGATCTAGCCCCTTTTCTCTTATAAAACTAGTTCATCGTCACAATGTCATCGTTGCAAGAATGAGGTAATCCGACCTTAATTTTAAATTTTAAATTTAATTTGGATTGACTTCCCATTTTTATCCTTCTTACCTAAGGTCAAATAAACAAAATTTTGCATGATATGTCGTTGTGTCTTTGTATATAAAGGCATTCCAAGCATTCATTCTATTCATCTCTCAATCATCAAATATTTATCATCTATCATTCACATTTATACACTTCAATTGATGCATTAAGGGAATCTAGTTTTTCACAAACATTTTAGGTGCATGCATTACTAAATATTGTTATTTTTTATTATTTGTACATATTTTATAAAACTGACTTAGGAGAATGTATCCCATCATGGCATATTAGTATCCCCATAAATATATTTTTTAAATATTGTCAACCCATAGATATCATGAAGCACAAATGAAATCACAATACATCAACCAAAGTGAAGGAAAGGAGTCCATAGATCACACATTATAATTTCACAAACACAAAATAATTTTGTGATCTATTAGCCTTAAATTGAAAAACTCATCTGTACACAAAATCTACAAAATATTCTTATTCCAAACCATTATTGATATATCATCTACATATCTTAATCCTAAAAACATATTAGATTCAAATATTCATGAATCTTTATATATCATCATTTATAAAATTAAATATACATGTTCTTATTAATGTTTCATATTTTGATTATCAATATATAATTTATTTAAATATTAATTTATAATTAGTAAATTTAAATTAATTATATTTTTATTAATTTATATTTTATTAAATTAACTTAAAATAAGGAAAGTTTATTTTACTAAATGGAACATATATTTATTATGTTACTTTGGGAAAATATTATTATCCCATATAACTAAACAAATTAATTTTTCCCTTCGTTTAATCTAGGTTTATTAAATAATTATAAGAAAAATCAATTATAATCTAATAATTTAGATTTAATAAATGATATTTAAGAATGATAGCTCGTATGTAAATTGTTGTTAGTCTAAGAAAATCAAATATTATGTTATTAGATATTTAGTTTGTGAAATAATAATGAAGTTAAAAGATTTAATATAGTATAGATTTTTTCATCTAAGTATAAAAATAAAGATAATTCACGTCTATTCAATGTCTAAAATTTTGTGTATATTATTCTCTTAGTCAATTTTGTGGTTATAGAATAATCATACTCTTTATTGATTTAATCCTTCATATTTAGTCCTAATCTATTGCAATGTAAATTTCTAATGTATGATTCATTGAATTTATATTCTATTTTGATTATTAAAGATTAGTGGTATTTAAAAATTCCTTTGGGAAATTATCAAATCACAAGATCCAAGTTTTCCTACATCAAACACCTTGATTGGACTAAATTTACACTTATGATAAAGATTCACAAACAATGGTTAAACATACAAGTGATATAGAGAGTGATTTAGATACAAAGTATTATTCCTTTAAAATATTCAAATTAAAATATTTCTAAATAGTCCTTATAGATATGAATGATCATTCTATGATTGTTTGACAATTACTTTAATGTTTAAATGAATGTCTTTAAATACCAAGACATAATAAATTGTCACACAAGTGTGTACTACACCAACTTTTGACAAATCTCAAAAAAGGGCAGGAATCAACAATAAGGATTTGAAATTTTTAATTTCAAGTTAGATCTTGGTCATGTGTGATTAGTCTTGTATGCCATGGAAAAGAGCTAAGATAGAGAATATAGAATCTTGGGATCAATATAATGAATATATAGATGTGTAGGCTAGTAAATCAATAGAAGTCCAAATAGAATTAAAATAAGAAAAAATGTATAGAAATACATGTAAGTACAAATAGATAAAGATTTTAAAAAGGGTCAAACTTAATACAAAAGTGTATCATATATGTCACAATATAATTATATCAAGAAATCCTCTGAAAATAAACCAAAATCTAAATTGAAATTATAATAAATATACACAGTTCACAATTACAAAACTATAAAACACCGTTTATATTACACATTATAACATCCTAATTTCACATTAAGTACTAGCTATTGCACTTTAGGTGTGCAATGGGTTGCGCCAAATAATTG
Source organism: Sequoia sempervirens (assembly GCA_007258455.2). Classification (NCBI taxonomy): domain Eukaryota; kingdom Viridiplantae; phylum Streptophyta; class Pinopsida; order Cupressales; family Cupressaceae; genus Sequoia; species Sequoia sempervirens. Next base: position 138,919,147 of record VDFB02252616.1, read on the forward strand.
TACGGTGTAATAATGTCAAAGTGACTTCCATTGAATTTGCTATGGATACACTACATAGAAATCAAAATCATCATTAATATCTAAAAAATCATTATACATATTCAATTTGTCTTATTATATGTATTTAAAATTGTAATATACAATTCTTATAATAGATTACTCTATAAATTGAAAATATAACTTTTATTATTTTTAAATAAAATATAATATTATAATAATAATTTCATTGGAGGTAATCGCAAACCATGGACTTCTCTGTTTGGGGTAAAACCAAACGAAAAATCATCTTTCCCTCCGGTGCAGAATATTTCTTCCTTGGAAAAAGGTAAGTTTGCTATTTTTGTGCCAGATTCGCTTATTGATCATAATATAGCTTTAATGGAGAGAACTTTGGTCGGGAAGTTTATGGGCCCTAGACCAAACATTGAGGTGGTCAGGGAGTTTATTTCTTGTAGAGAGGACATATTGGTTGTTAGAAGTGGGGGTCCTTGGGTCATAGGGAAATCTTCCCTTGCTCTAAAGAAATGGTCCTCTAACTTGGACCTTTCAGATTCCATTTTCGAGAATGTCCCAGTTTGGGTTAGACTTCCAGGCCTTCCCCTGGAATACTGGAATGAGGATATATTTTATGGTATTTTGAATTCCTTTGGGGAGCTCCTTTCTAGTGACTCAAAGACAATAGCTAGAAAGAGACTTTTCTTTGCTAGAATATGTGTGGGGATTTCTCAGAATGCTGACCTTCCCTCATCGATTGAGATCCAGTCGAAACTGGGGTCCTGGATGCAGGATATAGAGTTTGAAATGATCTCATTTTCCTGTTTTAGGTGTAGAAAAATGGGGCCTGGGCAAAAAAATGCCCCTTAAATACCACCAAAGAGAAAGAAAAACTAGCAGGTTCTTTGAAATTGGTGTGGCGAAATAAATCAGGAGGAGATAGCTTGGAAAACAAAGAGTCTAACGTTCAGAGGACTTCTAATGAGGCCGAAGAAGTCATGGAAGATAATGGAGAGATCTCGCTGGAACTCCAGCAAATGAACCTTGTGAAGACTTTACTAACAAAGGAAAATGAATCCAATGAAGATCAGTCGGTGGGGGAAGAAAATATGAACCATAAGGAAAAATCCTTTTTCCCAAGAACCAGTCCCAATTGAGAAAAATGATGAAACTCTGGGTCTGGAGGATATTCCTATTCAAGGTTTGTCTCTGGAACTAAACATCCCTCTCCCTTCTTCAGAAGGTCCCTTTCCTCCAGGTGTAGAGCACTCTACGGATCTTAACTCTCTTGATGTGGTTAAGGACACCTTTGAAAACTCATATCATTTTACTGATCTTTACAGTAACCTCATGACTATTCATGGGAATGGTATTATGGAAACATTACCCTGGGAACAAAGGATCCAAAATGATAAGGAATGGGAATCAGTAAAGAGACAGATAGCCAAGAAGAGACTGATAAAGAAGATAACTTATCAAAGAAAAAGAAAGAAAAAAACAAGCTAGAGAAGACTCCAAGTGGTATTTCCACTAGATCTAAAGCAAAGGAAAACTGTGGAGTAGTTAAGAACTCTTGAGGGAAAAAATATTTTAAATGGACAAGAGAGCATAATAGTTTTTAGGATATAGCGGATGGATCTTAGAAAACCATCCCGGAATGCCTCAAGTCTCCTGGTGATTCACAAAGATTATGTCTTGGAATATTAGGGGACTCAATAGCCCCCACAAGTAGGATGTTTTACACAATTTTGTTAGAGATCACAAGCCTGATATTCTCCTCATTCAGGAGACTAAAATGTCAAAAGAAAAAGTAGAAAAGGTGAAACTTTTCCAACACTGTGGCATTCATGGCAACAACTCGAATGGCGCTTCTGGAGGCATAGCTACCTTCTGGAATAGTCTAATAATCAAAGGGGATCCGATTTTGGAAGGTACGAATCATATAGTCACCAGATTCACACATATTAGGGACAACTTTAGCTGGATCCAGTTGAACATCTATGCCCCCAATGGAAAAGGAACTAGAAAATCCTTTTGGTTGGAACTGGCTTCCTTAAGGAGGATTTTTGATATAGACTCTTGGGTTGTTATGGTTGATTTCAATACGCCCTTAATGAATGAAGAAAATTTTGGAGGCTCTCAGATCAATGTGGAGAGCAAAGAGGATCTTCAGAATTTTATTGACAACCAGGGGCTGATTGATCTGTACTTACATGGAGCCTCTTATACCTGGTTAAACTGCAGAAAGGGGATGAATCTAATACAGGTCAGACTTGATAGATCTTTGGTCTTCAATCATTTGTTTTTTGATTATTACTGCTCTCTTAAAGCTCTCTCTAGGATTGGTTCAGATCATTTCCCTATTAGCTTTGTTGCGGATCCTATAAAAAAGAAGAAAAATATCCCTTTTAGATTTGAAAAAGTGTTGCTCTCTCATCCTGCTCTTAAAGAGGAAATTAGGAAATGGTGGAATTTAAGTGTTTCTAGCACAACTATGTTTAGAATTGCTAAAAAACTAAGGGAAGTGAAATGTAATTTGAAAAAATGGAAAAAGGAGTCCTTTGGGAACATATTTAGGATCAAATCTGACCTTTAGACGGATCTGGGGGAGATTCAATATAAAATTCAAAAGGAGGGATATTTGAATGATACAAAGGAAAGAGAGAATGAGCTACTCATCAAGATGCATGACATCATTAGAAAGGAGGAGGAGTTCTGGAGGCAAAGAGCTAGAGCTCTATGGTTAGCTGTAGGTGATAAAAATACTAGGTACTTTCATCTTTTGGCTTCAAAACATAGAGCAATCAACAAAATATCTCAAATTGAAATGAATGGTATCAGATACGAGGAGGAGGAGGATATTAGGAAGCTTGTTGGTTCTTTCTTCAAAAACCTTCTTTCTGAGAGTGATGAAGTAAATCAAAATGATCAGGATCAGTTAGTTGAAGCTATATCGAAAGTTATCAATCAGGAAAATAACTCTATGTTGTCTGCTATCCCTACTAATGAGGAAGTCAAGCAAGTTGTTTTCTCCTTTGATGGGAGTAAAGCCCCGAGTCTAGATCGCTTCCCTTTGTTTTTCTTCCAATGGTTCTAGGAGATTGTTGGAGATGATGTGGTGAACGTCGTCAAAGAATTTTTTGGTTCTAGAAGCCTCCTAAAAGAATTGAATGCCACCTTCTTGGTTCTTATTCCCAAGAAGCCTGGAGCAAAATTTTTTGAGGAGTTTAGACCCATAAGCCTTTGTAATTCAATCTACAAAATCATTTCCAAGGTTTTGACTATAAGACTTTTTATTCTTTTACCCTCTTTGATTTCGCCTCAACAAAATGGATTTGTTCCTGGTAGACAAATCCTTGACTCTATTGTTACTATGCATGAGAATATCCACTCGTTGGTGGAATCTAAGACGGAAGGTTTTTTGCTAAAGCTCTATATATCAAAAGCCTATGACAGAGTTGACTGGATTTTCTTGTTTAAAATTTTAAAGGCTTTTGGATTCTGCAATAGGGTTCTACAAATGGTGGAACAATTTGTGTCTACTGCCTCTATTTCAGTGATGGTTTAATGGATCTCCTTCATTTTTCCAAATCTCCAGAGGCCTAAGACAGGGTGATCCAATCTCCCCTATTCTATTCACAATCATGGCTGAAAGTCTTGGCAGAAATCTAAAAGTTTTGATTGACAATAGATCTCTTCTTGGTCTCAACCCTTCTTCCAGTTTCCTGGTTTGCTCCCATCAACAATTTTTTGATGATACTATGCTCATGGGTAAAGCGTCAGTTTCAGAAGGTAAGACTTTCAAAAAAATTCTCGATAAATATGGAAGAGCATTAGGATAGCTGATCAATAATCAAAAAAGTTATTTGTTCTTCTTCAATACCTCGGTTCATAGATAGACTAAAATTGCTAGAATCCTTGGCTGCAGGGTGGACTCCTTGCCTACCACCTATCTAGGGCTGCCCTTAAGCCTTAAACCTCTTGAATCCATTTGGATTTCATTGGTTGAGAGGTTTAGCAAGAGGCTTGCTAGGTGGAAAGGAGCTTTGCTAAGTCAAGCGGGTAAACTTCAACTTCTCAAAGCCTCGCTTCAGAATTTGCCTATCTATACTCTGAGCCTCTTCAAGATTCCTGCCAAATTTGCAGATGCAATTGAAAAAATTCAAAAAAGATTTCTATGGTCGGGTGTTGAAGAAAAGAAAAGACTACCTTTAATTGGATGGGATCTGGTTTGTAGACCTGGAGGAAATTAGGTCTTAGAAGAATCATAACGGTTAATAAAATCCTTCTAGCAAAACAAATATGGAGAATTTTTTCATCTTCAGGAGAATGGACTGAAATCCTAGCTAGCAAATATTTAGAAAATAATTTCTCTTTCATTATTCTGAAGGATTCCCATCTTCTTCCTACAGGCTCTAATTATTGGAATAATTTGCTCAATGGAAAAAATATAGTGGACTCTGGAACTGGTTGGCAAGTTAGAAGCAGAAACCAAACTAAATTCTAGGAGGATAGATGGCTCTTCAAGGAGCCCCTAATAAAAATTAATTCCTTCAGTGGATGGGTTGAGGCTTGCAAGGCCCGTTTTGGTTCTTTTGTGAAAGACTATAGAGTGAATGGTAAATGGGTGGATCTGTGTGGCATTAGTCAAGATCTTGCTCCTATTTAGTCTTCTTTGTTGGCAGTTAGACTAAGGTCTGGTCAGTTGGAAGATCGTCTTGTCTAGATTGATGATCCTTCGGGCAACTATTTTGTATCGTCTGCCTTTGCCAGAATTACCTCCTCCCAGAACTCTCTTCCCTTCTGGTCGAAGGCCTGGTTCAAACATCTAGTCCCTAAAATCAACATTTTCTTCTGGATCCTTCTTCAAAATAAGGTTCTCACGATTGACAACCTTTGCAAACGCAGCTTTCAAATACCTAACAGATGCTTTCTTTGTAAGATGGAGGCTGAGTTTGTGCATCATTTGTTCCTTCATTTCTCTTTTGCTGCCTCTATCTGGGAAAAAATTATCAATTTTTGGCATCTTTTGTGGGTCTTTCCCTCTTCTATTGAAGACTTTTTCCTTCAATGGAAAGCCCCGACTCACAATTCTCTTCTTAGGCTTTTATGGGATTTTTCTTTCCCTCATGTTGCTTGGGGTTTATGGAAAGAATGCAACAACAGAATTTATAGAGATAAAGAAGCTCCAGTGGATATTGTTTTTGATAAAATCCTTAGATTCCTGAAAGAAAATGTCAACATCGTTTCCTAGAAGGTTAGCATTTCTAAGAAAGAGGATCACTCGTCCTATGACCTTATAGTTGCTAAGGAATGGAATGTTAGCCTTGAGTTGCCTTGCGCCCCTAAGAAAGCCAAGAAGGATAGAGAGGGTGTTCGCTGGTCTTTTCCGCCTAATGGTTGGGTCAAAGCTAACTTTGATGGTGCGGCTAAAGGTAATCTGGGGGCGGCGGGTTGTAGCGGAGTCTTAAGGGATTCATTTGATAATTTCCTTGGTGCCTTGACCACTCCTCTCGGTTTCCAATCTAATCATTTGGCTGAGGCTGTGGGAGCTTTTCACATAATAAAGTTAGCCTGCAGTCTTAACTTTAAAAATATTTGTTTGGAAGGTGACTCCAAAAATATTATCGACTACCTTCGTGGCAAGGCTCCCCCCTCGTGGACAATAAAATCATGGATTGAAGACGCCATTTCGATTCTTGCTAAGTTTGAAAAAATTAATATCACATTCTTATAGAGAAGCCAATGTTGTTGCGGATTTTTTTGCTAATGAAGGGGTTAGAAGTAATGATTTGAGCACCTGGCTAAATATTAGTGATCTAAGTGTTAATGTTAGTGCTTTATTGAATTATGATAAATCACATGGACAAGAGGCGGGTTACCCTTTTAATGAGGACAGGTTGGAGTTATTATATCAAAATCATTAGATTGTATTGGACCGAGCTCAGTAGCTTAGTTTGCAAGGAAGCTTTGCACGCTTTGTGGGTTCTCAGATTTGACGGGACCAGTTTTAGTAAAGATTTTTTCTTGGCCTGCCCCACTGTGTTTGCCAAGATGGGTGGTGACAGGAAAAGAGTTGAGCCGGACAGGTATGAGATGAACACAAAAAATGTTAAGGCTTGGAATAAAGTTAAAAGTGGTGGGTTACTTCCTTTATTGGAGAAGCTACATGGTTCCAATCAGGAGGTGACAGATCTTTTTGAGAAAAATTGGAATAATGGGGATCTTACCTTATTCGGTAGGAAACTAAGCTCAATGAAAATCTAATAGCTGAGGTGACGGGTTTGTCGACTAATGGTAAGAAGTTTTTCAGGGATAGGGTCTTCTCTGACGATGTTGTTATCAGATTCCCAAAAAAGAAAAAGAAAGACAAAATTTGGTGAAAGTGGCTAACAGCTACTTTGAAGCCGACTCCATAAAAGCCCTTTGGAGAAAGGTCCTTTGTGTGATTATGGAGTACATAACTATGGATGGTCGCTTCACCAGGGTTTATGGTTATCATTTTTCCCTTCTCAACCACTTCTGCTACAAGATTAGGGTTTCTTTCCCCTACTATCTTTTTTGTTCTCTGAGAAAAAGTTTAGATGATCATAAGAAAAACCCTAGAAGATTCCCCATTTTGCATACTAGACTTATTAAATTAATTTTTGAGCACTACCAAAACTTTCCTATCCCTGCTAACCTGGATGCCCCCACTGATTCTGAGGATGACGACACTGAACCCAGTTGTTCAGAGTTTTTTGCCAATGTTAGTCCAGCTAAAACTGTCCTTAGCCCGCCTGTTGTCCTTTCTGGCAAGAAAAACCCTAACCCTTTCTCTGCCAAAGCTCGTTATGTGTTTGATTCAGGTAGCCCATCCCTTAAGACTAGTTTTGTTGATAAGAATCCCTAGGTCAAAAACCTCGATTCCTACTCTAAAGATTCCCCTGATTCTGAGGAGTTTGGTGCCAACATTTTCGTGCCTAGTGTTGACCCGACGTTGGATAGAACTGTTAGAGCTGGCTCCCCTGTTACTCTAGACCCTGATGACACTTGTCTCAAAATTGGTAGGGACCCCTCCGAGGACGTGTTGATTTTAGCCAGAAATAACGTTGATACCCATTTCAAACTTTCAAAATGGAATTTTAATGAAATCAATGAGCTAAAGATTAAGAATTGGGCCCTTCAAAGTAAACTAGAGGAGCTAGGAGCCAAGGTTGTGGCAATGGAAAAGAATGAGATGGAACAAAGAGATTATAGGCTCGGAAAAGATACTTTGTACCACATTGAAAAGAACAGAAATGTCGATATAGAGATTGAGAAAATTAAAAACACTATCAAAATTATTACAAAGAAAAACAATAGAATTTCCAGACATAACGCCATTATAATTAATGCTATGACTGAGAAGTTAGAAAAAAACCAACAGGGGTCACTAGTGGTCGACCTAGAGGAAACCAATGATAAAATCCAGGAGGTGGATGCTGGCATTTCTAAGAGAACCAGGGCCAACCTGAAGCGGAAAGCTCCCCCTACTCCGAACATGATTCAAACTTTTAAGAAGGGGGTTCGGGACATGCAGAACTTGGAGGTGGAGATAGAGTCTGTCCTTAAGACTCTGGGGTAGTCGTGGCCGGTTGTTTGGTGTCTGCTCTGCTGGTTTCTTTTACTTGACCTTAATGGTCTGTTGTGGTTGGTTGTTGTTGGTTACCTTTGGTGCAGCTGGTTGTTTTAGTTGGACTTTTATTTCCTATCTTTTTTGTTGTTAACTTTATGGTTTTGGGTCCCTGTAAAACCCGTTTTACCCTTTATCAAAACAAAAAAAAAATCATTAACACCTAAACCTTAACCCCTTGATTTATTTATATATCATAAAAGAAAAAAATCATTATGAAATATCTCACCAATATTATCCGATGTGTAAAGGACCTCACTTAATATTAGTTATATAAAATAAAACTTTTGTGACTAATACATTACTAAAAAAATCTCTAATGATGACATTGTTGAGTATAAGACATTAAAAATCTCTAATGACCACATTATCAAGCATTGATAAACAACAATAACAATAATCCTACATTGGTACCCCTTCAGCCTTTGCTTCATTCCATGTAGATTCCCAGAGAGTCTAGGTGTTGTACAGACTGCTCTTGCAAGACACATGCTTCAAATAGGTGATGCATGCATATTAATTCAGGGAGGATTTCAAGGGAGATAATAGAGTTCCCGATCAAGTCTCTCCATAGTCCTATCTTTCAAGATGGTTGTGACATTTTTAGAGAAGCTGGTAGACCCATTTGTAACCTTCTTCATCTTTCATCTATTGAAAGGATCAAAACTGTAATGTAAGATAGGAGATGATGGAGCAGAGTCTTAAGGAAATTGTTTGGGGCTATTCAAACAAGAAAGAGCCTTTTCCAACAGAGTCTCAATAATGGTTTGTAGGCATGAGACTTGTTTTAGGCTCAAATCTCATATTATATTACACAGCCTATCAGCTAATAAAGATAGAGAATGAGAGAAAGAGACAAATTTAGATTGATAGATAGATAGAGAGAGAGATGGAAACAAATATTGAAAGAGAGAGGAATAGATAAAGAGAGATAGAACATGAGAGAGAAACATAAGAGATACAATGGAAAAAAGAGAGAAAAGAGAAATTAACTTCTGATTGGTTGCGTCATGTCAAAAATCCAAGGATGGAAAGTGACCTTGGGGAGTTATGGTCAAGGTAACATGTCATTTGATCAAGGATATGATAATTCACCTTTAAGACCTCTTCAATGTACCCATTGCACACTTAAGGAGACAAACATATAGAGAGAGAAAGAGAAAGGAAGAGAAAAGGGAGAGGGAGATACAGATAAGATATAGATAGGTGGAGAGAGAAAAAATAGGAGAGCAAGAGAGGGAGAAAAATGAGACAAAGGAGGAGAAAGAGTCAAAGATATAAATAAAGGGATAAAATGAAGGATAGGGAGAAAAATAGAGAAGATAGAGAAAAAAAGATAGAGATAGACAGAGAAAGAGAGATAAATATAAATAGAGAGATAAAGAGGGAGAAAAAGAGATATAGAGGAATAAAGAGGTACATAGAAAGAGGTTTGATAGTGAGGGAGATAGAGAAAAATAGATGAAGGAAAAGAGAAATACATAAGAGGAGAGAGACATAGATAGAGATAGTCACATAAAGAGATAAGGAGATGAAGATAATTGGAGGGAATAAAATATATATAGAGAGAGAGGGAGATAATGAGAAACATATAGATAGAGAGGGAGATAGAGAGATAGAGAGAGGTAGAGAGATAAAGAGATAAAAATGAATAGATATAAATATAGGGAGGGCGATTGATATATCTCTACCTATCACTCTCTATATCTCCATATCCCACTATCTATATCACTCCCTCTCCCCCTCTCTATCTATAGAGCTATCTCTCCCTCTCCCCCCTCTCTCTCTCATTCACTCTATCTCTTATAATCTCTATCTCTATCTCTATTTCTCTCTTTATCTCCCTCTCACTCCTCTCTCAATATCTTTCTATCCATATATTTTTCTACCTCTATCACTATCTCTCTATCTCTTTCACTATCCCCCTCTATCTCTCAATATCAGCCCCTTTATATGGCTCTCCCTCTCTCCATCTCTATCCACCTATCTCTAATTCTCTATTTGTCCATCTCTTTGTTTTTCTCTCTCTCTCTCTCTCTCTCTCTCTCTCTCTCTCTCTCTCTCTATATATATATATATATATATATCCCTCTATATCTCTCTATCTATCTGTTTCCCTCTTCCTTTCTCACTCTATCTTCATCTCCACCTCTATTTTCCTCTCTCCCCCTTTATCTCTAGACATGTCTCCTTCTCTCTATCCATTCATCTATCTCCCTCTCTATCCCTCTCTATGTAGTTATCTCTTACATATCTATATATCCCTCTCTCCTCTCTCTCTTTATCTCTCCCTCTCATCTCCTTCTCTCCATATCCATCTCCTTCACCTTCTCCATCTTCCTCTCCATATCCATCTCCTTCACCTTCTCCATCTTCCTCTCGATCTCTATCTCCTTACCCTTCTCTATCTCGCTCTTCCCCACTCTATCTCTCCCTCTTTCTATCCCTATATATCTCTCCCTCTCTCCTTATTTCAAACATAACATGAGCCTGTTGGTAATGGAGCATAATTATCTTCCTAATTTAGAGGTTTTATTTCAATCATGTTTGGATCCTTGTAAGTGGATGCATAATTTATTTGAAGCTATCACTTCTCCATTGAGACCTTTGTTGCACAAACATCATCATCTACTAAATGGCCTACCAATTGACCTGATGTACTGAATAAATGTATGCAAAAAGTACACCAAAATTTATCGTAATTGACCTTCCACACTTCTTCAACATACCCTTTTCACCTTTGTAGTCTATTAGTTGCATACATTTGCGTAGTACATGAGGTCAATTGATAGGACATTTAGAAGGAAAAAATTTTAAAATTGAAAACTTTATTTATATATAATTGAATATATTTATTCTTTTGTATGTATGTGCCAGTGATATTATAAATGAAATATATATATATATATAATGGCTCTCTCTCTCTCTCTCCCCCTATCTCTCCCTCTTTTCCTATTGCAAACATGGGCCTATTGGTAATGGAGCCTGATTATCTTCTTGATTCAGAGGTTTCTTTTAAGTGGATGCATAGTTCATTTAAACCTATCATAATTTTTCTATTAAGAATGCACAAACAACATCATTTTCTAAATGACCTACCAATTATATTTATGATTATTTATTATATCTAATATATACTATTAAATATAAACATAATATATATTTTATTTATAACATAAATAACAAATATATAAATATTAAACATATAACGCAATTAATATGATATAATAATAATGTAAAAATATATTTAATACTATATATTATTTCAATACTTTTTAAAATATAACTCCTTTTTCTAAATTATATTAATAAGTATAACATAATTATTGCAAATAATTTGTACATATGTAATAATATTTAGTTTACATATAAAATTTGAAATTGTAAATATCAAATTTAAACCTAAAAAAAAATATATAAAAACTTTTAATATATTTTTATGGACTAATGTATTCTAACTAAAACTATCACATAAAAGTAAAGACTCCATGAAAGTAGCTATTAAAATTTAACTTAAATTTTTTGTGGTGAATAATGAACATTCGAACTATGTTTCTTGTTCGAGGTACTTGTATTTTTGGTAATTTATACATGCGGTCATTGATTATATTATCATTATTTCATTTGTAGGTTAACTTTCAGGAAAGAAGAACAATAATTTTAAAAATAATTTTAGTTTAGGAAATAGCACCTCAAAAGAAATTTGAAAATAAAGAAAGAATATGTATGTTCCTATGAAAGGTAATAAGAAAAGCAATAATATTATTTATTATCTACCCAAATGTGTTTTTTAGAAAACAAAAGGATCATAACCATCATTCGTTGAACATAGAGTTCACTGCAATCTAAACCTTTAAATTGGAACCATGAGTTTGATTTTTTGGTAGATGTTAAACATTCAAAACTTTTCTTATTTTAGCTACTTTAGTTATATTTTGATTAAGCATTGATTATATAATATTCATTTAATTCCTAGGTTACCTTTGAAGGAAGAAGAAAACTTTCAAAAATGTTACCGGTCTTCGAAATGATACATCCCCAAAAATGTCAAAAAGTAGAGAAAAATTTTGTATATGCTTATGAAATAGACTATATATTTGAGGTATTTAAAAAAGCAACAATAGAAATGACGAATACTAAAAAAACTTCAGACTATTTAGATGCATCATTCAACACATAGTTTTATAGTGAATATTTAGTTGTATCAATAAATAAATGATAGTATGAACTTGTTTTATGTCAGGACAATTATATTTCTCTTTTCCTACTATTTTATCTTGATAATGGATCATAGTGTGATGAAGAAAAAGATTTACATATTCTAATCCAAAAAAAATATTAACATTAGTTGTTTTATAAAAACCTTACAAATTATGTTTTAATCTAAGTTTTCATCCTTGCATGTATTTCTTTTGTGAATGTTAAAGAAATCTCTCCTAATTTACCATGATCATACTCAAAACATAATATTTTTTTTTTTTAAATGGACATTAAAAATCACCCTTAGATCACAAACCAGATCCATGTTTACAATTACAAGATTCTCAATAATTAAATTTTAATGCTGTAACCATTGATTAGAAAAATGCACTAAATAATCAAATATTGAATTAAAGAGATGTACAAAATATCAGATTTTTGGGTGTGACGATTTTACTCCAAGATTTTTTCTAAAGTTCTCTATCCTCATTGGATATCACTAAAGTTGGTTTCTCTACAAGCTTGACGTCTGCCCACATTATCTTCTCATCGTTAATAGCAATTGGGCCATGTCATTTTGAAAAATGTAGATTCCATATGTCCCAATACTCCTGAAAAATTAGAATAACCACTTATTACAATGTGTTACAAGGTTTGTGAAGAAGAATGTGATAAGTTTAACATATGAAATAGCTCTTCCAACCATTACAATTACATCATCAACGGTAGATGGTCTCCTTTCAACATATATTAATTTAATGAAATTTACACTCCATAGTCAATAGACACTTATACAACTGTCTTAATTTCACTTCACTTCTGTCAATGCACTTGCATTTGGTCGAGCTCTACAATGGATGACAAGTGGACATAGTAGTAGACAAGGGCATAGAACGTCAAGATTGAAGATGCATATTTTGAAAGGAGGCCAACATTGCTTCAAATAGAGTCCTCCTGCATGTTTGCATTATGCACCTTACATGTTGCTCTCTTATCCCTTTACATTTGTTCAATCATGTTGTAGCATCGTTATGTAGAATGTTGAGTAAACTATGACAAGCAATTCCTGAAAATAGACGACGCTTTCTAAGAATGCACTGTTTTATCATGACGACTGGGAATCATGCTTTTCACAAAAGCTTCTTGCAACCTGAAACCAAACTGATGTTTTCTGCTGATTTAATATTTTTTGACCAAAAAATCTATGTTTCCTCTCCAATATAGCGGTCCACCTATGTGCCTACGAGCCTGAGGGGCAGCGTCGACTGTGCCGACAACACCATGAGGCGGAGAAACGATTAGAATTTTGTTAGGGTTACAAATCTTTCCTAGGACACAAGGGATGCCGACCTGCATGATCTCTTCAAGTCATTTGGGCACATCACACGTGTGTACGTGGGGACTAGAAGATAGGAGTTAGCAGAGGCTTTGGTTTTGTTAATTTGTCAATAGGGTGATGCCCAGAGAGCCATCAACAAGCTCAATAGTTACGGTTATGATAGCCTCATTCGCAGAGTCAAGTGGGCCACCCCTAGACAGACATGAGATCAAGCATCTTCAAAAACCTGAGACTAGTTTTACCTTGCACTCCTGGGAAGAGGAAGGTGATGGAAACGACGGTTGAAAATACGGGATGCATCCCTGATGAGTGAGAAAATGTGGGATCTTAATGATTTATCATTTGACATGGGAAGTAGAATGGGTAACTATTTTCTTCATAGATTTAGAGTGGAAATAAGTAGTAGTTTGGTCATTATGTTGTCCTATAGTGTTGTTTGTTCACTTTGTTGAGGGAGAATTGTAGCGTTGGGTTTATAACTTTGGTTCATGAGACATTTGATTTATTCTATTTCAAACTTTGCCAATGTTTGATGTGATTTTCTCAATTGTGAATAAATACAAAGTATATTTATTAGTGTGGGAAGATCATGCTCTTTGCTTAGGTGTGCTATATTATTTCCTCTCAAAGTTAAATCATTTTAAGATTGGTATACAAAAATGGATGACAAGATGAAGAACTCTTTTTTTAAAGAGTTTTCGCTAGATCAAGGACAAGTATACAAAAATAGTGAAAGGATGGTGAAGATAGGAGCATCCTTTCTTATAAATTCAATTCTTTTTTATGCTTTTTGTTTGAGCTTTAGTTTCTAAGAATGCGCTTGTTGAATTGTACTTTTGCATGTTTCATATGATTCCTATCATGGTTCTGCCAATGCAAGGTACTTGCTTTGTATCTACTCCAACCAGGTTTGAAAACACCCTTGCCGAGGATGAAGATTTTCTCTATCCTGTTGATGGTGAAATCAAAGGGTGAATTTTCTTGGCAAATATTTGTTTTGAGTTGGAAGGAAAATGGATGATATGGAATGAGAAATGGAAGATCGTGATTTGGAAAGAAGTAGAGAGTACGAGGGGACAGTGGAAAGTATGAGGAAGGTGGAGGAGGAATTGTAGGCATTAACACTAGAAAAATACAAATTATGTCATTATGTGTGTAGACATCTAAATTTTACCACTTACATTTGGTCAAATTTATCCTTCTTCATCCAAATATCCTCTTATCTGCATTAATTAAGTAATATTACTATTATTTAATTAATACCCCTAAATTCCTCTAAATCCCTAAGGTATTTAGTTAAATAATTAAATACCTTACCCTTTATTCCCCTTTTCCTCAAAATAAATAAATAAATAATACATTTATTTAATTCCTCACATATCACATCTTCCATCATTTTTTATTAATCCTAATCCACCTCCTAATTCTATCATTAGGGGTGTGCACATGTCTAATCCATGATTAGGATGTGTCACATCCTCCAACTTTTGCAAGTTGGCTCCTAATCTTCATTAGCCACCTAACTGTCTTCTAATCATTGAGTAGCTAGTCTAATCAAACCTTTAGTCAACTCTCCCCATCCCCCAAGGAATTTTTAATTCCTTTTATCATCCCCATGCACATTAAAAAGAAATTTTTAATCCCTTTAGTCAACTCTTTGTTCCTAGACCTTGATCTCTTATCATCTTTCAATCTCCACCATTTATTTTATCTCCCTTGGTTAAATGGCTAACACTTAGCCATTTTTTCCTTCTTCTCCACCATTCAAAACCCTAACTATTTTCAAGCTTTTACACCATCTCCATAGCCAAACCCTTGCATCCATAGCCATTTTCATCCATCCTTGCGTCCAAATTAAGCAAAAACAAGTCGTTATGCTACCAAAATCGATCTAGGAGCACACAAATCAACCATCAAAGAGGGAAAACAACTTCATCAAGCTCAAACGAGGTAAAATCTTGGTATTTTCATTTTCAAGTTTGAGTTTCATCTTAAGCCATATCTTGAGGTGTTGTTGTGTTTCCCTTGCTTGCATTTTGTTTTGTCTTACATTTTAGACTAGGAGAAAAACACTGCACACACTGTGTTTCTCACTACCTCAATCCATTACCACGTGGCTAAATGTCCTGCCAGCTGGAATCCTTTTGCTTTCCATGTGTACACATTTTGGCAGCAAAGAATATCAAAATAGGTATATGGTGCAACACCTTCGAAGTCAACAGTGTCCTTTAAATAAGGATCTAAAATTCTTCACCACTGAGCACTACTTCATTATTATTCGAGCAGTTGGTGGGCAATAAATTTTCTTTTCAGTGAATGAATGGATGAGATCAATGAAAAATTGCAATGACAAGTCAATGTAGAATGAATGTAGAAAACTGGAAAGCAATGAATGAAAAAAAAAAATCAACTGCATTGCAATGACAAGTCAATGTAGAATGAATGTAGAAAACTAGAAAGCAGCGAATGAAAACAAAAAAAATCAACCGTCCAGATGAAACCAATCATCTCCCACCCCATTTGGAATGTGTTGTACCGTGGATGGATAAAGTGAGCTAGGCTCACTTCAAATTGGATACTCCTTCGGTGTAAAAAAAACATTTTAACAAATAATAAATAAAGCATAATAGAATATTTATGAACAATCAATATATTAACTAAATGAACCAAGTATCTATATAAAAAATTTCACACCATATCAACAAGAGTCCTATAAAATAGCATTCACGTTAAAAAATCAAAGTCTTGATTTAAGAGAAAATGCCTAGAACATATATCAAGACTTTGAGAGAAAATGCCTCTAAAACATATATCAAAGACTTTAAGAGAAAATGTCTAGAACACGTATTTTATTGTTATTTTCGAAGAGAATATTTTTTAATGCTTAAAACATCTCTTAGATACAACCAAGCTATAAAGAGGAGGGTTAAACCCCTATTAACTAAAATTAGTGAAAAGCCCATTTTGGATCATATGAATTAACTTGTTTTCTTGTCACAAAAAAATCAATGATTTTTAACATAGCTCTTTATTAATTATATAATTTTTTCGTCCTCTACAAATTCACTTGGTTGATGTAGTTCCAAACAAGAAGGAAGAAGCAATCTACATTGGTTGCACAAAATTTATAATAATATAAGTGGGGTACCTAATAAATTGTTTATATATTATAATTTTTTGAATTTTTTAGTTTGTTAAATTTGTAATTTGATAACTTTTCTTTTGTGGAGTCATCCTTTTGTTGTGTTGTAATTGTTTCTATTTTTAAGGTTGCATGTTTTTTTTATACTTAACTTTCACAGTCTAATTTTAAAACATAATCAGATTTACATCCATATCTTTCTAAATATACATACTTAGATTTACATCTATATCAGATTTAATTATAAATACTTAATTTTAGTATAATAATTTCATAAAAACTCAAAAAATTTAACATTTGTAGTGATATTATAATATAATTCTTCTTCCTGTTTCCTCTTCTCTTCTTCTTACAAACTTTTAAAATATGCATTTTAACTCAAATTGAATATTTTTTTAATATTTTTTTGAATTAAAAATTTACTTACTGAATCTCATCCTCCTCTTTTCTAACTAACAAATAAAAAATTACAAAAATAAAGGAATAATACAATCCGTACACAAATAACTACAAAAAAAAATCACAAACAAAAGAAGCAGCCAAAATTACAGTCAATACCAACCAAGATTACAGTCTATGCCTCAACAACTTCTTACTGCCAACATCTGATTCTTATCTCTCTCCACCCTTTTACTTTACCAGAGCTGTGCTTCAGATATGGCATTGATGTAAATTACTTCATAAACCAGATCTGTGGTCCGAATCCCACCAATTTTTCCCATGAGAGATTATGCAGAATCGGCTTCAACAGAGTAAATTTATAAAGGAAAATATCTGTCTGAAAACAAAATTCTTAACTGATTTTCAAAGGCTGTTTCTATAATTTTCCTTTGCATCAGTGAACCTAAACTGTTTGGAGGAGGACAAACAGGACTTAAGCCTTAACTAGCTAATTCCTCATTGGCAACTCAATTACTCTAAGCCAATCCATCTACAGACCAGAGGTTAAAAAAATTCTCCATTATAATTTCACTGCAGGCCTCATATAAAAACTGCCCTTTGATTCTCTTTCATCGATTTTTCCACCATATCTGTGCAGGAATCTGGAGGCTGAACTATTGCGGAACTGTTTGAATGAATCTTAAAATTGGAGGCATTTCTGGTTCTTAAAGATTCAAACCTTCTTTCATAATAATCAACTGAAAACAGTGAGAGAGATAACCTAATGACGTCTTCATTCAATGAAGAGCAGAGCTTTTGATGGGAATACAACTGGAGGGGATGCAAGAAATTCATGTGGAGGCGTTTGAATCCGCCCATGATTGCTACCAGTGACTGGAGCCTCTGTGTGTTAAAAACAGTTGAAGGGCAGATGTGGGTACATATGATTTTCCACACATATTCGCTCTCTGCAGCTTGCTGACACCTTTTGCTCACGCAGGAGATGATGCCCACTGACTTGGCATCCAGATGCTTCATGATTTCTTCCAGAATATCCACATTGTTGCCAAATATTTCATGGCTTGCATGGGAAATAACGTTACCAGCTGTAACTTCGACACCTTCAGCAACGTTTTGTAATTTGGACTCCATGGGCTCCTCCACCCTGCGCATTCTTTGAAATTGAATACTTAGAATAAAATGGGTATGTTCTTCAACTTACCTATATAGAGCTAGATATTACAGTGGATTGAAAACCGTCAAAATAAACTAATGGGACACAGTCCATTTGGGACAACATTATTACGTAGCCTTCAACCTTTGTTTTCACATTAGATAGAACTTCATGTTTTTTTGTCATAAGCAATGCCTAGAACATATCAATTATGTCACTTTCTTTGGGACAAGCCTATAATTTATCAAACAAAATAATATAATAGTGCTTTAAAGTCTTTAGAGTCTTGGTTTTATATTATCATAATGTTAAAATTTATATATATTTAATTTTTTTATTCAATTTTGTATTTACTTTAAGAGGAGTTTATTGATATATAGATTTATTAATAAATAAAATAATTTTATGTAAAATTGGGTCTCTTTCATTCTTTTTTTATTTTTTCTAACCATTTCATATGTTCTTATGCACCTATTATTTATTTTCATTCTTATGTTCATTTATTCTTATACATTTGTCTTATCTACTAGTTTTGTACACATTATCCTTTGTGATCTAACCTCATTTCTCTCTTAGAACTAGTCAAAGCATATACATTGAGAAAACCTTTTAAAAAACCCAACCTCTAAATCTTAAACTAATTGTATTATTAGCAACACAAAAAGGGTTACAATTCCATTGCAAGCTTAAGCCTTCACAAGATATTATACCAACATACAAATATGGAGATATTCAACGAAAATATTAAAATTTTCAAAATTTAACTATCAAACCTCCATCCCAAGCACCCAATAAATAAGAGTAGTACATGAAAATCATCAAATGATAATTAGGAAACCATGAGCTAAAACCACCCATATCCCTAGTCAAAGTCTAATACCCAAATCCTAAGGTGAATACAAAGACTGAAATATCATATTCCTTACACTTGTCATAACATTATTATTATTCACTCACCAATCTAGACACTTTATTTTGATTATATTATCTCTCTGAAAAATGCCTTATGATCTGTCATAAGTTGGTTAACAAATGTAATTCCCTCTTATAACTCTCTATGTGTCATAGATGCTTATATTTTAGATCTGGGAGGTGTAACTTCTAAAGGCCATTACTTTCAATCTAGGAAGATGGTTGAGCCATTTTTCTTAAATTAAAGATCTTGGAGTAAACTTCAACAACAAAAAACATCAAGGCTAATTTTGACATGAATTAGAGCCAAAATCAACCATCTAAAGCCTACAAATTATTTTTTGTGTTCTTAACATTAGAATGTAAGGTTAGTCACCTTTCCTAAGACAATAGAATTACATCTACTATTCATTCCAAGATAAATAACAAGTATGAATTAAAATGAGATTAGACCACTAAAACTAAAAATATTAAAAACTTTTTTTTTTAATTTTATCATCTTATACACAAAATGCATCAAAATAAGCATCATGATAATATATCTTAAACAAGATCCAAATTAAATAAAGAAAAACCAGAAAAGTACACATTTATCCTCTTCAATAACATTCATGCGAAAAAATTCCAACATTATACTATTATCTCGACACATAAATAGTGCTAGGATTAGGTGATGACTAACCTTTCATCATTACAAAATTTGAAGTGGTGAGTTAATGACAAATAATTTTCATTGAAACACCCAAATAACTTGCATGACTGGTCAAAAGGCCATATTAAATAATAATTAATAATTCTTATTGAGACACCAAGCCGAGGCTTGAAACAAGCAGCCCATTTTAAGCACCATATAATCCAGGGATAAAATGAAAGCTTAAAATAAAAGAACAATAAAAAATTACTGTACTGTAGATTCGAAGTTGGCATATATCTTGTATCTGGAACAAAATAGACGGCAATCAAGACTGTTACAGTGATTTGAACTTGGCACATGTTTTTGTGTCTGAAACAGAATAGACGGCACTTAAAACTGTTACAGTAAACCTATATAAATATAATTAAAATGTCCAAACGAGTGGCTGGCAACAGCCAGCGTTTAAATCATTTGAGCTATGGCCTGGCTTGTTCAATAATATGTTTGGCAGACATGTAGACTTCTAAATGCACAACCCAAAAATATATAAAAAAAGACAAGATTTGGTAAATGACTGGTTATATTTGGGTCAGGTCTGAAATTTTTCTGTTGTTTAATACCCTAAAGTCGTATGGTTTCAAGTAAATTCACTGTCAACAATTCATCGTTATGACAAATTTATCTTTAGGAAAATTCACCATCAGCAATTCATCGCCGTGGAAAATTCACCACCAGCAATTTCCTAATTGTATATGCGATGAATTGCTGGTGGTGAATTTTCCTAGAGCCAAGTCTTATAGACTACAAGAAAAATGAGAGTACAACCTAATTGTCCATATGCCACCATGATTGTTAATAATATCATATTAAGAAATTTCAAATACAGTGTTAAACAGTTAAAATTATGTCGTGTAGGCGCTCTTAAGATTGATAAGCTTGAATAGAAAACAACAATGGTTGCAATGCATCACTTTCACATTATAGACCCACCTTAGACCTTGGGCCTTCCCCTAACATGCAAAGGATCCTTAAAACCCTTCACCATTTGGCTTTCTCCTCTTTTCATCGAGAAACATGGTGATAAGAGAGTCCCTCCTTTTCAAGGCTTTTTTTTTTTGGTATTCCCGCGATCCAACCCAGTGTCTAAGGGGGTGAGCTAAGGTGAGACTAATCGCCTACGGGGGGACCCAATAACCAGCAAGCCAATCCCAACCGGGTAAACCTAGGAGCGGAGTCAAACCTGAAACCAATGGGAAGCAAACCCACGGTCCAAGCCAACTCCGTTACTCATGCGGGCTCTTCTTTCCAAGTGTTAACATAGTGGTGTTGCATCTAATGGCCATAACAAGGTTGTACCATAAATCTAATAAAGAAGATATAAGTTTGATAGTTTGTTTCTTTCCATCCATTTGTACACCAATGAACTTCAATTAGGTAATCATAGTGTTGAAGACATTTAGGTGTTCAAAATCAAAGTCATTGTTGCCTATCTTCAATGAATACAAATTCTTTCATAAAAAAAGTTTAGTGATAATTTATTTTTCTTTTCTTTTTTTCGAATTTGATCATAAGGCATTCAAGGTGGCTTCTCTTAAAACATTTACATGTGCAATGAATCCATCAAATAAAGTTGAATGATGCTCCTCACATTTTTCTAGCACATCCTAATTTTCTTCTTGCATGGCTCCAAGTTTACTTTCAATTAGACCCTATGGATCTTAATCCACTAAAATATCCTCTATTTTGAGATTCTATAGCTTAGAATTGGGTCATTAAAATTTTCTAATCTCTTCAAGTAACTTGTATGCCATTTTCTCTACAAACAAAATTCATTCTACACATAACTCATTCAAATCAAGATTAATATGAAAAAAATAATTCTAACCCTAACATCTAATAAATGTGATGATCAAGATCTAATACCAAATAAAAACAAAATACAGAACCATGTGAAATCACGGGCGGCTGGAGTGGTGGCGTAATGAGAGCGTCTGATCCAGAGACTGGATTGAGGGTCACATTGTTTTCCTGGTGGGGGAGGCCAGGCCCTCCCCCAAGGAGGTAAGATTCCTCCGTGCCCTTCAATAGTTTTCCTCATTATTTTCTTTCCTTGTTGCATTGGTTCTAGGGTTGTTGTTGTTCTTGTTTGTGTGTTGGTTGGTTCCTTCTCCTATCTTCCCTGGCTGAAGGGCCTACTGTTCGTCTCAAACTCGATGGAGGGGGGTGCACCCCCCCTCACTCCTTTTGGGGACTCTGCATTTTCTGGTGGGGTAGTTAATAATGGTAACCACCCCAAATCTTTCAAGGATGTTGTTGTAAATGATTTCCCGAATTTTTTGGAGATTGCACAATTCTTCCTTGACCCCGTTGGTGAAGGAGAAACATCTGGTGCAAATGGAGACCCATAAGGTTGGATTCCTCCGAATACCACTTTGGTTTCTCCAAATAAGGATATTCTTGATTCTATTCATAAGGAGAGGGGTAGGTTAGTTGAGGTAGCAGTCTTCATGGCTGTCATTGACTTGGATAATCTCCCATCCAGAAAATACTTAGATAGCTGGTTCAACTCTGTTTGGAACAAGAAATTAAATGTGCAAATTTCCCTATGTCGTATGATTCAAAAGGGTCTGTTTTTAATCTTCTTTAGAAATCATGAGATGCAAACCAAAATATTGAAGAAACCTTACTAGAGTGTCGGCAAATCCGTCTTTAGGGTTTTATCCTAGAAATTGGGGGCAAATTGTGATGAAATCCTTGCCCTGTCTAGCCCTAGGTGGTTGTTGATAAAAAATATTCCGCAGGATATGTGGTCTTTTGTTGCTCAAATTGTGGAACCGTTTGGCAAGGTGATCAGGTTGGATTGGCCTAAAGTTACCTTCCTAGACTTAAATGCTCGGGTGCTCGTCTCCCTTAACCCTGGGGTGGTTTTTCCTGGAAACATTGGAATCAAAATTGATGGCTCTATCCTGGTCTGTCCTGTTGATATCCTTAGAGGGATGGGTGCTTGCTATCTGTGTAGGAAAGAAGGGCATTTGAGAAAGAATTGCCTGTTGATCCTTGGGGGTCTCAGCCGACACTCTGCAAGGGCCTCCAAGGGTTCTAAAAGGCTATCCTCGCTGGCTGGTGGTGGGGTTTCGTCACCCTCCGTCGGCAGGGGTGTTCCGCTTGGTGTCACCTCTCCTTTTCCCTCGACCCCGTTGTCTCCTCCCTTGTCTAGTGTCAGCCCTCCCGCTGCTTCCAAGCCTCTTGCCTCCTCCCTCTCCCTGTTGTTTTCTAATCCAGTGTTCCCCGCCCGTAGCCATCCCTCTCCTTCCTCGGTCCTTCCCCCATCCCCTCCTCCTTCCCTTTTGTCCCTTCCTTTGCCCCCTACTCTCGACACCAAGCCTGACGCTCCAGTTGGCACTATTAAATTAAATGCACAGCAGTTAGCTCTGCAAGACATCATGAAAAAAGGTGGTAACATGAACAAGAATGCTCAAAAGAGAATTGAAGTTATTAAAACATATACATGTCAATGGCATTGTGGTCGATGAAGAAACTGTTATCTCTTATTGTCATGTAAGTGGAAACATAAAATGTAATGATACTTCCTCCTTGGAAAAGATTCCAATCTCTGCCAATGAATCTATTCAGCCCTCCAAAATTCCCTTTGATTCTAACTTTAAAACGTTGGATCCCTTAATTGGTGAGAGCTCTGCTGTCAAGGGTGTCACAGATAGGGTAGAGGAGGCCAAGGCAGGCAACTGTGGAGATTCTTCCTCTACCCCAAATGGAAACTCCCTTGATTCTTTAACGAATATGGTTTGTAGAGGGTCGGTGGAGATGACTGATGCTCCACTTGTCGAGGCTTCTACTCTCTGCCCAATTAGTGGTCCTGCAAGTCCTTTTGGCTACCTTGATGGTGAGGAGACCCCTGGTAGTACAGTGGGCCTCCCTTGTAATGACATTATAGAGAATAGTGATGGTAAAGACTCTGGAAGTAAAACTGAGATAAGTCTACAAGGCTCTGACACCATTGATGGGGATTCTAACCCCCCTCCTCCTAAAGAGCCTAAAAAGAGGGGCAGGAAGAAAGGAAACACCATAGCCATTTGCAAGAATGGGATTGTGATCTCCAAAAGGAAAAGAAAGAATACCAGCATAGTGCTAGCTGTACCTTCTCCTAAGAGGTTGGAAAATGAGGAAAGTGCAATCAAGATCTTTGAAATGTTTAAGAATGCTAAAGAGCCCTCTACCCCCAAGTGCAATAATGTTGATTAACCTTACCTCTTGGAATGTCAGGGGTTTAGAGTCCCCTGACATAAAGTATGTTGTCAGATGGTTTCTTAATCTTGATCAAAACAAGGATTTTGTCTTCCTGCAAGAACTCAAGGCTGTAGGCTTTATGCTTGAAACCAATTTAAAGTTTATTTGGGGGAACTCATGGTTCATGGCCTCCAAGCATGAGAAAGGCAAAGGAGGTGTTGCCATACTGGTGGCTAATAAATGGAAACCCTACCTCACTAACTCAGGGGTCTCCCTGTGCAACAGGGCAGTGTGGGCCACCTTTGAAAGATGTGATGCCAAATTTGATGTTTGCTCAATTTATGCTCCAAATGACTATCTCAGTAGGAGTGAGCTCTGGAGGTGGCTTGTAGGACTATCGGATGACCCTTGGGTGTTAGGCAGGGACTTTAACATTATTGAACATCGAGAAGATAAAAAGGGTGGTGTTAATATGGAATGGAAAGCGAATGAGAGACACTATTGGCTCAGAATGAAGAACAGGCTCAATATTATCGATCCTCTTGAAGGTCTTAAGCAAGAAAGCAATGGTGTGTGGTTTTCCTGGTGTAATGCTCAAAAGGCTTGCAAAAGAATCTATAGTAGATTGGATAGATTCTATGCCAATAAAGATTTGTGTTGTTTTGAGCCCGTTAGTGAAGGAAATAAAGCCCTGGTTTATCCGTACACACTGTCAGACCATCACCCTATTAAAGCTAAAATAACTATAAATTGTGGGATCAAGATTAGGCCCAAGAATAAAGATAATTTTCTGCTCAACACTAGTTTATTGAGAGACCAAGATTGCATTGAGGTTGTTAATACCTTAGGGGGTATCAATAGGTGGATGTTGAAAGACCTCAGCCCTATTGATAGATGGAATCAAAATGTCTTATCTTGGAAATGTATTTTCCAAAAAGTTGGCCGGAAAACAGCTCTGGATAGGAGGAGGGAAGAAGATCACCTCCAAGATGTGTTACTTGATGTTGAAGCAAGGATTCAAGAAAAGCATACAGATGAAAAGCTCTATGAGGAGCTCAACAAGGCCAAAATCTCCTTGAGGAAGCTGCAAACTGATAAGATTCAGGGGTTGAAAGTGAGGGCAAAACTCAATTGGCTTAATAACAGGGATAAAGGGACAAAGTTCTTTTTCAGGTATATAAAAGAAAAAGGCATGAAGGAGCAAATTGATCAGATCTGTCACAATGGTGTGACCCTGTCAAATCAAGAAGACATATTGCAACAGTTTACTCTTTTCTACAAGGACCTCTTCAAATATGAGGATGATGGGGCTGACTGTTTGGGGGCTAGAAACAAGCTCAAGAGTTTGATGCCTAGGAAAATTTCTGAAGATGACAGTATATAATTAGCGGCTAAGATTTCCAAGGAAGAAATCAAAAGAGCAATCCTTGCCATGAGTAATGATAAATCTCTGGGGATAGACGGTCTCCCCATGGAATTCTACAAGGTCTTCATTGATTGGATTTGTGAAGATCTTCACCAGGTATATATGGAAGCCCTTGCAAAAGGGTCCTTGGGACATGATATTAACCAAGGCCTGCCTAATCAAATTGCTGCCTAAAGAAGGTGATAAAACACTAGTTAAGAATTGGAGACCTATCACTCTGTTGAATGTCTCCTACAAAGTGCTTGCAAAATTTCTTGATATGAGGCTCACCAATATCCTCCCCAAATTCATAAACTCAACCCAGACTGGGTTTATCAAAGGGAGATACATTCTTGAAAATTTGATAACTAGCTGGGAGACTCTTGATTGGGCCAAAAGATCACAGCAAAATGTGGCAATACTCTTATTGGATTTTGAGAAGGCCTACAATAGAGTGGAATGGTCCTTCTTAAAAATGACTCTGGAAGCATTTGGGTTCCCACAAGGCTTCACCAGGATGATTAGTACCCTCCTAAATAATGCATCTGCTATATGATAGATGTGAATGGAGCTAGGTTGGAAGCCATTAAGTTAGAAAGGTCAATTAGGCAGGGATGTCCTATTGCCCCTGCCCTATTTGTCATTGCCTTGGATGCCCTTCATTATCTACTAAGGGACAACAGTGTATCTCCTAAGGTGAGAGGGGTCTATCTACCTGATAATAATGAGCTCCTTAATATTCAATTTGTAAATGATACTTCTATTTTCTTGGATTTGGATGAGGAAAACTTCAACAGATTACTAACCAAGTTAGATTTTTTCTGCCTAGCCTCTGGCGCCAAGGTTCCAAAGGCTAAGTCTATTGTGCTAGGGTGGCTTGACAACCCCCCTAGCTGGCTGCAAAAGTTTGATCTTAAGTGGGGAGGCCCCCAGAAATAGGTAAGGTATCTGGGGATACCATTTTCTATCTCTCCCAACCTAAAAGAAATGTGTCACTGGTTGAAAGAAAAAATTGATAAAAAATTGAATAACTGGAATAGGCATTACCTATCCCTTGCTGGAAGGGTTCAAGTTTGCCAAAAGATACTTTCTTCATACACTCTGTACTTTGCCTCTATTTGGTTCTTTAATAGCTATCATGTCAATGAAGTTCAAAAGCAAATCAGAGGGTTTCTCTGGTCCGATGGGAAAGGCAAGAAGAAAGTACATTTTGTCAAATGGGCATGGTGTTTCCTTGAGAAAACCTATGGTGGTCTAGGTCTAAAAGACCTAAAAAAACATGGTATTGCCCTTGCAGTGAAGTGGGTCATCAGGGCCTTGGATGGGAATGAACCTTGGAAGGTCTTGATTAGGAAGAACATTTCTCAAGCTGTCCCCAAAATGGAAAAGTCCTGGAAGGCACTGCCTTTTAGTGATTTCCTCATCACCAAGTATCCAATTGTACCTGTAGGATCACTGGTCTTCAGAAGTATCTGGAAGGCCTGGGAAGTTATCAAATGTAAGTTCTCTAGCCCTCT
Source organism: Sequoia sempervirens (assembly GCA_007258455.2). NCBI lineage: Eukaryota > Viridiplantae > Streptophyta > Pinopsida > Cupressales > Cupressaceae > Sequoia > Sequoia sempervirens. The sequence goes on from VDFB02252616.1 coordinate 138,945,744, forward strand.
CCTAACTGATTCGAATAACTTTCTGATCCACCCTAGCAGATCCATCTGGTGGAATTTAGAGCATAATGGTAAGCCCTTAGCTCTTTTGTAGGGTTACTCAGCAAAAAAATGGAACCTAATGGGAATTAAAACTTTCAACAACATTATAGGGGGTGGATCTTTGGTTTGTTGGGACCAGTTGAGAAAGGACTATGGAATACCTTCCTCCAACTTCATAACTTACTCTGTTTTAAAAGAAGCTTGTAACTCTTGGCTCCCTCTTCAAATGGAAAAATGGAAAGATGAGCCAATGGTCTTACAATGGCTTGGCACTCTCCCTCTACAGGAGGTTAAAACTAAAACTATTTATAACTTGAACTCCTTGCACCTTGCACTCCTTCTGATTACCTGAATAAGGTCTGGAAGACTAATCTTGATGATAAAGTATGGCAAAAAACATTCTCTTATCTGTGGTATAATGGAATTGATGCTAAGAAGAATTGTTTTAGGTGGCTTGTTTTACTTCATAAAGTTCCTTTTAAATTCAAAAATTTTGATGTTGCTATGTGTGATATTTGCAGAGTTCCAGAAAATGTCTACCATATTTTTTTTGACTGTCTTTATTCTAATGAAATTTGGAATATGTTTTGGCATGATCATGACTCTTGGTGCTCATATAGGAAGCTCAATTGGAAAGAGATTCTAATGGGTTTTGATGTTAAACTGAGTAAAGAATTTCATCTCTTTTGGTTTATTCTAACAACTAAAATTTTATGGGTTATTTGGAAAGCAAGGAATGAGGACAAGTAAAGTGGGGTCCGAAGGAATCTTACTAAGTCGAATTAAAGACTCACTTTTTTTAATGTTGCTTTTTAGGTTGTGGAAATCATGAATTTAGCAGAAAGTAACTTTCCTAGGCTAATCCACAGTGGCACAATGCCTGTTCACTAGTCACAAGGGCACCCTAGCTTGGTTGTTTTCATCTAGGCATTGAGGATCTTCAAAGAGGAGTACGTTGATCAAGTCAACAAGCTGAAAGCAAGTTCCTAAAGCTGCTAAAGGATGGATTAGTCTGCATCAACCATCATGAGATCAAAGATGGGCATTCCTGGCAACATGACCAGCCTAATCTGTCAGTTTTCATGAGAGATTTAGAGGCATTCCAAAATGAGTTCAATTATGAGCAAGCTGCAACTAAGAAGACGCAAATGACTAGAGCACCCATATTGCATTCAAATGACAGTCTAGAGACCGAAATGGGGTTCTCCAATGATGAATTAGAAGCCATAAAAGCACTAGAAAACTCAAACAGCATGGATTCCTCCAATGAAAGTAGGAGCCTGGAGGATGAGCCTAGAGGACGAGCCTTGAGCAAACCATTTGAGTGATACAATGTATAGGCTATTTGTATGGCTATAAATCAATGCTAATATGTATAAATTAATGTATAGGCTGATATACTACACTGATATGTATATGCCATTGTAAGGTGGTATAGCGGACTATACAAGAAACAACTAGACAACTCTATTTTTTTTGTTTTGCTAAGTGCTAATCATGTTGTACTGTAATGTGTTTATTCTATAATTAATACAAAAAAATCCTCCACTTTTGAAACTATCTATTTGTTAGAGCCTTTTTTGGTTGTCTTTCAGGTTCTGATTCTGTGCCCTTGTTTTTCATTGCAAATCCTTGGCTTGTGATTTTTATCTTTCATTTTAGCACTGGGTTAAATGGGCTCCTACAAGGGTTGAGCCCAGCGTGCTAGTTTTCATCTCTCCAGTGGGGCAGCCTCTGTTAGGGTTTTTCCTGGCTTATCTTTTCCCCATTTTTGGGCTTTTAGTTCAGTTCCCCTTTCTCTTTTGCTTGCCTTGGATTTTCTTTTGTTTTATCAGAAGCGGAATGGATGCTTGAACGGAACTAGAACTTTTCCAAATTCTAAAGTTCTAGTTCCTGTTCATGCATCCGTCCCGGTTCCGATTCCGCGTGATTGGAGTTTCTTCTCCTTTCTTCCCTGCGTCAGTCACTGGTCATTTTCCTCTCTGTGTTCTTCCCTTTTTTTTTGCTTTGCTTTGTTTCCTTTGGCAGGCACCAGATCAGAATGAGAACAAGTTTTGGAACCTTTTTAGGGGTCCCAGTTTTGGGTTTTGTTCTGCTCCCGTCTCCCTTCCGTTGTCTTTTGCGAAGGCGGATCCGGGTTGGGTTTTGGTCTCAGGTGGTCATTTTGGTTTTCTTTTCTTCCCCCACTCTGGCTCTGACTCTGTCTCTTTCTTGGTTCCAACTCCGACCATATTTGGTTCCCATTCCACTGGATTTTCAATTCATTGACCTGCCTGGCTGGTACACATGCAACTTCAGTTATCCTTTATGCCCTGTTTCTTGTCGGCAACCGGCCCCTTCTTACCATTTTCATCGGCTCTACCTTGCCTTCGGCATGACTTTTGGCTCTCGGGGTGACATCTCGGCGACTCTTATCTATCTCCTCGAGGTCTTCTTTTCTTGTCTGGTGTTGGTTGCGTTGGGGAGATGTCTCCTCGACCCCTTTGTGTCTCATTGACTAACTTTTCCCTTCAGTATGTTGGCGTCCATTCCGGGTGTCATCTTGGCATACTCCTCTAGGTCTCACCGACATGAGCATATGGAGATCTTCGCCGTGAGTTATACCTTTTGTTGAAAGGTCTCGGCGATGTCATCTTGTTACACCGACCGGTGATGGAGGATTTAATGCTTCAGTGAGACTTTTATTTTGGTGTGTGGTCATGGTGATGGTGTTAGGTCTTGCCAACATCGGTTCAATATGTGGCTTTTGGTGAAAGTCCTAAATTCTCTCGGCGAATAGGTGTATAAAGGTCTTCTCAGTATAACAATGTAATGTCTACCTAACCTCTCATCGAGGATTTCATGCTACAGTGACATACATTTGACAAGTGAATTTGTAGGAAGGAGATGTTATAAGTCACGACAACTTGAAATGGTGTCTTCGATGAAGCTTGGTGAAATCTCTATGATGCCTCACTGATGGTAGGTGACTATAGGGACTGTGAACAAAGTGAAAGGATTGCTTCAGTGAGGGATATGTCCTTGTCTTGGTGAATGGATGAGAACATAGGGGAAGTCGATGAAGCATTTTGACTCTATATGATGTCTTCCCGAGTCCATCTTCTCTTGTCGATAGTGTGTCTGTTCGGGTGTCGCTATGACCTCCTGTTGAGTGAGCTTTCTCTGACCAACAGGGCGTTATTCTAAGTTGAAATCTCATGCCGATGTGCGCTCGGTCTCACCGACTTGACTGCTTGATCAAACACATAGATCTTTGCCATGATGTCTGGCCAACCTGGCCATCTCTCCCCGACTATATGGTGAACTCAGTATTCTTTGCGGACTTCACTATGATGTTTCACCGACCTGGTTGCCCCTTGCTGACTATGATGAGCATCCGATGCAACATATGATTCTTGACCTGTGGTCTCCCCGACCTCTTTATGTCTTACCGACGGTGTGGATTTGATTCAATGGTCCAATGGGATTCAAAGTATGGATGCCCAATCTTTGACGATCAACAGCCCAGTTTCAATTTCATGAGTATTAGTGTTTTGAAGGTGTTTGCACATAAAGATCCAAGGCCTGGAGCATTCATGGTGGCAGATGAAAGGGTCGTTGGATCCACTGAACCAGCATTCATGGCGACGTGACTCTGGGACAAGGATGGCATGGCTCGAGTGTGGGCGCGTAGATTTGGTGGCGGATTTGGTGCAAATTGATTGATCTCTATCCGTGCAAGAATGTCCTCCTTGATAGAGATCCAACTAGAGGCATTTATGAGACCAGTGAAGCAGTTGGAAATAATGACTTGGCCTATGAGCTATTTTAGGGTTTGTTCTAGTTAGCTGGTGATGTGTATTCTCATCTGGTCAGTTGCTTGTTGCTCTCCCTATTCTTATAAAATGAGAATTCATGGCTATATGTAGGGGTTCTGAACTTTGGTGTTCTATTCCACATTTTTTTGAGTTCTAGAATAGTTTGGGATAGATTAAGGTTTAGTTTTGAGTCATGATTTTGAGTTTATGGTCTGTAATGTTGAATTCCTCTATAAATATAGTCAGTTTTAGCAATGAAAACATGAAGACACTTGTCTCTCATGCATGTTATCAGATTGTCTCCTTATTTGTGCGCTTTTAATCATTTGAATGAATGCATAAGGTGTCTTTTTTCATCTTCTCATACTTCATGAGACTGTGTTGTTTGTTTATAGGTCTGCTTCAAGGAAGCAGTTAAATCCTTTGAACAAATAGCAATGATTACTTGTTTGCAGGTAGGATTCGATAAGAAGAGTCTGGTTGCTATAGGAGTTGGATTGTCCATGTAAGGCACTGATAGTTGATGTAAGGCATCAACAAAACAAGATCCACTAATTAAGGTCTATTTGTAGATGATTTCCCTTTGTTGTGTTTGACTTCGTGGCCCAAAACTAGGCACTGATATGTCCTGCAGCCTGTTCCCCTCAGAAACAATTTATAAATCATTGAATATCCTTATTTAGTTTGTGTCCTACCTCCTAGTTGCTACAAGTATTGTGTTACTAATAATCTAGCCCCATTTGAGGTCCTCAATGCTTGGCATAAGGAATTATCTGCTATAAAAAGCAATGTCTGGTCTTGTTTGAGGCATTGTGTGGGTATACCTGCCCTGGTTTTGCAGAGCCTAAAGTGTAGAAGATCTCTTGATCTTGCCAATTTGTCTAGGTCCTCTGAGCTGCCCTTGATTGGAGTTGGCTACTCCATAGGTAGAATAGGAGACCAACCTGGTTGCTCCAAAAAAAAAAAAAAAACAAACAAACAGATTGGCAACTCTGCTGGGGACTTACTCAGAAATTCTGTTATAAGTGCCATATCAAAGAGTCATATTTGTTTGCCATGTTGGTGTTGTTCAAAGTTTGAAGGATTGTTGGCCTAGAGAAAGTTTTGTTGTATTGAACCTGAAAGCTACAAGATCTATGGTGCTCTGTTGGATGGAACTCAGAGAAATATTTACATGTAAGTGAGATTCATACCATTTGAAGCTCAGTCCTCTGCAAAGAGGTGGCGACTCTGTCAAGGTGAACCTGCTGAATATTTGAAGAATAGTTCCATGGCTGCAACATTCTCAGGTATTCTTCATGCTTTTGAACATTTGATAAAACTTTATTCCCTTATTTTGTGAGATCAAGCACTAGCATCAAGGGAGGTTTGAATGTTGCAACTAGATAGTTGTAGAGGGATAGGTTTCATTTGCAAAATGCATTGTTGTCATGTTTCTCCCTCTACGAGCTATGATTCCATGCTTAAGGCACAATCTTGTCTTCATAAGAGGGAGTATGATAATGAAAGATATAGCCCTTTGAATTTTGATAAAATCCAGGGTTACCCACATGCTGCCCCTAGGGGAATCAATAAATATTTACCCAAGTTTAAAGGTGGTTTTGAGGAATCAACATCAAGAAATATGCAATTTTTTATTGATTTCATTAGAGACTATCAGGTTGAAAAAGAGGATGTGGTCATGAAGTTGTTTTTTAGATCTTTAGAAGATGTGGTCGATGATTGGTTTACTTGCTTACCAGTGCACTCCATTGGTTCATGGTATCAACTCAGGACTTTGTTCCTTGATACCTTTGATGAGGAAGTTGTCTTTGAACAACTTGCAAAAGTGATGCCCCAAGTAGAAGATCAGAGGTTGAATCTCCCAAGCCAAGAACCCAAAGAGGAAAATCAGTTGGACTGGCTCTTTGAAGAAGGGAGGTGTAATCAGCAATGTGATGAGACAATTAAGCAGTTCAAGTGCACAAATGAGTGCAATATTGACACCAGTCTTCATGAGAAGGAAAATGAGGTTGCTGATGCAGGGAGTGCTCTAGAGGATATTAGGCTTGACTATGAGGATGTGGATTTTTACTCTCATGAAGGTTATCTTTTTGAAGATACCTTGGGATATCCTGATTTGCTACTTGGTATTGCATCCAGTCCTGGTGGAGGTCAAGAAGAGGAAGAAGTGGTTGAGAGGGTAGGACAGAACATTGACCTACTAAGTTGTGAACAAATATCAGATTTGTTAGCCATCGAATATCAAAGGTTTGCACACAACAACTCTAGGTTGTTGTGGGCAACTCATATTAGTCTTGATGATGAGGACCTACAGGATGCAAGGTATGATGCAAGTGATTTTGACGCCCCTTCTAATGGTGATCTTACAGATCATGATGACACTGATTTCAGTTTGAAATCAGATTTTCCTTCTGAACCAGAGTTGCTCAATGATGAGCAAGATTGGGATGATGATGACAGTTGGACAGCCCATGAGGACGAGTTAGAATGCTCTAATGACTCTCATTGCCCGCATGATGAAGAATAGAGCCAAGTGAAAAGAGGAAGTGGGAGTAGTAGTTTAAGCCATCATTGCATCAATGATGTGCCTCCTCTCACTGAAAATGATAAAGAGCAGTTGTTGAGTGTGCTAACAGATAAGTTTATCTCTTTCAATGCACTTAAAGATAGTTTGCATAAAGAACCAGATCTTTTGGTAAGTGTTTATGATGGTTCAATTTTTTTCATGCAAACTAATGATCAAGATGAGCATAATAGTTCCAGCCATGTAGCAGATTGTAGGTGCTATCTTTGCTAGCTGGATGGAGTTTTCATAGAATGTGATAGTATGTAGAGCAATGAAGCAAGTTGTTTTCAGCTTCAAGGTGATGTAAATAATAAAAATGCTAGCCTTTTGTCACATAACAGTCAACATTTTGATAGTGTGCCTAACTTTCAAATGCATAAGGATCATGTACATGTTTATAATGATGAATATGACAGCCTGTTGAGAGGTACTAACATGTTTTGTCAGGTATCTAATTGTGATCAGACTGTGTTTCTATGCAGTCCTGATCAATATTCACATGTATTGCCACATGATACAAAATCAAAGAATCAAGAAGGTGGTAATGATGAAGTTTATTGGATCTGGTTACCAGTTGAAGATAAGACTAAATAGAGAACAAGTTTTCACTTGCAAAGAGGCAATCAGATACTTGTGTTTGCAGAGGTGCATTCATTTATATTGTTGCAGTTTGGCAGAGGCAAGCACAAGTTAGGGAATGTCAGCTCATTTAGTAGAATTGTGTTTGATAGAGGCAGATGTTGGCTCTCATTTTTCACTTGGTGGCCTAGTGTCATCGGGTGAAACAAAGGAATGAATCAAATGACTCTTGAATTTCCTGTTCATGGAAAATTCATGAGGGTGCCTCTTTTGGCATATCTTTCTCCATGAACATTAGGTTAGGTTTTTGCTTTTCTGGTCAGTTTTGTTTTGCTGTGTCTACTAACCTTGTCCGGTTAGCTCCT